>CAXHSM010001421.1:1470413-1855766 GCA_964019185.1 Maratus speculifer | reverse complement strand
AGTGATGTGATGAGCATCAACATTCACAGCATTTTTCATCTGCAATAAATATAAGTAACATAATCAATCACCTTTAAAAATCATAAAAAAATTACAAAAAATAAACACATTATGATATGTTGAGTTAATGCAGAAAACTGAATTGAAATAGACTTCAAATACCTGATGATCGTAGAACCATTGATGCGTCAAACTAATTTTCTAATTGCATAAAGATATGAACTATAATTAAATTTAAAATAAATCAAAAATTGATTGTCACCATAAAATAAAAAACTTATCATAAAGAATATTCTTTTAATAAAAATTCTACATTTTCAATAAAAATTATACGAGACATATAAAATTAAAAGATATTTCTGCCATTTTAATATATTACTTATATCATAAGTAATTTTATATTTTAAAGTTAAGTTTTTCATATTACATAAAGCATTCAAACTATTGACTCGTACCTTTAATGTCAGTAACATTAAGTAAAAATTTCAGAAATTCTTGTCTTGTAGACACACTTGTTATGAAAATATTCAGTTTTATGAAAGAAAATGATCGTTTATCTTTTAGTGAGCATCTTTTTTACTCACTGAAGCATTTTGTTTGTATCTCATGCTCAATATTGGCAGAGTGAAAAACTATTGAATAATAACATTGTCATGAAGGAAAGTGCCTGTTTTTAAAGCATCGCGTAATTTTCTGCCAACTTTATTTAAAAAAGTTATTTTTAGTTATAATGATAAAATGGCATTATAAAAGATATAATCAATAACTAAAACCTCTTACTCTTCCGAAACAATGGAATTAATCCAATTGCTACCATTTTGAAGAAATTTTATAGTAATGTTTTGTACAATTTTTGTTTGTGACTCAATGATATCTTTTCACCAGAAGGTTTTATTTTATTTTTAGAGATATAAAGTGAAATGAAGTTTTTCTTTTAGTAAACAAACATTAACTTAAGTTTTGTGAATTCATAAATATTTTGAAAAAAAAATGCTTTATAAATTTATCATTTCTTGATAGATGATAATGAATCCTGTAATTTTTTTTCTTTTATTAACCTTAATTCAACTGTTAAAGAAAATTATCACTCTTTTCAATTAGTTGATTTTCAATATTGTTTTAAATTTAAAAAAAAGTACTTTAATCTGTTGTTTGATTAGTTTTTTTATGTTAAGTGCAATATATTTTAGTTTCTAATTTATATTATGCTTGAAATATTAATTAGCAGCAGTAAGATGACTCTTTTGAAAATACTGTATAATATGTAAAAAATATTGTGATATGTATGAACCCTGATAAGGAACACAGTTTTGGAGGAAATAAACAATATAGATCAAATATTGATGGACAGTAATAGAGAGATTAAAGATCTGGTGTATGTATTTTCATAGATCAAACAAGCACAGTCACAGAATAAGTCTAGCTTCTTTCTTTTTATTTCTAAATATATTTAACTTGCTTACAGTTAGAAAACAAATCACCAAAACAAAAAAGAAATGATATAACTTTAAGTTTTATTTTCCTTACGGAAAAAAAAGGCCTGTCAAAATTCTAGAATTTCCCAAGCTCACATATATAGCAGATTCCACCATCCTTCCCCCACCCACTGGTGAAATTTTAGATGGTGATTTTCATCCTTCTGATGATTTCTATTAAACCTCTTTAAAATGTTGGTTGAATTTTAAACACTCAGTATAGCATAGTTAAAAACATATGAAAACTACACATAAAACATAGCAAACTATTGCAATTAACTTTTGAATTGAAAGTAAGAAAATTTTCTTTTACTTTCGAGTCTGTAGAGTAGCAACAATACATAAAATTCATATTAATTACAAAGCCATATTACTTAAAGAAAAAAATGTGTGTATATATTACACATACTAACACAAACTATTGCAATATTTTTTATAACAGAAAAAATGTAATAGAATTATATAGAGATGCAAAGGTTATTTGCCCGAAGCCAAATACAATAGACTCCCTCAAATCTGCACATAATTTATGGATGAAAACAATGAAACATTCAGTTCAAATGTAGGTGCAAAATTTGACTTTTTTTTAGTTATATATCAATTCCATATTTTTTTAATTTGTAATTTTTAATAGGTTATTGAATTGATGTTTTTTCACGAAGAAAAAATAATTTATTTCAGAAAAAATCAAGATATTCCTGATATCATTGGTAATCAGAATCTTACCAAATATATTTCTGCATTCATCAAGCTTTTTTAATTATTAAGTCTGGCTAAACCAGAAATACACCTTTGTTATTTTATGATTCTGATCCGAATTAGTAATGTACCTTTATGAGGCAGGTTTCAGTGAATAATTTAGGAAAAATACATTTTATCTGTACAGTGAATATTTAATCATACATTAATGACTATTAACTTGACTTTTGCTTTTAATATTGTAATCATTTTAAAAATTATCTAAATTTTTATTATTTAATTTATTACTAATTTTAATATTTTTGTATATTGTAAGCATTATTTATACTTTGATTTCATTTTTAATTAAATTCAAATTACTTAAAAAATATATAAACAAAGCAATGACCAGAAATCTGCAAATTTCTAAAAACCGCACAACCTCTAGTCCAAGGTGCATGGATTTGAAGGAGTCTACTGTATCGGTCCATTCCACCTATCAGTTTAATATTCGGCTTCGGCCGAATATCCATTAGTCCATTATCCGGCTTTGGCCAAATGATATTGCAAGAAATATTCATTAGATAGTAAAACTTTTTAATTTGTTAATTTATACTCTTCATGTATAATAAAAAGTTTGTTTGAAATTAACATCCCGTCTTATAATTCATACCTTGAATGGGTTTCATCTGTCCATTTTTATATAAGCACTATAACAAGTACACTTGAACTTTACGTTGTCTAATGCTTTTTAAATTTTGTGGTTATTTTTAAGATGCAACATTAATATAAGATACTACATATACAATAGTTTCACATTTATATCTATTTTGCTTTTCCTTACAGAAATTTCCTTCCCCAAGAACTGAAAACATTCACTAGTCAAAATTCCATAATCTGCACAAGCTGGGGCCAAAGGATGTGCGGATTATAGAATATTGTGGACTATAGAGTACTATGGATTATGCGTCATTTATTATTCCTAGACAGCATTTTAATTCTATAATCAGTATAATCAGAAAATATAAAAAAGAAATCTAATAATTTATTTAATGTGATGTCTCAAAATATTCCTTTTTTAAGTTATTTTATTATAAAAATGGATTGCATTTGCATAAAAATAATTACATACATGAAACATAATGCAGTTTGTTTTTTGCAGTTAATATGATTAAAGAGTGATATTTAAAAAAGTAGATGTTTTATTATGATTTTTCAATTATTTTTATTATTTGTTTAAAAAAAATTATTTTTGGATAACAAATTTTTAGATATTCTTAACAGTTTATTTCTTTGTTTACATTTTTTAAGTGACGCGAATTATAGAAAATTGCAGATTATGGGTGCGTCGATTATCGATCTTTGACTGTACTTCTTATAAGTGCTTTCTGCAGACATAGCAAAATAATTACAGGAGTAATAACTAGTAAATCTGCAGATCAGGAGCCTCAATGTCAGCTTTGCACATATTTCTTTAAAACACACTTTGGGTAATATTCAACTTCCTGGAAACTGTAATTTAAAATTTCCAAATTGTATAATTATTTATAAGAATAAAATAAGAATAAGAAGTTTTCAGCCATCAAAAGCGTTAAATTAAAAATTTAGTTATGTTAGGATATTCTGAAATTTTCATGATCTATTATTTTTGTTTTTTTATTGTAACATAGCAGATTTCTTCGGGGGGGGGGCGCTCCGCCCCCCCTGAACCCCCGTAATCTCATTAAATTTAAATTTGTAACTTTCTATTAATTGTGCTAATGGTTATTGTATATCTTGCATTTCTTTTTACATTTTTATTTATAAGTATTAGTAACAGTTTGAACAAACATTTTTCATTATCCTCATATTTCTACATACCTGCCAACCACAAATACCTAAATCTTAAAGTATCAGGAACTTTTGTAAGTGTAAACTCAGTAATCTAGAATTTTACAATTTTGTTTCTCAAAAAAAAAGTTTTGATTGCATTTTTCGGCAGTTATCGCGGAACACACAGACAGAAGAACAGACTGAAAAACAATAAATTTCATGTCTCCAAAGTAAGCCTTCACTGAAGTTTCGGCAATGATGTCATTCATGAGTTACTGATATCCATGTTTATTGTATTTTTAACGACTACTATAAAATGCCTGTTTTTGTTCAACTATGACGTCAACTTTTACCAAGTGAAATATAGTTGTTAAAAATATAATCCTTTTTCATTTCTTTTACTTCTAATTATGTCCCCATTTTTGTCAAAAAAATTCTTATTAATGAACCAAATATCCATGTTTATTATTTAACAAAAAGTACTATATCTATTTTTATTTTAATTCTGACGTCATATTTATTTATTTTTTCTTAGTTTAAATTTTCGAATGGAAATTGCTCAATCGAAACTTTTTGCCGTTGAAAAATTATTATTCAAAATTTAGATTTTTTAGGCAATAATAAAGGAAATTGGTTAAATTTTATCTAAAAAATATCTATTGATGCTGTATGAAAAAGAAGAAAATGTTGAATTATTACGGAACATATTTGAATAAAATTAATAAAACATAGCCTACGTTCTTTTCTGGGCTAAGTTATATTTATACGCAAAGATATAAAGACAGTGATTAATTCATCTATTTTGATGTTGACTTCATTTAAATTTTCGTACACGCTTTCAAATTTATAACATTATAAGGATAAGGATTAAGATGAATGGTTGCTTAGCAACCATTAAGAGAAAATAAAGAAAATTAAATAAATACATTTGAAATAAGTAAATCTCTAAAACAAATTAGTTTATATTATTGGAAAATTTTTATAAAAAATCTCTAAAATTTGCAAAAATAATTTTAAAAATCTGAAAAATGCATAGACAAAATTTCAAAACAAAACGAATAATTTAACTGTTAAATTTCAGTATCCATTTATCATTGAATCTTACTATTAATGTATTGTATGTTATCCTTTCCAGAAAAAAATCTGTCATAAATCCGAAAATTTGGACTGCCAACTACCAATAGCAGGGCTATCAAGCTCTGCTATTATTAATCAGCATCAATTGAGAGAGTATTTTCTAACTTTGGCTTTATGCACTCTAAACTCAGGAATCATTTGGGTGTAAATAAATGTGCTAAATTAGTTATGTGCTATAGGATCCTGCGTGATAAAATTGATCCAGTTTATTATCTGTACAAAATCATTTTCTTCTGTTTGAACATTCTAAAAAACAAGAATGTTTTATTTCAATTAAATTAATTTCATTTTTTATAATTATTAAATTACAGCAATTAATTTTAAATACAAAATTACTTAAATCTTACTTATTCAGTGTTTCCCTCTTGTTCTTAAAATGTTTTAAAATGCATTACATGCTTTTGAGGGTTGAAGCTAGTTTTTGATGGTTTAAACCAGTTTTTGACACTAGAAACCCAACCCTGATCCCTGCAATTAAATATTTTTCTGAATCAAGATTTTATTATACAGTCAAAGTTCTATAATCTGCAATTTTCTATAATTCGCGTTACTTTACGAATGTAAACAATGAAGTAAACAGTTAAGAAAATTTACAAATTAGTGATCCAAAAACGATTTTTTTAAAACAAATAATTAAAAAAAATCATAATAAAACATTTTAAAAAAATACATAACTCTTATTTTATTAAAAGTAAAAAGCAGAACTTATGTAATTATTTTGAATTTAAATGCACATAATTTTTTTAAATAACTTAAAAAAGGCATTTTTTGATATAGCCTATTAAATTAATTTTTAGATTTAATATTTATTATTTCATATTTACTGATTGTAGAATTAAAACCCATATAGGAATAATAAAATGACACATAATCCATAATGCTCTATAATCTGCAATATTCCATAATCCACACAACCTTTGGCCCCAACTTGTACGGATTATAGAACTTTGACTGCATATATATTACTTTAACATAACATTATATTGTTCAAATATAATACATTATGAAAAAATTATAATTCACATATAAAACTGAAAACAATTACAGGTAATTTTAAAATTGATAACGAACAGTAAAATATACACATAATCAAATTTTATTTTATAATTATTATATGTTAATTTATATTAATATATATATGTATATATATTTCCATTATAGAGGTTTTCAAATTTTACTTAAAGCTGTTCGCTACTCAATACAATTCGTATTTTATAAATTGAGACTCATTGTCAACTAATACAAACAGCTATGAAAACAATTCTAATGAATGATTAGGAGTGTTTATATGTATCTATATATCTGATGGATATAAATATGTAGCTAATATATAAATAATAAATATATAGATTATTTATATACACATATTTGTATGCATTATTATTATTTTTTTTTTATCGACAATTTACTTCTCTTAGTATAATAAAATAAATAAATGGCTTTTACAATAAATAAATTATACAATATTAAAAAAAAAAGAGCAGCTTATGGAAATGGAACAGTGAATAGGTTGTCAGAAAATATGTGGACAAACTTATAGTTTTTATAGTATATTTTACTTATAGTGTTAATTAGTTACTTATTGGTTATTTTACTTTAAAAAAATGTATATGTAAATAAAAGTATTTGTTTTAAATATCGTGTAATTTTTAATTTTTTAACACCTTCAAATTCTAAAATAATAAAGTAATCTATCTGATAATTACTACTTGGCCAGAAAAATATTCGATAAATATTGCGCGGAATATTTAAAGTGACTATAAATCTAACCAAAATGAAAGTTGTGATGCATAAAGTCATCATACAAACAAATCACAAGTTCTAGAAATTTCAGTAGAAGAATTAACTAAAGAAACATATCTTACCATTAAAGTAAAGAGAGTGGGTCATTAAATTCATTAAAAAAAATCCACTGTTTTTATCTGAGTATGACCATTTTGTCTAATTTAGTACAGACGCAAACACAATGAATGACTCATGCATAAAAAATTCATTCTTAAATAATGATTCAATAAAAAATCATAACGTAAATCATTGGACGATTGAATCGTTCTTTTATTGGCGTTTGTGTGTTCCGGTTTGTAATATCAGTTAACTTTTAAGACATATATTTATTGTGGCCAACCACTTTACTAAAATAAGTTAATGATGAGGTAGTGTAGTTTATTTTCTTTACTTTTCAAGTAAAAACTCTACAATTTGCTATTTGATAATCATTGCCCTCGAAGGCTCAAAAGCGATACCTACGTGGGCATGATGCCCACGTTAACTTCCATCGAACAAGGGACGATCTAAGCAGAGTTCATCATTGTAGTGTCTTTACTATACATAATTAAGTAATTCATACGAGTCCATTAAGATAAATAAAATAGACACAAAAGTTGCGTATTCACAGCATCTTTATTACAATTTTAACAACCGTGGAATTTGCCAGATCCACATAACTAAGTTACATAAATAAATATTATATCAAGTTGAGTTGAACAATAAATATAAAACATATGGAGGTTGATATATGGAGTGAGAATACATTACAATACCCTCCTCTACAAGTTAAGACGTACAACTGGTTTTATATGACGCTTAGGGCGTTCATGTATATTTAATTTTACTGTTTGTGAATCACTATTGTCTCTATTACATTTTAATTCATTTGGATGAGAGATGGTTGCTTTTAATGATATATTTTGATCAGTAATTGCAGTATCATTTTGAGGTTCGTCTGATGGTACATCAACATCCGTATTTGGATATGGAAGTTCATTATCTCTAAACTGGTTATCAACATTATCCATAACTTTCCTGTTATTAAAATTAGTAGTATCAAAATTTGAACTGAAGTTGTTACTGTCCTTTTTATTAATATAACTTCCAGAATCATAAGTACTTTTATCTGCAATAATTTGATCCAAATGTCTTTTCCAAATTAAATCCTCATTAATTAATTTACACATATATATTCTATCACCCAACACTTCATCTATTGTGCAATGAACCCAACCCTTCTTGTTTGGATTTCGGTAATCTCTACACAATACTCTATCCCCTTCTTTGAATATTTCCTCTCTGGTACTCTTATTAACCACCATACCTGATTTATTTGTATCTTTCAGCAAATCTAATCTAGTTCTAACTTTATTTTTAAAAATTAAACTAGTGGGTGTAACCCCTGTTGTCATGTGAACTGAATTTCTATAGTGGAAAAGGTACCTATTCATTAAAGTTTCAAAGCTTACATTGCTATTAGTTGGTGATTTTAATAATTTACCTAAGCCAAGTTTAAAGTTTTTCACAGCATTCTCAGCAAGTCCATTAGTAGCCGGATGAAATGGTGGAGATGTTAGAAATTTTACCCCATTCATTTGCAAGAAATTAATCAATTCTCTTGATTCAAACTGTCTTCCATTATCAGTTTCCATAATCTTAGGCAAACCGAAACGAGCAAAACACTCCCTAAACTTTTCAACGCATGTTTTAGCCTCCATATTTTTCATAACAAATGCTTCGACCCATTTAGAATATGCATCTACAATTATTAAAATCATTTTCCCCTTTATAGGACCTAAAAAATCTGCATGGACTCTTTCAAACGGGTAATTAGCTTTGTTCCCTGAAATGATTTTGCATTTCTTAGGCTCTGGTCTAGATTCAGAACAAACGCTACAACTTTTGACAAAGTTCTCAATATCCGAATCTAACCCAGGCCACCAAAAATAAGCCCTAGCATTACATTTCATTTTAACTATACCTTCATGAGTACTATGAAGTTCATTAAGTAGCTGTTTTCTATACTTTGTTGGGATCACAACACGATAGCCCCACATTATTACACCCTTATCCACATTTAATTCATTTTTACGACTAAAATACTTTTTAATTTCACCATCAGTAACATTTTTAGGGAATCCATACGTTATATAATTAAACAATTTTCCTAAAATTGGGTCTCTTCTAGTTTCAGATCGAACTTTAAACAAATCAATCGGAACATCATTTTCTATAAAATGGACATAATCATATTCTTCGGGTTCTACCAACTTGTTATCAAATACTGGGTATCTGGATAAAGCATCTGCCTGTGTGTTTAGGTTACCTTTTATATGTCGAAAAGTATAGTTTAACCCTGATAAAAATAGTGACCACCTTTGGAGCCGTCCTGCCACCATAGGTGGTAAAGTACGGTTTTCTCCAAATAAAGCTAATAGTGGTTTATGATCACTTACCAATTCAAATTTAGTCCCTACCAGATACTGATAAAGCTTTTGACATGCCCAATAAATGGCTAAAGCTTCTTTGTGTATCATTGAATAATTTTTCTCCGCTGGACTAAAAACTCTGGATATAAAACAAATTGGTCTGTCAGATTTGTCGTCCAATACATGTGATAATACAGCCCCTATCCCATTTTGACTAGCATCACATGATAATCTTAAAGGTTTAGACCTATCAAAATGAATCAGAACTCGGTCTGATGTTAATTCTCTCTTAGCATTTTCAAAGGCTTGTTGACATTTGGTAGACCATTTGAAATCTACATCTTTTTGTAACAAATCATACAAAGGTTTCATTTTTGGTGATAAATCTGGAATAAATTTTGAATAATAATTAACCATCCCACAAAATATTCGAACATCATTAACATTACGTGGTTTAGGAAAATCCAAAATTGCTTTAACTTTAGTATTATCTTTTTGCAAACCATTTTTACTGATAGTGTGTCCTAGATATTTAATGCTGTCTTTGAAAAATTCACACTTCTTTAAATTAACACGAAACCCAGCAGTCTGTAATCTCTCCAAAACTGCTTTTAAATTCTTTAAATGCTCTTGTTCATTACTACCAGTGACCAAAATATCATCTAACAAATTAACCGTACCCCCAATTCCTTGTAAAGTTTTCTCAATTATTCTTTGGAAAATAGCACAAGCTGGCTTAGTTCCGAAAGGTAAGCGGTTTACTAAATAAATACCATAAGGTGTGCTCCATGCTAATAATTCTCTAGTTGAATCATCTAAGACTAACTGATTATATGCATTAGATAAATCTAATTTACTAAAACTTTGTCCTCCCTGTAACGCTGAGAAAAGTTCCTCAATCCTAGGCAGAGGATGATTATCATCCTTCAAATATTTATTCACCGTGATTTTATAATTTGCACAAACCCTAATGTCTTTACCATTAGGTTTCATAACAGGAACAAGAGGTGTGCCCCACTGAGAATTATCCACTTTTGTAATTACTCCCTTTTTTTCTAAGTTATCTAACTCTGACTTAACTTTGTCTTTAAAAGCAAAAGGAATTGGTCGTGGTTTATGGAAAATAGGCTTTATATTACCCTCAACTTGCAAATGTACTTTCTCTACTACCCAAGTCCCCAATTCATCTTTAAATAACTCAGAGTATTCTGTTAATAAGGACTGTAAGTCTAAATTTCCTTCCGCTATAGAAACTCTGTTCACATTCGTGTTTCCTACTATAATATTTAATCCAAAATCATTTAAAACGTTTCGTCCCAATAATAATTTTTCAGACTCTTTCACCACAATCATGTTAACTACTTTTGAAATCCCATTAAGATCCATAGTAACATTAATTTGCCCAACAGGTATTACAATATGTCCCCCATAAGATTTTAACTTAATATTTGTATTTTCTAATCCTATATTTCTCAAATTTTTCTTATAAAATGAAAAGGGAATACACGAAACACCTGCCCCCGTATCCACTTCCATTTTAACTTCTTTTCCCTCTAATTTAACATTTAAAAATAAAGGATTTACATAAGAGATATCCATACTATACATATCTATATAATCAAAACCATCATCTACTGAATTTACAGTAACTTTAGATTTACATACCTTAGCTATGTGCCCTTTTCGATTACACGCGTTGCACTTAAAGTCTTTAAATTTACACTTTTTAAAATCATGGTTAGTTTTACCACAGTGAAAGCACTTGAAATTATCGTCTCTTTTATGATTGACTTTCGAGGGAACTTTGGGGAACTTTTTGGTAGGCTGTGTCATCCTCTCTTTTGGAGATTTGCCTTGCAGTCTGTTTACTTCCTGCAGCCTAGCTTCTTGAAGAAGTACTTCCTTGCTTTGAGCAATGTCCAGCAAATTAGCCAATGTGGTGGTGAGTTTTTCTTCGCACAGTCGATCTAGAATACGCCCAGGTTTCGTTCCGGTCACAAATTTGTCACGGACTCTGTCTTCCAGGCTAGCTCCAAACTCACATTCTGCCGCTTGCATCTTTACTTTCACGTACCACTCTCGCACAGATTCTTGAGACTGCTTTAATGAGTCAAATATGATTCTTTTGCGGTACACCGAAACAGCAGGTTGAAATTGTTCGGTTAAAAGTTTTTTTAAATCAGCAAATGTTTTTAACGATGGTGTAACAGGATGGCACAAATTTTTCAGAATCTTGTAAACAGCTTCGCTGACCGTCGTCAAAAGAACCGGCACTTTGCGTTCCTCTTCCACCCTGTTAGCCAAGAAATATTGCTCCAATCTTTCAATAAAAATATTCCAGTCATCATGTAAATTATACTGGTTGATGTTTGCAACAATGCCAGTATTTACTACAGTCACATTGGTCGGATCCTGTGCCATTATGAAATTACACAGTGAACAAAAATATCTCAAGTTGAGAATTAAAATATAATGAAATATCAGAACTTTTTCCGAAAAATAATGCTGTCCAATTAAAAATGTTGACTCGTCGCCACATTTGTAGTGTCTTTACTATACATAATTAAGTAATTCATACGAATCCATTAAGATAAATAAAATAGACACAAAAGTTGCGTATTCACAGCATCTTTATTACAATTTTAACAACCGTGGAATTTGCCAGATCCACATAACTAAGTTACATAAATAAATATTATATCAAGTTGAGTTGAACAATAAATATAAAACATATGGAGGTTGATATATGGAGTGAGAATACATTACAATCATGTTGATAAAAAGAATCCAATGTTCATCTCGCAGGCAGCTGCGGTGGTGAAGAGCAGATGATGTGCTGTCGATAGATGGTCTTTGAGCAGTTGAGTTTCAGAGACATACCAGGCCAGGGAGGGGGAAAGGGCTGACCTGGACAGTAATATAAGTACTTTTAATTATTTTAAATCACAGTAGTGTCAATTTACCAAATGAAATATTAAAATCAGTGACAATTATAAGGGTAACACAATGCAAATGATAGAAATAGAATACACGATGCAAACAGATAAACATAATGATGCAAGCAATTTCAATCATTGCACGAAATTTTGATTTGTCGCAAATTTCATATTGGCTGATTTATCATTGAGTCATTTAAAAGCATTATTAAAATTTATATTTATAACAGTTAAGTTCACTAACTATTATTTATTTTCAATAGTTTAGTGAATATTATTGAAATTTTAATTTAAATACAACAAACTGGCTTGATTCCCCCCCCCCCTCCCTTACATTCATTTTAAAGTATTATGTTGCTCAAAAACAGAATTTGACTGTAATTTGTTCAATTGAAACTAAAATTTTTTTTTTTATAATTGATCGCATAATGAAGTGCCTTAAAACAGTTTATCGAAATTTGCGAATGGGGACTCTACACTTACATGAAAACATGCACTTTGTAATTTTTATCCAGTGGGCAAATTCTTTTCAAATTTTTCGTCTAAGCTTGAATATTTTTAAATGATTTTTTTTCTTTTGCATATTGTAGCTCAGTTCTACGTTTATTGCCGAAACGTCAGTGAAGGCTTACTTCGGAGACACGAAATTTTTTGGTTTCTGTCCATCTGTCAGTCAGTCTGTTCCGCGATAACTAATGCAAGAAACATCCGATTGGCTTGAAATTAAGTGAGTATGTTAGTGAGGCACTGGGATTAAGCTGTATAGTTTTTTGTTAGATTTGATTCATTCGTTCAGAAAATATAGAATATTTTATTTTGAGCAATAATGCATTTCTATGGCAAATCCAACGATTTTCAATTTTTTTTTTCCTTGAGAGAAAATGACACATTTCATTAATGGAATTCAATGATAAATGGATACTGAAATTTACCAGTTAAATTATTTGTATTGTTTTGAAATTTTGTCTGCGTATTTGTCAGATTTTTAAAGTTATTACTGTAAATTTTGGAGATTTTTTATAAATGTGTTCCAATAATATAAACCAATTTGGTTTAGAGATTTACTTATTTAAAATGTATTTATTTCATTTTCTTTATGTTCTCTTAATGGTTGCTAAGCAACCATTCATCCTAATCCTTTTTATATTTTAATGCTATAAATTTGAAAGCGTGTACGAAAATTTAAATCAAGTCAACGTCAAAACTTATAAATTAATTAATATCTTTTTATCTTTGCAGATAAATATAACATACCCAGAAAAGAATTTAGGCTATGTTTTATTAATTTTATTCAAATATTTTCCTTAATAATTCAAAATTTCCTTCTTTTTCATACAGAATGAAGAGCGATTTTTTTAGATAAAATTTAACCAATTACCTTTATCGTTGCTAAAAAAAAAAAAAAAAAAAAAAAAAAATATCTGGAATAATTTTTCAACGGCAATAAGTTTCAATTGAGCAATTTCCATTCGAAAAATTTAACTAAGAAAAAATAAATATGACATCAGAATTAAAATAAAAATAAAAATAGTACTTTGTTAAATATTAAACATGGAAATTTGTTTCGTTAATAAGAATTTTTCTGACAAAAATGGAGCCATAATTAGAAGTAAAAGAAATAAAAAATAATTATATTTTTAACAAATATTTCAATTGGTAAAATTTTACGTCATAATTGAACAAAAACAGGTATTTTATAGTAGTCGTTAAAAATACAAGAAACATGGATATCAATAACTCATGAAAAATAACACAATTGCCGAAACTTCAGTGAAGGCTTACTTTGAAGACACAAAATTTATTGTTTTTCATCTGTTAGTCTGTTCTTTTGTATGTTTGTCTGTCCCACTATAACTGCTACAAAATGCAATCAAAATATTTTTTTTTTCGGAAACAAAATTGTAAAACTCTAGATTACTGAGTTTACACTTACAAAAGTTCTTGATACATCAGATTTAGGTGTTTGTGGTTGGCAGGTATGTAGAAGTTTGAGGATAATGAAAAATATTTGTCCAAACTGTTACTTATCCTTATAAATCAAAATGTATAAGGAAATGCAAGGTATACAATAACCATTAGCTCTATTATTAGAGAGTGGCAAATTTAAATTAAGTGATGCTACAGGGGGTTCAGGGGGGCGCAGCCCCCTAAAGAAATCTACTATGTTCTAATAAAAAAACAAAAATAATAGATCATGAAAATTTCAGAATATCCTAACATAACTAAATTTTTAATTTACCGCTTTTGAAGGCTGAAAACTTCTAATTATTATTTAATTCTTATAAATAATTAAGTACTATGAAAATTTTAAATTAAAGTTTCCAAGAAGTTGAATATTACCCAAAGTATGTTTAAATACAGTAGACTCCCTTAAATCCGCACTCCTAAAATCCGCAACTCTCTAAAATCCGCACATATTTTACAGATGTAAACAATGAAACATTCAGTTTGGATATAGAGTCAAAATTTCACTTTTTTAGTTTTATATCAATTCCGTACATTTTTTAATTTGTACTTTTTGTTAAGGTTATTGAATTCATGTTTTTTCATAAAGAAAGAATAGTTTATTTCATAAAAAATAATGATACTGCTGATATCATTGGTAATCACAATCTTACCAAATATATTTATGTATTAATCAAGTTTTTTTAGTTATTAAGTCTGGCTAAACCTGGAATAAAGCTTCATAATTTTATGATCCTGAAGTGGATTAGTAATGTACCTTTATGAGGCAAGTTTCACTGAATAATTTAGGAAAAATACATTTCATCTTTATAATGAATATTTAATTGTACATTATTGATTATTAACTTGACCTTTGCTTTTAGTATTTTAATCATTTTAAAAATCATCTAAATTTTTATTGTTTTAATTTATGATTTATTTTAATATTTTGGTATATTGTTAGCATTCATTATACCTTTTATTTCATTATTAATTACATTCAAATCACTGTTTAAAAAATGTAAACAAAGCAATGATCAGAAATCCACAAAACCTCTGGTCCGAAGCTGTGCAGATTTGAGGGAGTCTACCGGTAGACTCCCTCAAATCCACAAACCAGAAATCCGCAACTCTCTAAAATCCGCACATATTTTATGGATGTAAACAATGAAACTTTCAGTTCGAATAATGGGACAAAATTTGATTTTTTTAGTTTTGTATCAATTCCATATATTTTTTAATTTGTAATTTTCTTAATAATACTCTATTCATGCTTTTTTCATGAAGGAAGAATACATTTTTTTGGAAAAAATTTAAGATATTGCTGATATCACTGGTAATCAGAATTTTCTCCCCAAATATATTTATGAGGCTAAACGTAAAAAAAAAAAATTTAAAAAATCTTTTATGATATTGATGTGAATTAGTTATGCACTTTCATGAAGCAAATTTTGTTGAATAATTTTGGAAAAATACATTTAATCTTTATAACAAATATTTAATCATACACTATTGATTATTAACTAGACCTTTGCTATTAGTACTTTAATCATTTTTAAAATTATCTAAATTTTTATTATTTTAGTTTATTACTTATTTGAATATTTTATTATATTGTAAGCATTCATTATAGTTCTGATTGCAATATTAATTGCACTCAAATTACTGTTTAAAAAATGTAAACAAAGCAATGACCAGATATCTGCAAAATTCTAAAATCTGCAGAACCTCTAGTCCCAAGCTGTGCGGATTTGAGAGAGTCTACTGTATATATATTTTTAAAGATAAAGTCATCATAAAAAGGCATTTTGTAAATAAAATGTTGTAATTTTGGTTTAAATATCTTGCTACGGTGACCACTTTGATGACTTTTTATCGTACACTAGGAATTAGAAAACTCTACCCCAATTCAGTTACATGATTTCATTATTCAGCAAATGTTGAGAAATCAACTGTGATAATAACAATATTTTCCATTGTGTAAACATTTCATATTTTTTTTAGTTTTCATCAACTTTTCTTTATAGAATTTGATAAAATGTTTTAAACCTATTTACTTAGATATGATGCAACAAATTGTCTAGATGCTTGCATTAGAGCTCAGTAACAGAATTTTTTTCAGCGGTCTGCAACGCAAGTAGAAACTTTAAAAACAATCTGCAGAACTAAAGGACAAAGACCCTGTTTCCAATCACTCGCATTACATTACATGCATTCAAACCTCCCAAGTATTTCTGATTAACATAAAAGGAAAGTTCTTTAAAAAATAAATTATCTATGACCACAGAATTTTTATCACTCATTCATTATTTGAGAGGCAGAGAAAATCCACTCCCGGCACTATTTTTTGTGTGTGGAGGGGTGGGGCATTTTTTTAATAAAATTTGTGTGTTTTCGAATCTTTTTTGTGAAATTTGTGTATTTTACAATCTTTAGATGAAATTTGTCACTTTTTAGCAATTTTTTACTAAATTTACTATTTTTCACTATTTTTGACATAATTTGTCATTTTTTCCCAGATTTTTTGACAAGATGTGCATTTTTCGCTATACTTTGACAAAAATTGGGTTTTTTATGATTCTTTGATAAAGTTTGTCTTTTCCCCACTATCTGTAATGAGATTTATTTCTTTTCGCTTACCATTTGAATTTCATAATAAATTTTATGTCTAAGTTTTAAGATTTATGGCCTTTTTTCTAATTTTCAGATATGATTGCTTGAATTTTTCGGAAATTTTTGAACAGAATCATTCATGATTTACAGTTTAATGTGAATTGGAGCTTCGTCATTTGCAAGCTGCATGAATCATATAACTTGTGACACATGGCAAGTAATTTCTAGTAATTTTTTCCCCTAAATTTTAACTGTTGAAAATAGTTTGCAGACTTTTTCAAGAGTCAGTGATGTGCCTCGCAGTGTTGTGCCGATTCTGTTCGTGGACACTAGAGTACAGTCAAAGTTCTATTGGGAACTAAAACGGCCTATAGAGGCGCTGCTCGCAGCCTTCGATACAGGATAACTGTCCCTTTAATTTCCCTTTAACTAATGTTAAAGTTCCATTGAAACAATTCTTTATTATAAATGTATTTAAAAGTTTTAGATATTCAAATTCGTATAATATTTACTTTGTCATATAAGACAGAAAACAAATGTCACAGGAAATCTGAAATTGTGCAAAAGAATAGTTATTCCGAACAAATTTAAAACGCATGTAATGCAATGAGCTTACACGGCGTTATCCTGAATGGAGAAGTTACATCTTTTCTGCACCAGACAGCATATTAGAGCGCTTGAATCGCCAATAAACGGCACAAGCTGGGGCCAAAGATTGTGCAGATTATGGAATATTGTGGATTATAGAATGTTATGGATTATACCTCATTTTATTATTCCTAGACAACATTTTAATTCTATAGTCAGTTTAATATGAAATCTGGTAATTAATTTAATATGCTATCTCAAAAAATGCCTTTTAAATTTTATTATATATATATACATATATAAAACTTATATAAATGTGCATTTAAATGAAAATAATTACATACATTCCATAATATAATTTGCTTTTTACTGTTAATATGTTAATAATATGTTTTACTATGATTTTTTCAACTTTTTTACTATTTGTTTTAAAAAATCATTTTTTAATCCCAAATTTGTAAATTTTCTTAGTTATTTATTTCATTGTTTACATTCATAAAGTAACGAAAATTATACAAAATTGCGGATTTTTAACTGTAGAACAACAATATGTAGATTATCAGTATTGTGATTATCAACTGTAGTTTTGACTGTAGAGTAAAAGTTTCCTGTTTAATTCCAATATCCTGTACTTTTCAAAAATTACCCTTTATCAAAATAATTATGGAAATTTCCTATCAGCATGTTTGGATTATGCTTAGAGATGCCACAAGGCAAACAAACTACAGTTTTTTTTTTGGAAAATTTTGCAATATTTGTTGAAATTGACAACAGAGTTCTAAAAATACTTGTAGTATAAAAAAGGTAATAACATGCAATGTCGCCAACTTATATGAGCCCATTGAATGATGTTGAACCATAAGGTACCGAATTTTCATTGTTCTAGTAATTTATTTCTTTATTTTTTTACTGTTCATTTTTCTCCTTAGAGTAAAACTTATTTTGCCAATGGCCGTGTGTTTTAATTCTCCGACTGACACCTATAAGTCCCTAATGACTGAAATGTTTTGCTCCATGTTTAACTTTCTGCTAATTTGTTTCGTAATCATGTTCATTATATCATGACATTGCAACAAATATTTTATTAAAATAAAGCTTCTATTAAAAGCTACGGACTATTTTCGCTCACTTAATAAGAGCACCCTTTTGAATCTATCTGATTTGCATTGAAAACTAACAAAAGACATTTTTTTTAATTCTATCGAAAATAGTCAAAATGCTAAATTTTGTATTTTTATTTTAGAACACTTTTAAAAAAATAGAAAATACAAATAAAACTTAAAAAAAAAAAAAAAAAAAAAAAAAAAAAAAAGTTATTTTATATATTCAAAATACAAATAACTTAAACTTTTTGACAATGTATAAAATACTCATTAAAATAAAAAATCTTGAAGTAATGTTCTCAAAATGGGAGCAATGGCACTTCATGGGTTAATTTCTAACCTGATTTATAAGCATTTTTCTGGTCTAAGGACGATTTTTTTATATTTTAAAAGGTATTCTGTTTCATATTTTTAACATAGAAGTAATATTTTTCAAATTTTAATTGTAATATAAATTTTGCTTTACATTACCTCCCCAGGAATTTTTAGCACATTCGCTGCCAATCACGCGCCAGCGCGTGATATAGTGCCAACGTTAAAGGGCCACTCACACGCCAGCGCATGATGTGGGGTGATGTCTCAATAGCCAGTCATGCGCTGTCGTGGGATAATCTTTCACTGATTCTTTGTTATAAAAAGTATATCGGCTTCTGGTAAAAACCCACTTCTACAGTGCGGCATTAACTATCATCATATCTTCATGTAAGCGGCAGCGAATGTGTTAATGCGAGGCCATTTTGACACTCAGAAAAAGAAATCGACTGCAAACTTTTTCTTAATATAGTCAATTTTGCGATTTTTTATTTTTAAACGCTTTTGATAGAGATATTTAGTTTTTTTAGATTGATGGTGATTTTTGACATTGTTAAAAGAAATATGATATCAAACAATATAGTAGATTTTGTCGTTCGTCATTTATGAAGTTTCTTCAATTTTTAGCGTTTTTTTTCAATCCGAGACTTTTTTTTGTCATTTATTATTTCCATTTTCAACATTTGGCATTATATATCATTCATTTTGTCATTTACAATTTTTAATGCAATTTTTCGAGTTTTGCTCTGATTTCTTGACATTTGGGAACAAATTCCTGTTATAGTGCTCACTGTAGCAAGATTTGCCCTCTGTGATTTCAGAATTTTTAGCGTTTTCCTCAGCAACTTCTCCCATTATATTTTTTTAAAACGAAAATACCAAATACATATTCTATGGACAAATTTTAAAACATATACAAAATTATTGTTTTTTTTGTTTGTTTGTTTATATTATTTTGTTAAGATACGCAATCATAAAAGGAGCAGTGTCATAATGTGAAATCCAATTTGTTTTATTACCCCAGTGTATTCATCTTCCAAGGAGTTCAGCTTCAATATTTTAGTTCAAAGTAGTTCATTTTTTTTCCTTTTTTTAATAAAGTTATTCGATTTTCATACAGAAATTTTCAAGAATTATTACTTGATTTATAGAATTTCTTTGCAATTCTGAGAGATTTTTTGACATTCATAAAAAAATATCCTTCTTTAATCTTTCAGCCCATCATAATATTTCTCTTCTTTAATTTTGATATTTTACTGGTTTTTCGCAATTCATTGCAATGCATTCACTTGCTGATTACACAAGCAACTTTGAAATAGTTTTGTTTATACATTACTGCAAGATACTAATTATATTATTAAACTTTAACAAGTTTTAAAAACATCATGTCTTTATAAAGTAAGAAAAAAAATCCATTTTAAATCATCAAGTGTAATATATTTTTTTCACTTTTCAGTGAACGAAATTTACTTGAAATCTGCGCATCAATTTTCAAAATTTTATTAGTAAAGTTTTTTTGTATAGTTTTTTTTACGATTCGTGTTATTTTTGACGAGCTTAGTCAACGCTGGTCGGGACAGTTTGTTTACTACAAGTTATTGTAAAAATGTTGAATAATTCAGTAAGGCTTATTTATTGAAGTTTTGCACATTTTTTTACATGTAGTTTAAAAACATACAAGACATAACAAAATATGTAATACAGGGTTTATGATGTATAAGTTCTTCAGTGTGTTTTTCAAAATTGTGTTACATAAAAAATTTTCATTAATTTTTATGGTTAAAAATATTACGTTGCGGAAAAACTTCTTAATAAGGCTTGTCACAGAAATCTAACAAAAATTCTGCCACAATGTTTTAAGATATTATTGCGCAGAAAATTTTACAGCAGAATCCCGCTAATTCGGACCCCGTTAATCCGGATTGGTTTGGTAATTTTTTTTCAAGTTTGAGAAGCGACTGGCCGTACGGCTTGCTAAAAGTATAGAAAACGGGCACAGCAGAAAATTACAAACCTTTTATTACAAAGTAAACATTTTTACTGTCTGTAAATATTCATTAAGTTTAACATAAAAATGATTTTTTTGCAAGTATGTTTTATTTTATTTTTTTTCTATTTCTCCGGATAATCCGTATTTTCGATAATCCGGATTGGGTCTAGTCCCAATTAAGCCGAATTATCGGGGTTTTACTTATTTGTGATCTGTATATGATTCTTATTTAAATACTTTTAGTGTGATTTTCTTTCTCACATCCACTTTAATGAAATAAAATTTTAAGATTAATTTTGTGAAAAGGGATTGCCTGTGCACATGTCATTATTTTATGGCTGATTTGAAAATACGACAAATTTTCAACAGAAGATATTTGAGACCAAACTGTCTCTTGTAGCACCTGAAAGTAACTAGACTAAATTAGTTATTCCGAATCTATTTTTACAGTTTCATCGTGAACTCTGCACTCTCTCAAATAAGCTGATTTATAAAGATTCTAGATGCATATGAGAAAATTCAACTAAATTATTTTAAATATTTCTGTTTTGACAATTTTTATTTAACATACAGAAGGTTTTATTGTTTGATTTGTTTTGAATAAAATGTGCTATATGTGGGATTTTACCCTCCCAGTCAAAGTTATATCGTATCTTTTTACACTCTTTAAATTCTAATAATATAAGATCTATTATAACTCTGTTCAAACATATAATCATCCAATTTGCATGGACAAATGCTAAATATGTATTTAAAGCTGTATTTCATAGATTTTTTTTTACTGAAGAATTCCTACTAAATATATTTGTATGCTGCCATTTCTTTTGCCACAAAAATAGTTTATTTTTGCCTCATTGCTTGTGAAATATATCACTGTTTCTATTGAGGTAATTATAAAATTTTATCCTTAAATTTTCTTTATTTTATTATTTATAAATATTATTAGAAACGGTTTATTTATAAATATCTGTTTTACTTTTTATTTATACATTATCGTCTTTAAATTTTTATTTTATGATGGCAACTATTTATGTAACTTGTTATAATTTTGTTTATAGTTTAATCATTGTACAATTAGGAAATGCATGTTATGTAATTTAAGTGCTTCGAGCATCAGATAATTAAGTTTTCACTATAGTTTCTATTACTATGGTTGAAATGTTATTTCAAATCAACTATCTACCTTGATTTCAAGTTTTTGGGTTAATTTTATTTTTTTTTATATTGTTTTTTAATGAATCCCAAAAAGTGATAGATTAATTTCTTTCTATTTTTTGTAGATGCACAGAGCCTTAAAGATAGATATATATCACATCACTCAAAATTGTGTTTAAACTTTTAAATATGGAAGAAGATAATTCTTTACAAGCCATTTTTGGAAATGCAACTACTACTAAAAACTCACAGCAAGGAAAATCATTTGTTTGTGAGATATGCAAGAAGGCTTTCTCTCAAGCAGGTAATTTCAAAAGACATGTCTTGATTCATACCGGTGAGAAACATTTTGTATGTGAGTTATGTAACAAGAATTTTGCCCATAAATACAATTTAAGCAGGCATATGTTAATTCATACTGGTGCAAAGCCTTTTGTGTGTAAAATATGCAACCAGAATTTTTCTGATAAGAGTCATTTAAACAGACATTTGTTAATTCATTCTGGTGTAAAATCTTTTGTGTGTGAGACATGTAACAAGAAATTCTCTCAAAAGAGTCATTTAAACATACACTCTTTAATTCACTCTGATGTGAAACCTTTTGCGTGTGAGATATGCAAAACCAAGTTCTCTCAAAAATGTGCACTAAGCAGATATCTGTTAAATCATACTGGTGAGAAACCTGTTATGTGTGAGATATGTAACAAAAAATTCTCTCAAAGATCTGAACTAAGCAGACACCTGCTAACTCATACTGGTGAGAAACCTTTTGCATGTGAGATATGCAACAAGAAATTTACTCGTAACAGTAATTTAAGACGACATATGTTAACACATACTGATGAGAGTCCTTTTGAGTGTAATATATGCAACAAGACATTCTCTCAAACAAGTAACTTAAACATCCATTTGTTAAATCATACTGGTGAGAAGAATTTTGTGTGTAAGATGTGCAACAAGAAATTTTCCTAAAAAGGTGATTTAAACCAGCATCTTTTAATTCATACTGATGGAAAACATTTCGTGTGTGAGATATGCAGAAAGAAATTCTCTTCTAAGAGTGATCTAAGCAAACATTTTTTAAGTCATGCTGTATAGTAAAATTTTGTGTGAGAGGTATACAATAAGAAATCCTTTTTTAGGATTCATTCAAGCACACACCTTTTAAGTCATATTAGCAAGAAAATTTTTTTTTGCGAAATATGTAACAAAAAATTCTCCGATACCAGTTATTTATGCAAACATTTGTTAATTTATAGTAGTGAGAAGCCTTTTGTGTGTCTTATGCAGCAAGAAATTCTTTCGAAAATTGATTTATGCAAGCACCTTTTATACTGGTAAAAATTTTAGTAAGTCACCTTGCAGTATGCTTTAAAAAATATTAAGTGGAGTGTGCCAGGAGCACTGGGATGGACCATTTTGACGTTATCGTGACATGTTGTAGTAATAAAAGAAGAGCGCTATACAGTGCTTATCACTCTTTTGCACACCATTGGACAATATGGTCAATATGAGAGAAAAGCTCAGTTTATGGCCGAGGGATCAGATCTCTCAGTACTCTGAAGCATCAACTACAATAGACACTTTAGGTGTGTCGGACAAAGGACAAAACCCTGACGTTCCCAGATCTGCTCCTGAATGTAAAAATTTATAAACCTTTGATAGATATAAAACTTTTGCTAGTAAAATGATGAAATAATTGACTCGCACCATAATTTTCAAATGAATTTTTTTGGAAAATAATAACCTGCTTATTTACGTTTTCGTTAAAAATGCAAAAAAAAAAAATTTCTTTATGGTGTTTGTCAATTCTAAAATTCAAATTAAGCGCATAATGATTTGTGTTCACGTCCTTCGAATGGGTTGTCACACATCTTTCAGCTATGGATCAAGCAAAAAGCTATAATTTGCAAGCATGGGAGATTGCAGAAATTTCTGCGTGAGATATGAGGCTTTAATATAGATAAAATTATCAATTTTGTGGCGATTTCGACTCCCTCCTCCATTTATTATATCATTGAGCCACACGAGCAGTTCTCCAACTGTAATGGTCATTAATGTCTAAAAATTATTTTATTTTTATATTGTTTTTCTTTGAGTTTCCTTTTATAGTATATTTACCATGATATACAGACAGGATTATACATTTATTATTTGCATATTTTACTGATTTAAATGAAAAGAAGCTACTTAAATTTTACTTTAATATAGGAAATGTTCATGTTACATAATGCATTCATCAATACATTTTTCTTTTTGCATTTGCCCCCTGCACTGTAAGAAGTAGCATCTTATAAACAAAGATGGACAATGACAGTGTTGAATTCAGACTTTTATCTCAGGAAGGTATTTATGTGGTTCTGGGATGGGAACTTTCTAAATTTCTTTTGGGTAAATTTGACTTTTGACCACTCAAAAAACAAAATCACAAATATTCCGGAAGGGAGGGGTAGACACCTGTTTAATAGACTCTATCAATGTGACGTCACAAGCAACTCAACTCGACATTTCAGCCTCAAATACGTTCCAAACAAACACATAGAGTTCAGAGTGTTTTAGAGATGCACTATACCGTCAAAACCACGTGCTATATGATCGTTCAAAAAAAGACAAGAACGTGGAACAAGGACTGAATTTACTACACTAGGAGAAGTTTCCATATCGATCAATAATTGTTTGGTCGAATTGTGACCCTTTTAAATATTTCGCGATTGCAATTGTAGCTACATGTCATTTCATCTCTATCTTTTTCTTCACTCTGTTGTTTGTTTGGAATGCATTTTCGGCTAATATGTGGAGTTGAGTTGTCTGTGACTTCATCACTCATAGAGTCTATACAGTGAGGAATTGTCCCCCTTAATCTACACATTCTCTTTGCTAGAACAACAAACGTGTGAAGTTTAGAAACAGTTTTAGACATTTTAGGTTTCAAGGAGCTGCTTCACTCATGCGTAAACACCCGCTCACTAAAATTAATCCCATGGGAAAAATTTGTAAGGGTATCTCGTTCGCATTTTGATTTTTGATTTTTTTTACATTTATAGTTGTGGTCAATCTCTACAAAAACCGTTTTTCCTTCGTTTGATATTTTTTTTGCAATATATAGAAATTAAAATGTGCAAAGCAACCGAACAGAATTTTTTTATGTTTGTTTTAAACATGAGATGACTGTAAAATTAAGATACTTAATGTATAACAATGTTAAGCAAAATCGTTGTGTTTTCAAATGTTCCGGAAAACTGTGACTTCCATTCTTTTGATAAATTTTGATTTGACACTTTTTTGTTTCTGTAATTTGTCGTTAAAGTGTGTCATTAATTACACAAATTTTGCTGAAGCATTCGTTAAATTTTAAATTAAGTTTTAGTGTTATTATATGATTTGCAATTCATTATTAAATATTACTGTTAATATGTAATTTTTATGTGACGCTTTGATTTGAATAAATAAAGCTTAAACTGCATAAACGTATTATCTATATATTAAAACGAAAGGCAGAAAAAGTAATCGTGGTTTAATTGCTTCTCTACGCATCGATACTTGCGCCGGTCTCTGAGAGTCTCCTCCTATTGGTTAATCGGAGGATAGTAGTTACTGTCTGTAAGAGCATTTGCAAAGCGCGTTTGTAAATATGGGATAAGAACGCTGGCACTGTTTTATGCAATGCTATAATAATTAATTTTTTAACTTTACTAATCTTATAATGATTGGAATACATTGTTTTTTTCACTTTACGTAAGTTAATTAATTTATTTCCATCTGTATTCTTTTTTTGCAATGTTATTGCCGGCAATCTTAGGCTTAATTGTAGAGATGTTTCATATGAAATTGAAACATTCAATAAGTTAATGATTAAAGTGTTTATTTACGTTCTTGGCCGATAAATCATTTTCTATATTGTAATTTTCAAATTTATTTATTAGTATGTGTAAAAAAAAAAAAAAGGCTGGAAATCACATTGTTTTTTGTTTCGTGTTTTGATGGTGCGATTTTCGACGGATAGTTTGACTTCATGGATGTAAACAGATTCGCAAATCACTATTTATTTTTTGCTTCAGTTTCTTATTATACTCATGTCAAAAAACGGTGATTTTTTTCCCACTTATAATTTCATTTTTGAGCAAATTCATAACGTTTAGGAAGTATTTACATTACATCTCATAGTCTCGCCGAATAATAGAAAATTGCATATGAAATGAAAATAATCCCAGTTATAAACAGCTTTGTAAATCATTAATATTTCTTTAATGTTTCACTTTTTTTGAGTACACTTTTTTTAAAAAGTGTTCCCGTGACAAAATTTGCTGAGTTTTTTTGGGGAGAAGGAAAAGGAAATATTTTGATGAAATTTGCTATTTTTTTTTTTTAATTGCTTGATCTTGATCTCTCAACAATGTTTTTTCAGAAATATGAAGATCATTATAATCAACAAAGAAAAATAAAATTATCAGAAGAGCTCTCTTTTTGCATAACTTTCAATCATGATTCATGATAAAGCAGTCCTTATATACCATATTCATTGCTTGCTGGGTTTTTTTATGATTATTTGGCAAAATTTGCATTTTTTGTGGTACCTAGATGATTTGAAAATTACAATATAGAAAATGCTTTATCGGCCAAGAACGTAAATAAACACTAGGAAATAAAATAACTTATGTAAAGTGAAAAAACCAATGTATTTCAATCATTATAAGATAAGTAAAGAAAAAAAATATAATTATCATAGCATTGCATTAAACAGTGATAGCAAAAATGCAGTCTCTCTGTGTTGTTTTCTCACAATCTGTTTACCAATATTTGCGTTTTTTGAAGTACCTAGACAAATTTAAAGTATTTTTTCAAGATCTTTTGACGAAATTCACATCTTTTCTGGTACCACGAAAAAATTATTTGTTTTCTTAGGGATTTTCGGTGAAATTTGTCATTTTTTTCTCGCTTTTCGATGTAATTTGCCGTTTTATCAAATTTATGCTTTTTTCATGATTTTTTTTTAAATTTGTCGTTTTTTTCGTTATTTTCAGAAATTTGTCATATTTTCGCTTTTTTTTCTTTGCAAAAATTACCTGTTTTGCGATCTTTTGATGAAATGTGCCTCTTTTTTTCATCTTTTGACAAAATGTGTTGTTTTCTCACAATCTGTTTACCAATATTTGCGTTTTCTGAAGTACCTATACAAATTTCAAGTATTTTTTCAAGATCTTTTGACGAAATTCACATCTTTTCTGGTACCACGAAAAAATTATTTGTTTTCTTAGGGATTTTCGGTGAAATTTGTCATTTTTTTCTCGCTTTTCGATGTAATTTGCCGTTTTATCAAATTTATGCTTTTTTCATGATTTTTTTTTTAATTTGTCGTTTTTTTCATTATTTTCAGAAATTTGTCATATTTTCGCTTTTTTTTCTTTGCAAAAATTACCTGTTTTGCGATCTTTTGATGAAATGTGCCTCTTTTTTTCATGTTTTGACAAAATGTGTTGTTTTCTCACAATCTGTTTACCAATATTTGCGTTTTTTGAAGTACCTAGACAAATTTCAAGTATTTTTTCAAGATCTTTTGACGAAATTCACATCTTTTCTGGTACCACGAAAAAATTATTTGTTTTCTTAGGGATTTTCGGTGAAATTTGTCATTTTTTTCTCGCTTTTCGATGTGATTTGCCGTTTTATCAAATTTATGCTTTTTTCATGATTTTTTTTTTAATTTGTCGTTTTTTTCGTTATTTTCAGAAATTTGTCATATTTTCGCTTTTTTTCTTTGCAAAAATTACCTGTTTTGCGATCTTTTGATGAAATGTGCCTCTTTTTTTCATCTTTTGACAAAATGTGTTGTTTTCTCACAATCTGTTTACCAATATTTGCGTTTTTTGAAGTACCTAGACAAATTTAAAGTATTTTTTCAAGATCTTTTGACGAAATTCACATCTTTTCTGGTACCACGAAAAAATTATTTGTTTTCTTAGGGATTTTCGGTGAAATTTGTCATTTTTTTCTCGCTTTTCGATGTAATTTGCCGTTTTATCAAACTTATGCTTTTTTCATGATTTTTTTTTTAATTTGTCGTTTTTTTCGTTATTTTCAGAAATTTGTCATATTTTCGCTTTTTTTTCTTTGCAAAAATTACCTGTTTTGCGATCTTTTGATGAAATGTGCCTCTTTTTTCATCTTTTGACAAAATGTGTTGTTTTCTCACAATCTGTTTACCAATATTTGCGTTTTTTGAAGTACCTAGACAAATTTAAAGTATTTTTTCAAGATCTTTTGACGAAATTCACATCTTTTCTGGTACCACAAAAAAATTATTTGTTTTCTTCGGGATTTTCGGTGAAATTTGTCATTTTTTTCTCGCTTTTCGATGTAATTTGCCGTTTTATCAAATTTATGCTTTTTTCATGATTTTTTTTTAAATTTGTCGTTTTTTTCGTTATTTTCAGAAATTTATCATATTTTCGCTTTTTCGTGATTTTTGTTTGTGAAATTGTTCTTTGTTTTTTTTTTTAGAAATTTGTCGTTTTTTCCCACTATTTTTAGCTAAATTTACCATTTTTTGCGATTACCTGTATAAATTTTATGTGCTTTTTGAGATCTTTGGGCGAAATTCACATCTTTTATGATAACTGGATGAAATTCGTCATCTTGAGGTCTTTCGGCAAAGTTTATCGTTTTTCTCGATTTCTTTCGATGACAGTTGTCGTGTTGTCATGATTTTTCGATGTAATTTGCCGTTTATTGAAGATCTTTTTGCAAAGTTTATCTTTTTTGTGATTATTTGATAAAATTTGCTTTTTTTTCAATCCTTTGACGAAAATTGTTGTTTACTCACAATCATTTGTCGAAATTTGTTGTTTTCTCACAATATTTTGAATTTTTTTTCATAATATGTTTATAAATTTGCCATTTTTAGGGGTTTTTTTTGTCAAAATTTGCCTTTTTTTAAAAAAAATTTCATGAAAATTGCCATTTTTTTAGACGTTTTGGCAAAATTTTTATTTTTGTGCAATACTTTTGCGAAATTTGTTTTATTTGGGATATCTAGACAATTTTTTTTTTTTTTTTTTTGCAGTTTTTTGACAAATTTTTTAGAGATCTTTTGAAGAAATTTGTTGTTTTTTGCAATCTGTTGACAAAATTTGCTGTTTTATTTTCCCACATCTATTTATAAAATTTCCGGGCAATGTTTTTTTTTTTTGGGGGGGGGGAGTATTTTGATGAAATTTTCTAATTTTTGTGATTATTTGCCAGAATTTGTGTTTTTTATGGTACCTAGACAAACTTTGGTACATAGCAAATGATTTCTAGCATTTTTTTTAAAAAACTTAAGCAGTTGAAAAATAATCTGCAAACATTTTCAAGTCTGTGACGTGTGACGCAGCGTTGCACCAATTCTGCGCCCGGGATCATGTCATGTTGGTGTTACGTTGGTAAATGGAAAAGCATATTGAAATTTTTAATAAATATTAATCTTTAAAAAAAAATTTTCTTTGAAAATTTTTTTATAGTGGCAAAATACTTTTTTTTTTTTTGATTCTTTCATATTGTTGCTGTCAAGTTTTGACGGGCTTCACCTAGCCAGAATAAATATTATCATTAATTTTTTTAATATGTGAAATTTACATGTATTTTTGATTTATGAAAAGGTAATAGAAAAGTAGTTGAAAATGCAAATGTTTATTTGTTGAATGGGGTAGGTAATGTAACAACAAATTAACCACGGAGAGGATCATTGTTATAGTTGTTGCTAAATGGCAAACTATAAATTCAGTCTTATTTTGCTGCGAAGTAAGTGAAGTATGTATATTTTGTATGAAATGAGTGATGACAGTAATTTATGATTTATTCATGTTTTGTACAATTTATTGGTGTTGTATTTGTAAATGAAAAATTATCAAATGAGAGAGATTCTAATTCTATGACAGCATGTTTCAATGTAATTCGGCCAATTGCGGGTCATTTGCCTGGATGTAAAATGCAGGTTGTTCTTTTATTTATTGAAATTTTTGCTGACGATTAGTCGTTAAAAAATCCTTTAATAGCTGGAAAATAACTTTTTCTTTCTTCGGTGCCGTCAAGTTTTGACGGGTTCCATCTAGTTTTTATTGCATCTTGTCAGAATTTTGTTTGTTTGTTTGTTTGGCAGAGGGATTCACACAACACATAAAGGTATAAGCATGTTACTGGTGGATATATAGTTTAATTTAAAGAAAATCTGTAATGCATAATTAACTGGAAATTCAGAGCAGGATGGTAGGATTTACATCGAAAAATTTGAACTTCTTTTGTGCCAGTAAAATGTTTTCTACAGCTAACTTAATTGACAATAGCCTTTTTAAGCTATAATAGTTTTTAATGTCTAGGTGAGAACAACACAACAATTAAAAATTAAAAAAAATGCTTTATTTTCCTTACCTTTTAAATCCCTTTGATGGAAAGCAGAGTGGGTGTGGAAATTTCAGCGGAAATATTTTGGAGGATTTGATATTTTCAACTTCTGATTACGCCAAGGAAAAATTTCCACACTAATTCCGTGATAAATTTTGGAGTAATGTAATACAGAATTTCTGTACGATTTATGAGTATATATTAGATAATACACAAATTTCTGTATTAAAATAATGATGAAAGTTTACCTCCTCCCCTTACAGCAATTCAAACCTGTTTATTTAAAAATAACAAGCAAGACAGTTTTTTTAAGTGTTTTTTTTTTTAAATGTTAACAGTAAAAGAGGCTTATTTTGTCAAGTGCAGCTAACCAGAATTGATAATTAAATTGGTTAATTTTTATTATATATTTATTGTTGCTTTCAAAATATGAAGCAAAACATATGAAGAAAAGAACAAATAATTTAGGAAGTTTTTTTTAACATAAATATTTTTAACTGTGCTTATACAAATAGATTGTCAGATTTACCTTTTTTAAAAAAGGAGGATTTCTATTGTTATTCATTATTTTGGTGTGTATTCTGTAAAGTATTTTCTTTAAAAATACTTTATAAATTAATAAATATTATTTTTCTTTTGCATTTTCATTACATAATTCTATTAATACTGTTTAACAAATTTTGTAGTCCCATTTCCAATATGAATTGAAAATCAATTGATGTAACAAAAATAAAAAATACAAACATTAAAAAGAATCACATAAAAGTTAGTAATCGACATCATAAAAGAAGAAATACTAGAACTAACAAACAAAACGAAATATAATCATGTGAAAAACTGGTGGAACCAGAGAGAAAAGTAGAGCTCGATCTAAAAAATGTTATATTTTAAATTCGCAAACAGTTTCAGTCTAAAAAAATGCGTAGAAAAGTAATGGAACCAGATTATCTGTAAAGCTCATGAAATTACCCAAATTTTTGTTGATAGCTGAAAATGTGGACTGAGCTTTACTGGTGCCTTAAAATTAATCAAGGATAAAGTGACATTTTTTACACATTCTACATTGAAATCATACATAACCAGTTTAAAAACTTGGGTTCATAACTATAGGTTACTGGGTGATTTGGTAAAGAACGAGAACCTGACGAATCATTCAATACAAAATGTGGAGTAAATTCTATTCCAGAGGTCTTTCATAAATTGAAGTTCAAAGGTCCAAGTATATCCGAAACCTGATCATTTACGATTTAACAGTATACTAAATATTTGTATTCATATACAAAATAGTTATCTACGTCAATTCTTCAACAATCTGATTATATTAATATTATACTTTAATTAATACTTCATGAATTATATTCGTTTAGCGTTGTGCAGCTGAGCTTCACATAATACAACACTCGATTTACTACTTTGACTATAGTCCATTTAATTAGTGGAGGCGGTGACCTTGACAAGCTTATCCCTCACCTTCACCAATTGAGGGGGAAAATCACATGTAGTTCTATTACGAGTTCCGCGAAAACACAGTTTCACCTTGTCAAGGTTAGCCGCCTCCATTAAAAAAATGAACTATAGTAATGCCATTTTGCGTGGATAATTTGATTCTGAAAAAAAGGCACCAGTAAAGATCAGTCCACATTTTCAGCTATCAACAAAAATTTGGGTAATTTCATGAGCTTTACAGATAATCTGGTTCCATTACTTTTCTACGCATTTTTTTAGACTTAAACTGTTTGCGAATTTAAAATGTAACATTTTTTAGATCGAGCTCTACTTTTCTCTCTGGTTCCACCAGTTTTTCACATGATTTCACAACTTTTTCAGATCCTTTTAGAAACTTTATCAACTAACTTCAACTAATGAATCAACCCCCCCAATTGACCAAATAATAACCTATTTCAACAGGCCCAACCAATTGCTCCAAGCAAAAACCATCCAACCTAACCAACGAATGACTTCAATCAACCTGCCTAATCAATTGCCAAAATCAGAAACTAAAGCAACCGTTGATTCGCCAGTGTCAAAAGTTTTGGTGACCTCATACTTATTGTTAACCCCAAGATTAAGACCTTGTACTGTATTCTAACAAGCGCTGGCCTCCAAACAAGTCCTTAGTCTAAGCTTTATATATAGTCTGATTTCTTGAACTTTTTTGTTATGTCTATGCTTTGCTGGCTTAAAGGCCTACGGAGCATTCTATGTCAACTCTCAAACACCCCAAAAAACCGTGGGTCAGGAACAGTTATAAGGGATGACTTAAAATTTTATATAAACTGTTAAAAGTGAAATTTTCTATGTTTAGGCTATAATGGGAGTTTAAATTAAAAAAAATGTCTAAAAACGACTCGTGCAGAAAGAAGATAAATAGTTATTGAAAATGCTATACAATACTGAATAAATTATAAATACATTATAAAATATATAAATTCAACAATACATTATAAAATTCCACAATTTAAATACAAATGTGAAATTGTTTTTCATATGCAAAAATACTTTTCAGTACTTAGGATATAATTACCAAATGGCGTGGGGCGGGGCATATAGTAATGCTGTCACATATTAAATACAATATAAGGAGAGGGCATGTGTTCAAGCAAACGCTTACTTCACCAATCTAACAATTACACTTTTCCTTTAGAAATCAATGCAGCAATATTCATGGCGATGTTGACAAATCGTACAACAGAGCTGTTATTTGTATATCAACGTTTGTGCTGGAGATTCACAATAAATTTTCTTCGAATGACATTAGCTGACTATATACTGACAAGTAAAAATATACCCCACCACTCAACAGATGCATTAGCTTAAACAGAGAGTCTATGTCTGATATTCGTAATACAGGAGGAAAAATAAAATGCCATTGGTCATATTGTCAATAAAATGTCAAAAAAAAAAATGTGACTTCAAAAAAGAAAAAGCAAGTATTATAATGGAGAATACTACATATTCCTTTACGTTCCTGTACCTAAGCACCATGTATCCAATATTATTAAAAATAGACATTAAAATTATCATTAAAAGACATCGAAGGTGAATCAAATCTTTGCTTTATTTTTCAAGTAATAAACCTATTAGATAGAAGCGTAGCATTTGAAAATACACTATTCTATTCCAGTGTATTCTAAAGTCTAGATGCATTCTTTAAAAGCACTATGTGGTAAAATTGAAACTTTTTATGCTGTGAAGAGAGGTTTTCATAGGACATTTAAGAAATATGTTGTGTGGAGCACTGCATTCCTATGCAGTTCAAAACCTTCAAGCTATCTATTCAGCTGTGTAAAATGATGAAACCTAATCAGGAGTAGCAGAACTGACATTACTCTGGTATTTTTTCTAGTACAATCAATGAAATATCCTCTAAATCATTCGGAAAACTGTCGACTTGGGTAATCATATCATCATTACATCGAAGCCATCCATATGAATGTGTACGTATGAGAGCGATGTAATGACCACTATGACTGTATTCCCCTAAGTGAATGATCGCACCAACAACACGGTAATGATGGGAACCTATTTTAACATTGTTACAATTAAAATTTTGGATTTTGCTGCGATTGACTGGTTTCCCGGGTATATGGCGACGAATTTCTATAATTATGTTGTCCGGCATTTGAATCGTAATGGAATTACTTTCAACAAAACTTGAAATATGACAAGTTGGACACTGACGACCTTCAACCGGTTGCCAATCTAGTAGAAATTGGTTAAAATCTGTGATGTTATGAAGTATGAAAGGCAGTGCAAGTATTGGCATATATTCAACATTAAAAAAATAACTGGGGTCACATGCTTTGCAGCGGAACCGATTTTCAACAGTAATTTCAAACATATGTATTAGATTTAATCTGTCTAACAGTGTGCTGATGAATTCTAGTGTACATTGTTCCCCATCCTTATTTTGAAATGGTGAGCCCATTGCTTTTCTGACCTTTGATGTAAACAATTTGCGCTTATTACCTGTTTGTTTTCGGTTTTCGTATTGTTGGTACAAAGTGTACACAGCTTTGCAAACTGAGTTTCTACTATTCTGGTATGAAATACAGGCGTTTCGGAAGTCAGGCAATAAAAACAAGACTTGACAAGCAGCGTTTGAATAACATACTGTTCCAGGGTTTTCGTTATCGAACTTGGGCCATCTAATTTGACGATTGTTGGCTCCAGAATGAACGAAAAGATCTAATTTTGTTCTTTTTGCTACTTGTAAAGATTTATTAGCTTTTCGTTTTCGTCCTGGATTTTTTTCTTTTATGCGATAAAGATCTTCAGGCGAAATCATTTTTGGCTTCATTGCTTGACACCAAATACGATCGGGTACCCAGACTAATTTTTCTTCATTTATAACTATATGGGGCTCTGTGGAGTTGAACTGTTTTCTTAAACGGTTAACTTCCATAACGCAAAACTTATTTGCATTTGCCTTGCTTGGGTCAAAATTCATCAGGTACAATCCAGATAACGTTCTTACCCTCGATAATGCCACATACATCATGCCATCTTCAAATACAGTATTTCCCAAATCCGCAATAACTTGATCTAAACTCAAGCCTTGTGATTTATGGATTGTCATCGCGAATGAAAGAATTAATGGAAACTGATCCCTGATGACTATTACAGCGTTTGTCAAATTAAATCTAACTTTAACACGTTCTATTGGTTCTGGTTCCGAATTGTTATCAAATTTTACCATTATTTTTTGGACATAATTATTGCGAACTAAAAAACTTGAAATTGATCCTATAGCACCATTTACAAGGCCTGTATTAACGTTGATATTTCGCCTGAGCATTACCCTACAGCCTACTGACAATTTCAGCAACGATTCCATTCCTGCTGTTTCCGTTACATTTTTTTCACGCTTGTTTAAAAGCTGCCTAGCATAATCAAGATTATTTTTCTGCTGCTCATTGCTAAAGGTAAAACTGTCTTCTGCTGCTAATTCGTAAATTTTGTTTTTTTCTTGGCTCATTAAATATTCGTTAAATTCAGAAACCATTGATGATTTTGACATCAAACAAACTACGCTTCTATCTTTTTTTCTTAACTGTGCATAAAAATTTGCGAATGCTTCAATTGGCTTAATGTCATTATCAATCGGAATTAAACGGCTTTGTAAAACAATGACATCAGCATTTGTTAATTTGCCAAATCTTAGCCGGTTTAATAAAGCAGCGTATAGAGGATCGTCTTTCTGACGCATACTTATGTGTAACTCTTCAAACGAAGTTAAAGCTTCTTGCCATAAATTTAAAGAACATAATCCACCCAGTTTATTTGTTACATCGTCTGCTGATATTGTATTAAATATTGGACTGGCTGCTACAGGCGTCAATTGTGCTAGATCACCCATCACAATGATATTCACACCACCAAAAAAATTGGACATGTTCTTGAAAATTTTACACAGCCTTTTATGAATATATGCTAGCATTAGATTGGATACCATACTAACCTCGTCAATTACAAGGATCTTAACATGCTTGAGTGTTAAATTTAATTCTTTACAAGTCGAATTGTGTAATTCGATGTACTTTTCTGTACTACCATGCTGTACTGGCAATTGCAAAAGCCTATGTATCGTCATTCCGTTTATGTTGTATGCCGAGAGACCAGTTGGTGCACCAACTGCTATTACTGTATTGTCAGAACAAAAAAAAATTTTGTGCCCAAAACTTCAATGTGTTTATTAAGAAACTTTTTCCAGTACCTCCTGCACCACTAATAAACATGAACATTTGTTCTTTTTTATTCTGCAACTGATTGGTAATTAGATTAAAAATACGTTTTTGATCAATATTCATTTTTGCCAAATTGCTATCTAAGCTTTCACTCGAAATATTGACATTCATTGCCATTCGGAATTCAGCCATTGCATTGGCCACTTCGAGAGGTTCACCTAATGCATCTGGTTCCAGTTGCAACATATCAGTGTTGCCCTTATCTTCGGTAATTTCTCCGTGAATTTCTTTTCCAACCTTTTCAATAAGAACAGCGTATTCTGACATTTTTCTATGGTAATCTGTCAATTTTGAATTTGTTAACAGCTCTTTGACAAAAATTGGTTCAGATTTGCCAGATTCATCTAGAAATTCGGCATTTTCATCTCGAAATGGCTTAAACAATAACAATAAAGAGTAGCAATAGTCTTCCATTTGCTCTGGATACCAATATATTGGGTGGCTGATCAAAACCGGTTTTGTACGTTTAATAGCGACATAGGATGGAATCATGTTAAATGTTTCTTGCGGATTACACATATCTATGTCAACCTTTTTTTTATCATAATATTTTACAAAATCATAGAGGCAAACGTCTTGCAGATGGTCAGGCCGATTGGGATAATAATCCGATATATTGTTATTTTCGTACTTGTTTACTGCATCTGGATTTTGTTCCAAATCTTGTTGCAACTTTGTAATTGTTTTTAGTGTACGAGGACGTAAATTTGGTTTTTTTGCGCAAAGCCATACAGTTTGCCTAGACTTTTCATAAAGGTGGTGTCCTAGCAAAATGTCACAGGCCTCATATGCGCCACATTCCCGAGTTGACAAAATGTTCATACAAAATTTGAAAATTCGTTTAGAAAGCGATTTGTCATTACTTATTTCTTCCCATAATTTTTGGAGACTGGATTTTTCTCCTTTTGTTATATATGAAGCAACATAGTTTACAACTGCTGATGTGTTTTCTCCAATAAACTGCACGTCAGTATTAGCACCCCAAATCAGCGATTGTATGGGGTTATAATCATTCACACGTTCTTCACCAGTAGTTCTGCGCAATTCATAGAGTTTACTTTCTAAATTACCCTTAGTCCGTTGCTTACACTTTACTAATGGGTTATGCAAAATGGCTTTATCCACTAACTTGCGAGGGAAACCAAACCTACATTTCGTGTAATATTTACCGTTAATAGTCCGTTTCCGCTGGCAGTAAGTATTACAAACTTTGTGCACTTGATATCTGCTGATAATTTTATGCAACAGTGGTTCTTTATCTTGATTTGGCATTCGACAAGTTATGTGCTTTTGAATAAATTCTAGCACTATTTCAGGACTATCTATACCTATGCGAGGTGCATTTTCAATCCATAGCAAAATATGATAATGTGGGGCACCTCTAGACTGGTATTCAACACGCCAAAAATAATCAACAATTTTTCCGAGAGGACCACCCAACTTGTTGCATAAAACATTTCGAAAATACGCCGAAAATCGATGATGAAAATGAATCGAGGTAAATACTGGATCTATTACACATCTATTACTGTTCCGCATTGATTCAATGCCATCAACATCAGAATTAAGCTTAATTAACACATCGGACATATCAGACCAATCATATTCTGCTGCGCTAAGTGTGACAAACCATGTAGGTGGACCTAATTCTCGAACCATAGTCTTAAGGTCCATACGCAACGATGCAAAATATTCATTGGAGCCCCGCATTTTTTTGAAAATGCTGAAAATATTTCCTTCTAGCTGTTGTTGTCCTGATTTCACCATACTTAAAAAATCCTTGATAGGCATGTCATTATAGCTGTAGGTATTTCGAAGCGTTTGTAAAATGCCACCAGCAACTGCCCGAAGGTGATAGTCATGCAGTAAATTAAAAATGTATTGATGATCACATCGAAATCGGGAGTCCTTATTCTTTAATCTAGTGCGGACCCATTCTGAATTCGTTAAAGGAAAATATCGTTCTGCATGTCGACCACCACGACCATTAGGAAATAATAAAGGAAAACACCAAAGGTCCAGCTTGGTTGTTCGATTATCGATCCTTTCTGCTGAAACTCGTTTCATCTGATACAAATCCAAGTCTGATTCCGATGGTTTTGATGTATTCAATGGATGAACCGTGAATCATTCAAAAATGTAATCTTGGTCGCTTTTATCAACTTTTTTAATCATCGGCTCATGCGATATAAGTTTGCATATATCTCGAAATTGCGGTTCTGGTTCTGATAAATCTGACGTATCAATGCCTTGCATTGGAGCCCAGTTTGGATTCACATCAGCATATTCGCGATTTATTTGTTTGAGCTTCAATAATGCCGATTTTACCTTTTCAATGTCAATTATTGACTTCCAAATTTGTTTATTTTTTGTAGGAACACCCAATAAAATTATGTCGAGGTTCTGATCCATGGGCATTCCTTCCTTGTTTGGAAGGTTATTCAAGGTTTCTGTCAACGGTAAGGGGTAATGGATGACATGCCCCTTCAAAGCTCTTAAACGATCAGTTGCTGGCAATTTTGAGCCTACTGTACCAAGCCTGTATACTACTTGAAAACACTTTGCTTTTTGAATCAGAATTTTTTCAAATTCGTTCAAGTTTGCTAGCTCATTTGGCAAATCATCAATTTCGAGGTTGTTAAAAACTGACAAATTACTATGGCGTTGACCATATTTTAAGCTTTGAAGACATTTTGTACATAAAAATAAATTGCTGAAATTAAATTTTTTCAGCACTAAATATGCGATTAATTCCAGCCAACGGTCATTTGATGATTGTTTTGAATCTTTTCGCTTTTTATAGCCAATAAAAATGTCAAAATCATATTTTTCGTTACATTCTAATGTAATTTTCCGAACGTCACGCCTATAATAAAAAATATTACAGGAAACGCATGAAAAATGGGGAATATTTCCCAATTCCTTTAGAAAAACGTTATAATATTTTAATTTTTCCAACATGTGCTCATCTGGTAACTGTGGCGGTTCAATATTTGCCACACAGGTATTTTCTGTTCTGTCTGCAATTGCAAACTTTTCAAGATATTCAAAATTGCCTCTTATTAAAGCTTCATCCAACTCATGCAATTTTAAATCATATTGCCTAACAATATACAATTTTTTAAGCAGTAATCGAATTTTTGGAAAATGAACTGCCAAACGACGCAAAAATAACAAATTACTTTCACATGAATCGGGTAGGCAGAAAAAAGGGTGCCCTAGTTTTTCGGGATCTTTTTGATGCTCATGTGAGCATGTATCCATTTTATTGACCAAAAATTTCCGAAAATTTTTTGTTTTTTCAAATATTTTTAACAAGTGTGTAATACGCTTTATCATATTTTTTGGCATTCTACAGAGTGCTGGGTCACACGGTTTTGCATTCAACGATTTTGTATCATTTTTCTCTGAATACAAATGAGTAACTTTAGTATCATTTTGAAATTCGTTTCCATCTCCGTTTGAATCGACTATAATTGTTTCTTTCTGATTTTTATTAGATTGAATCTGATGCTTTTTAGCACTTTTATTCCGTTTTTCTGCTATTAATTCATGAAAATTTCCAAATACTGAATTTATTCCCATGTATGTAAATTCCTTGAAGTACGGTTCAGAATATATAGTGTGAAACCCTTGCCCACATACATCTTCAATATAAATTTTGTCCTTATTCTTAATGCTGGATAATATTGTTGAACCCATATTTTTTATCTTTGAAATATTGGATTTCAGCTGAAAAACAAAACGATTTCGTTTGCTAAGCGCCTTTGCTACAATTGTTTCTGATAGCAGCTTTTTGATATGGAACTGTGCTTTATTTTTATTATGTTTGTCAGAAATCTTTAAATTTGATAATGAGTTTTTAAACATATTTGATTGTAAATTTTTTGCAAGATTTTGCTCTGCGACCCTTCGACCCGTATTTATAAATGCAAGAATTTTTTTGTAATAATATTGGCGGTCTATCATTAAATTTATACAATACCTTTGCCGCTTTATTGTTTTTTCCACTTGCCTTTTATTATCTTTTATACATTTGGCTCGAGACTGCAGCTTAATCATATACCGCCGGTACCATTTGGATTTAAAGTGGGAAAAATCCAAGATTTTGCAAGTACTTTGCAAGTACTTATCGAAGCTAAAAGCTTTTCCTCCTTTTTTTCCTGCCATTTTTTCTTTGGAGCATGGTGTTTTTCTCTCTTCTGTTTTTTCCAAACTCTATAATATACAAAACGATCTTCTTTGTTTTTTTTCTTGCCATTTACTAAATTTCAATTTCTTAGCTCTCTCTTTACTGGGCATCTTATAAGTTATAACTTTTTACCATTTAGTTAATAATTACGATAATTGCTTCATAATATTTCAAAATACTATCTGTTTAAGCATAACAAAAAAATGTATTGATATGATAACAATAACATTCTCTCGAATATCGACATTTTAAAAAATATCATATGTCAACTTCATCGTAAATATGCCACACTTATCGTTTTATGTTTCAAAAAAAAAAAAAAAAAAAATGAATACATGGAGTAACGAAAAAAAATCTTTATTGTGAGAGGTTTCATCTTTTAATAAAACAATTTATTTATCGAAATGTGACTTTACTTAAAATGCTATTACACGTAAAAATTGCAAGCGACAAAAATCGTCTGCGTTTTTTCGTTTTCTTAGCATTTCATTGGCTGTTCGAGAAGAATCTTAACCATCATTTGGATTTCCAAGTATTTAATTGGCTCTCACTGGCGACTCGCTTCGTTCCAGGCCTATTATTAACTGAAAATTTATTTCGTACGACTCAAGTATAAAACTTCAGTTTTACAGATGATAGAATTAAGGATTAATTTCAGAAAATTAAGAGTTTCCACTCAGAATGAAAAATTTTTAGAAAGGGGGCAATATAAAATGACGTCACATCTAGGAAACTATTTTTTTACTATATTTTTCCTTACTTATCCCTTTGTAATTGAAAAATCTGTATTATAGTAGCTGTTTTGACTTCAAAAACATTCAAATGAAGATTAAAAAAAATTTAAACATACATTTAGTTACAATTTATATATATTTTTATTATAAATGCGGTTTTTTTTATCTTTCGAATGACGTCAATTTGAAAAGTTCAAAACTATCAGGAGAATCAAAATTTTTATTGATGTATAAAAAGAAAGAACACGTGTTATCGTTTATTTTTTAAACTATTGAATTGTTTTTTAGTAGGTGGCAACACGAAAGAAACAATTGAATTAGCAATTAAAAAGTAGAGATTTCTACAATGTTAAATTATGAAAGATATCGCGTTATATAAATTTTAAATGGGTGTCATTTCCTTAATTTTTTATATTTTTTTATCGGACCTAAGAAAGGCACATACCTAAATTAAAAGCTTTCGAACAAGCTATAACACGTCGCTGAATGTTTCCTGGTTCGGGTTATAATTGAGTTGTTTCTCTTTTTTTCTTGTTTCACGAGCAAAAAGTGCCAAAACAGGGGTTCTGGATCTCCGAAACTAATCGGTGGATCTGGATGAATTTTTGTACACTTTGAGATCTAGGATAGGACACTTCCCCTTTTTAATTTCGTCGCAATCCGATGATTAGTTCCAAAGTTATTAAGAAGCAAACTTTGGACTTTAACATTAGAGATGCAGCTGAGCTCTACTATACAGCACTATCGTGCTGTATGATAAGAACATAGTAAATTTAAAATACTACAATGTAGAAACTTTTGACTTACAATAACATCAAGTTTAGCTAACGCCAGTAAATCTTAGTTTATGTCAATTTTTGAATCTTATCTTATTTATTAACATAAAAATTTATGATTGAATAATAAAGAGAAGATTTCTATTCGGAAATAGTGATTAGTATTTGTTTACTGAAATGAAAGCACTCCACCTCTACCCTGGGATACTTCTGTTTCTGATAATTTAAAAAGAACTTCTTTTTTTCTCGTTAGGGTCGCATTAAGCTCATGATAGTAACTTTCAAAAATTTCTCCCGATTCATAAATAGCTTTTCATTTAATAAAATCCTGCATCTTGTAACGACATAGCCTTTAATGACTGTTTTTTATTGGACGTTTCTGTGCCAGTTTTCTTAACAGCTTACATCAGTCACGCGAGGAAACGCGAACGCTAATGTTAAACCTATGAGAGAAATCTTTTCAGATTTCTCGCTTGCACTTTATTATTTAAATTTTTTTTAATTTGATACATGATGTCTTTATCTTAATGTTGTGAATCAAATCAAACTATTATTTGTAATGCCACAAAAAGTTTTAACCCATTGGCAGTCAAGCTCTCTGCATTCAAAACCTTTCAGAAAGGTTTACTGAAAATATATTTTGTGTTTCTGTAAATGTTCATTCTTTGAGAAAGCTAAGTCATTATATGTGTTTCTCAAAAAACTGCTTTTCCCCCTGCAATATTTGCGGGTAATCAATAATCTATTCAAGACCATTGTGTGTGTGTCTAGCAAGGACACTCAATTTCTACTTCCCCTGACAACCGGTCTCCCACCCTTGGACACCTGAAGAAACTAATCCCTGTATAATCTCCTCTAGAAGAAATTGGGGAATCTTTTTGTAATAGGGAACATGTGTTAATTGCAAGCATTCTTGAAAACAGGTAAATCGCATTGAAGTAAAGAAAAAAAAAAAAAAAAAAAGACAAATAGAAAACGTGATATTTTCGCACTGATTTTAAGAGTTATAGCTTATGAACTATTTTGTAAAAAACTCTCTTGATATAAATTAGTTGTAGCTAATATACATGTCTTAATATAGTTTTATTTATTTTTACTGCAGTAAAAAAAGATATAATTAAACATTGCTATGCTTTTTACAAGTATAAGTAAATTTAATTTAATTAGCTAAAAACATCACTTTTAATAACCTAACCAAGCAGATTTTTTTAATTTGATATAACATGCAGTTAAATTCAGATATAACTTATTAATATTTTTAATTACACAAAATTATTAGGAATTATTCTTCATACAAGATACCTTAGATTAAAGACTTTCTGCAAAGTATAATTTTAGAAGGTTAAAAAATATATAATTAATTAAAAAGGAAAAGCAGGATTTCAAGAATATTTTATCAAAACCCAAGAATGTAGCAAAATTAATTTAAGATTTTTAAATATTGATTCAGATCTATTATAAACGTATAAGATAAAATGAATTTTTAACTTCATATTTAAATTCATATATGGTTTCACTTCTTTACTAAATCAAGCCTCTAAAGAATAGATTTTTGAACTAGATGAGGCGCCATAGATAAATTTATCAAAGAAACTCATGCTTTAAAAAATTCTATGAAAAATAGAAAATAACAAAACAACGAAAGAAAACCCTATACTGTTTTGTCGATTAAAATATCAGACAAAGAATGTAACAATATTAGATAATAATTAAATATGATTTTAGAATGTGTTTTTAGATTTCAAAATTTATAAAATGAAAAATGTTTGAACTAATAACCAACTAAAAATCATTAACTAATGTTTTTAATTACAATTTACAACATAATATCGGATTTAGTTAAGATTACAAAAGGATGTAATGTTATTCTCTTGCAGAAGTTTGGAAATCGATACTAAAATGATGATAAATTTGTTTTTTTAAATTTTTGTATCGCAAAATATAGGAATAATTTTTTCAAATGTGATTTGAAAAAACATTTTAGAACAAAGTATTTTTTTTTTTTTTTTTTTTTTTTTTTTTTTTGTCGGGATAAAAATTATCTTTAGCGGTACCAATGTACACAAAACTTCATTAAATATAAACCTTAAGATCTTATAAACTATGTAAAAGAACTTCGTGATACTTCAGAAAAAAATAAAATATATATACATGTATGTAGTTTCCAGGATAGTTAAAACAGCTCCTTTCATCAGGTGAAAAAATCGGGGTTGTGTTCACCGAAACAAAAAATAAAGGAATATAAGCGAATGCAAACTCTATTTTTTCCATCTGATGCAGAAGAATATTTTAACTGCTATTAAAATGATATTCAGGATTTTTTACTAGCCATTTCCTTTAAAGTAACAAGGTGTGATATTTTTACACAAATATTTGCTTGAAATGTTCTACAAGAAAGCTTGGATTATAGGAATACTTCGAATGTAGAATATTTCTCTTATTGCAATACGTTACAAATAATTACATTTATAAAAAAAAAATGCCTTAATAAAGGAATTCTCAAATTTAAAATAGTTTTAAGTTAACGGTTATTTTATTTTCTACTATGATTTTTTTTTTTTTTCGTTTAAATTTACTAATATTAAATCTAATTAATCATACTAATATTTCTATTAAGTATTTAATAAATGACAAAGACAGAATTTATATTTCTGTATTTATAGAAAAGGAAACTCAACTGGGAGTGTTCTTTGAACTAATTTTAACAGTTTTTTTTTTATTATTATTACTGAATTTTGCATACAGCAGCACAGACATGATTTTGTTTTAAGAAGGGGTGGGGCGATGGTGTCAAATTCGAGACATAATGAACACACTTTCTCATGCATTTCCCTGGAGTAAAATTTAAAAATTTGAATTCATACAAAGCTTTGAAATTAAATAATTCTGATATAAAGTAAAACACACACAAAAAACCCCATAAGTTTGAAATTATATCTTGAATTTTAAATTTCAAGAATGGAAATTTTACAATAAAATGAGTGATCTAAAACTTTATTTTTTTTCCATCACATCAAGATAATATGTACACATGAGTATATTAGAGATCTGCACGGGCCGGAATTTCCGGGCCCGGCCCGTTTAAATGTTTATATTTTAGGCCCGGTCCGGTCCGTTTTGGCCTGTTACAATTTCTACGATTTCTAAAAAATTGATATTTTTATCATAAAATTAAGATTCCTTTAAGGATTACTGCATACATATCTATGGAAGGATTTTACAGTATATTTTACAGGAAATACACATTAACAACATTAATGATTACTTAGATTCTTAGGTTTTCAACATTCGAATGAAGATTCATTAAAAAATTAATAAGGCTTACAATAAAAGAAAAAGGAAATAAATCTAAAAACATCGTTACGTTTGAAGCTCTTTAATAAAAGAAAATTTATAAAAATATTTCTATGTAATTTTATTAAAGATTTTAAATCCAAATCCATTCTTAAATTCAAAGAAGCTCCTTTCTGACACATTTATGAATTCATTTTTTCTCAGAAACGCATAAGATTAGCAGGTATCTATATTGAGAAACGATATAATCAAATGGTGTTATCCATTTTTTGATACAAGCATTTTAAAAATACTGTAAGCAAATAAAATACTGTCATAATTAGCGTTTTGAATAGAGTTTCTGGAAGCGATAGCATGGAAAGGGAGAAAAACCTGCAATCATTGAGTAACTATTATATCTCAACAAGGTTATACAAGTATTTTATTTACTTTAAAAATGAAAAACGCTATTCGATTCCAAATCCCTTCAATAGTTAGGCTTATCACTTTCATACTTTTACAATTTAAAATTAATCAGAAAATGTGTCAAACTTTCACATTATTGAGAAATTAATTTAGAAACCATCAAGAGGTATATATCCAAAGATTAAGCTAACATAAGTTCTTTATCACTGTTAATAATTTTACAAATCATGTTTTCTGCCCTACAGATCTTGAGGACAATTAAGTGTAGTTCCGGTCCGACCAGTCTATGTGTAGAAAAGTAATACAAGCTTGATCTCGGCCCGGCATGAGTCAGCTAAAAAAATATTAAAACGGGTTACACACAATGTAACTCTCTGATACCGATGTCTACACTCTACATTTTTATATTGATGTAGTCGAACTAGTATAGCTCGTGACGCACATTTACACTTATTCTCGTTAAAACCATTTTCGTTGAAAATACCTCATATTTTATTGTTTTTGCTGAAATCTTCAGAACGGACCAGCAGGCCCGAATTTTTTTTTTTTTTTTTATCAGCCCGGCCGGCCCGCGGGCCAAGTCCGGGCCTGTGCAGACCTCTAGAGTATATAATTCTCAATTCTAAATTAATTGGACAGGGGGGGGGGGGAGAACACACATCTGAAAAGTGTATCTGAAAAAAACGTGTTATTTAAAGGGAAAAAAGACAGAAAAAAAGAAGGGCGGAGAAAAATAGAAAGAAAAAATGTGACCGAAAAAGAGGGGACAAGGAAAAAACAGGACACGAAAGAAAAAAAATGCTATGCTTATATTTAATTCAGCATTATAACACATATTAAAGGCATTATAACACAGTTATGTGAATAGAAATGTTTAACATAAAATGAATAATGCTTACTTAAAAGGCGATTAAATAAACAATAATAGGTGTTAAAATTTTATTTTATTTATTTTATTTTATTTAAAAATCGTCTATAACTATACAAGATTAATACTATAATTATTAACATCTATAATTGTTTATTTAATCGCCTTTTAAGTAAGCATTATTCATTTTATATTAAAAGCAAGGCGAAATTTTATTCCGTCATATATTTTATATGTATTTTATATGTAGAAATGTTTATTTTAAGTCAATGTCTACTAATGCAAAAACTGGAAAATGTGCGAATGTTTGCATACAAGAATGCTCTTTACATAACTACTTCATTTTAAGCTTGTGCGTGTATAAATTCACTTATTTATTTATTTTCTGTTTATTTTTTATTTATTTACATATATAATTTTAAAGAAATTAATTAAAATAAAAATGAGGGTTTTTAAAAACTTAAATTATTTGAAATGCTTGTTTATTAGCTTAAAATTGTATTTTTAAAAATAATAAAATTTTTTGATCAATAGCATTAGTATTTTTAATTGCTAATTGAACAAACAGACAAAAAAAAAAAAATAAATAAATAAAAATGATAATAAGCTAGGGACAAGATTAGAGGCCGTAATTAGAAGGGAATAATAGGGGGGGGGGGGACGGCTCATATTTTCTTTTTCTCTCTCTCTCCGAAGCAGAAAGATAAATTAATGCATATTCATTCTCTAGATACTATGTTTCCTATTCAACTGTTGTAATAACTTAATTTCATGCAAAGAAAATAATAGGATGATTAAAAAATAGAGTGTATAACTAGTGCAATATTAAACATCATATTAGTGCAATAGGATGAGCTAGTTTTGAAACGCGTATTTTAGTTACAATTTAGTATTTCTGCAAAATTGTGAAAGGGCCTCAAAACTAAGTTGGTTTTTGAACAGAATTTCATTTGGATTTTCGGAACAGAAATTTATTGGGTAACTTTGGAATTTTTTCCAGGAAAGGCTCAAAATATCAGTGATGCTGGGGCGGGGGGGCGGGGGGGATGAGTCACCTTCAGAATCGCCTTATGTATGGTCTTGAACAAGGCCTTTGTTGAGATTACACCTAAAATAAGGAAATTTGCAAAGTTTGTTATCCCCCCCCCCTTTTTTTGACACGTTATAAAAGCAATTTATTATTATTATTTTTTTTTTTGGTTATAGATTATGAAATTTCCAGATATATTATTCTAAATATTAAAATATGAAATAAAATAAACGCTCCTATAAGATACTAGAATAATGGATAAAAGCGAGCACCCCCCCCCCCCCTCTTACACACACACACACATATACTCCCAATAAAGAGAAATATCGCATTTATTTAATAGTATACATAACAGAAAAGATAAAGTTTTGCTTGTGGAATTTAGAATATGTAACAGGGATAGTAAAGTTTTATCCTATTTTTTAATGACATAAAGATCATACTTAAAAATTAATTTATTTATTTCTGACATGGTACAAAAAATGATGCCTAAGAATTAATTTATTAATGCCAGAAATTGAGTATTGATAAAAACGAGCGTTCTCGTATGTGATTATTCAAGCGATTTTAAAGAAATATTCATCTACGAAAATTATACAAACCAAATATTTGGTGTTTCGTCACTTCTTAGTACTTAAATACAAAAAAAAAAAAAAAAAAAAAAAAAAATCAATTCCTTGCCACCTTTTTTCTCTTTTTTTTTTCACTTTTTTCCGGTCACAGATAAATAGATCAGAAGATATTATATTCAGTCATTATCTTGTTTGTGTTTAAATGAGTAAAATCCAGGACGAAAAAGAGCAACTGATGGAAAGTGCGTAGATGCTTTTAATAAAAATGAAGTCGAACATTTTTTTTCATTTTTTAGGTGTAAGTAGAATATTTTTTCAGTGAACTCTGTCGAAGTTAATCCTTTGAAACAGGACTAAAAAAGAAAAAAATATCCACCTTGAGAAAACAATCGTTTATTATTAAAGATGCAATTCATCTATCAATAAGTTAACCAAAAAAAAAAACAGCAGTTATATTTCCAAGTACCGTGGTTTTATGTCGTTACGTTTGTCCCGAAAATTTCATGTTGTATTGCAAGCTTTTTTTTTTTTTTTTTTTGACGGGGGGGGGGGGATGTTATTTTATAAACAGTCACGAAAAAGCTATATCAAAGTTGTAATTTGCTTTAACTCCAAGTCTCAAAGGAAAATTAGTGCTTGTGGTCACTTCAACTATTAAGACATAAGTTTTAATTTATTTTTTATTCGGAAATGCCTGAAACTAGCTATTGTTCAGAAACTATGTAATCGAATTGTTTTATTTATTATTATTTTTTAAGGAGGGAGGGCAAACGCAATAGATCATGCAGAAAATATTGTCAAAGTGGACGTTTTAAACCGAATTTCTACTTGAAAGTAGAATAACTACTCATAAGTGTAAAAAACCTATTTGTCACATGATCAAAATCACTTGTAATTCAATTGGTAATTTATTTACTAAATAAGTGAAAACACAGCTCGATTCCAAATTGTTTCCACAATCAAGCATTCCAGTTATATACCTTTCTGTTAAAAAATGAATTTTTAAATGTGTCAAAATATTTATATATGCTAGCTAGCCAATATGCTAGCTGAGCACAGTAGTTGAATACTTTTTCGTAAATGCTGCTAATAATGAAGAACTAATATTTATAAGTATGGTAAATGAACACTTGAAAGGTTTGAACGAAAAATTGAAATTTGCAAAACGATTACTTTTGATGAATTACTTAAACAAATTTTTAAATGTTTTAATATTTTTTGCATATATATTTGCATATAAATTAAAAAACAATAATTGTACAAATAATTTAAAGATTTAGTAATCAATTGAAAATTTTAATTTCTGTTCCTTTTGTGCCTCCAATTCTATTCTCTATTCCTTGTGTGTCTTATTAACGTAATTTACACATTTAAGCTTCACCTTTAATGACTTGTTATTTTTATATCCTTCTGAACGATTAATTATAAACAACAACCAAAACTCTGAATAAGAGACATCTCTATTTAAGAGACAAAAGCTCCGGTCCCATGGGTGTCCCTTATTCAGAAGTTTCACTGTATATATTTTGTTGTCGAAATTTGATTTTTTTTACTTTTATTGAAAAATTCTGTTATAGGCAAGTTTCGTTTACACAAGTTTTACAGTAATACAGTGCTATACTACAAAGTGAACGGTTTAACAACATCTGAAGATACCTGTAAAAATGGAAATTGCCTAAAAAAGGAATTTTTTTTTAATATTCAATATGTTAAATTTCACGTGCTAAGACGGAATCCTGTTTAAAATGAAATATTTTAACGGTTCTTCTGTTTCTTGTATTTGTTTCTTGTAGTTTTGACTTTTTTTTTGTAAATATGATTCAGTAAACGTTTTCTGTTCAGAAGGGGAGAGGGAGTTATACCCCAGAACCTATCCTTATAAAATCTCCCCCCCCCCCCTTCGCCCCAAAGAAAGTTCTGAAATGGCACTCCTGATACTAACAAAAGTGATACAGCAAAAGTGATGTAAGAAAAAAAGTTTTAAGTATTTAGTAATATAATTAAGTGAAAAACACTGAAAAATTTTAAGAAAAAAAATTAAAAGAAAATAAATATTTATTCTTTGAAACAATATAGTAAAGAAATGAAACGTGCAAATGTCTTAAAATAATGATACTTATTATAATGAAATATAATGTTCTGGAAAAGAATGATAAAATAAAATAAGCAAACATTAAAATAATATTTCATGAATTTGCTTAGAACGAATTTATAACACCTCATCTACATATAATCTTTAGATTCACCTTAATATTTGTTTTGAGGTACAATGCCATTTTTAACCATACACAGAAAACATCATACTCTAAGCATTTTTTAACAAAATTTCCAAAGCACAAATTCTTTCAACTACAATAAACTACTTGACAGGTAATTTACCTAAGAACAGCTATTGTGCAGTGAAAAGAAGGAGGAGCAGCTACACGCCTACTCTACTCCCCGGCAGGAACAATGGGGCAATGGGGGGAAAAGCACAACCGCGCTCACGCGCTCTTAACCTTTTCCAGGTAGAAAAACTCAACCGTCTACAAGCGCTTATAACCATTTAGGAGCATATGAGTCTGGGCGTTCACAGACGCTCTTAACCATTTACAACTACAATACTTCGGGCGCGTGTGCGCGCTTATAACCACCAAAGGGTTAATGTACACTAATTGTAATAGTGTGTAACTAATTATGCAACTTGCATAATCATTTTGTTTTGACTGTTTGTTTTGTTTTGCACTGCATAAATGATGTAAATATATATTTTTTCTTTTCTATGCAACTTTATTGATTTTTACAAAAAAAAAAAAAAAAAAAAAAAAAAAAAACTACAACACATTTCTATGATGTACAGTAAATAAACTTGCAAAAATAAGGATATTTGTTTAGAAAAATTTTAAATACACAATTACATAACATGATAATAAAATTTAATAAATTGCAGCACTTATTCAACATGATCTTTTAGCATTTGGAAATAATCTTTTTTAGTTATTATATTTCTGTTTTCATTGTACCTTATTCCTCGACATTATAGACTGTTTTATTTTTATGTATATCTTTTCATAAGAAATCGCAATAATAATTGTTCAGTTATATTTCTTATCATTAAAAAGATTATAGATAAAGTCCAAAAAATAGATAATAAATACAAATTTTATTTAAATGCCTTCAAATATCATAGGTAAATTGCAGTTATTGCAATTTTTTTACCATACTTGCTATAAAAATTACAAGCTTTTCTACTATGATACTATGTTTTTATTTTGATTCTAAAGTTGACATAAAAATGTACAATAATTACAGTAGTTATTTCAATATTTCTTAAAAATTGAAGAATTATCACTTGAACAGAAAAAAGATACACAAAATTCAACACGAAGCAACCACAAAACACACCTTTCTTCCTTCAACGCTTTGCATTAAATGCCATTAAGCTTGCACATACAGAAATGAAAATCTTATATTTGTATATTGGACAAAAACAGCGGCAAAACATCTCAATGGCTTGTTGCAGATGATGCATCAAAATGACAGACTGCCTTGGTAGATTTTCTTTAACACAGGATTAACTCCTTTATTACTCCTTAAATAATGCTCCTTTATTACAGGAGGCTTACGTCTTGGTGAAGGGAAAGAGCATGTTTACAAGCAAGCGCTTCTGGTTATCAATTTATTGCCACATTTTTGTCAAAGAGATTGTTGCAGAAATCATCTTGGCGACATAGGCCAAACATATCATAGTTCTGACAAACGTAGACCAATCAAATTTCCGAAGCTCATGTATATAGTAGGAGAAATAAAGTTTTTTCTGGCTGATCCACAGTAATTCGACCAACAGTGACGTCAACTGCCATTTCCATATATCAGAGATATTTCATGTACATCCAGGGTTGCTATATCCTAGCAAAAAATGGAAGTTTCTCAAAGATTTTAGTTAGTTTTGGTTTTCTCGCGCTACCATATATTTTTATACTAAATTAAACTAGTTTCTAATGTGCCAGTATTATTTTTGGTAACACATTTGTTTGAAAAGGGAGAATAAATCGGCTTAATCATTATTTTTCAATTGTATTTGAATTACATTATTCTATCAGTATTGTATATATAATTTTGCAATCATATAGCCTAATGAATAAAAGTAATGGCATGGTAAGAACATAAATAAATGAATATAATCTAAAATCCAATGATTATCATGAAAATTTTAGTAATGGACACCCTAGAAACATAATTGCTTGCATTTAAGTGTAAAAGGAGATATTAAATCAAATAACGTATTAAAATTTATTATACAGATATACCAAATTAGAAATTTTTTAATAGAAATACTAGAAGAATATAATAAAGTCGTTCAGAAGATGTAATGTTACAATAATGCATAATGTGGCGAGATATTACCTCAAAGAATTTTGCATGCTCAATTAATATTCCACAACTCATCCGAGATTTTTGTTATTCTAATCAGAAACAATCCGTTTTAAATTTAAAGAGTATAACTGTAACTTTTTTTTTCATAAAATGTGAAAATTTGCAAAAGCTGTAAAAAAAAAAATCCTGAAATTATAAAAAATAAAATGTGCCAGAAAAACGGAAAAAATGTAAACCTACACCGTACAATAAAAACTAAAAAATGCTAAATAAGTACAACTCACGAAAAAAATGTACAATGTGGCAACTGTATATACATCATACTGTGACATCATGGTAACGAAATATCGCGATGTTATGCCCCTGAGGCATCGCTGCTACCAAGTGTGATGTATGGAATAAATAATGTGGACAGTGGCACAAATTTTTGAAAAATATTAGGTTGAATCAAAAATATTGGATGGGTTCAAGAATATTTTGGTAAAATGGTATGATCATTTTGTTTTCCGTTGAAGGAAGGACAAATAGTTAAATATGAGAATTTTAAGTCAAGCTATCGTGATTTAATAACGTTGCAATTTTATTGAATTATATTCTCAAGCGTTTTCCCTTATAATGTCACTAATGTTTATTGTAAAATCATCATATCATAAACATGATTAAAAATAGAAATCGAAAAAAGTTAAACAAGGAGTCATTTCATTCATTTGAGATTTATGGGTGTCAATCGGGGAATTAAAATACATGGTCATTGGCAAAATCAATTTTGTTCCAGGAAGAAAAATGAATAATAAAATATCAATGAATAGAATAAATAACGAAACAGAACAATGAAAATTGGGTACGCTAAGATTCAGAATTATTGGATGGGCTTGAGACCCACAGACCCATATAAGTTGGCGCCACTGATGTTGGTTGTCGGTAGAGTAACTTAGAAAAACAAGAAGAGCGGATTCATAAGCATTATGCAATGAAAGGGTGGTATCCTACCTCAGAATCCAAGAATAGTTGACTTGGCCAGTTTGGTAAATGGATCAGAAGGTTATTGGATATTCAAACGGTCGAATACGCTATCTGGTGGAGGAAAGGTGCAACTTTTCCCTTAAAAAAATCCCTTGAAAATACATTGCATTATGTGTATTTCTAATTTATTCAGAATAATTATTATTATTTTTATATGCACAATTTTAGATTTCTAGTGATATTTGTGTTCTGCGTTAAATGAGAAAATAAAAAATACTCTAATTTGAGTATAGAATGCTTTCAAACGCATTTACTATAAAGAATTAGTTCAATGACACTTTAATATCAGTTAAAAGATCATTAAATGGACGATTTTGAAGTTCAGCTGTGATCAGTGCTTCTATAGCTCTTTTTAAGTTCCAATGAAGAATATTTTGTTAAAGATGAACTCGGGGTCTTTACGCCGACAGGGATAAGACAGAAGACTGAAAGAGGAAAAAAAGTTAGAAAAAGAAGAAAGAATATTAGAATCAGACAGAGGATTAAAAGCTAGAGATGGATTTTGATTTAAGAAAGTTGGAACTTCAAAACAATATCATTAGCAGAACTGACCTTTCTGCGACATGGTTTACTGTCATTGTATAAAAACATGGTTTGAAGCATCGCATTTTGCTTCTTTTCTTACTGATTTCAGATTTATATTATTATGGTGCCAAGAAAATTTTAATTGAATTTTGTCGACATTAATTCCAAATGAAACCCTTCATGATAACAGATTTAATAAGCCATATCATATTAAGTTTTTGCCTGTCTTGTGCGTTCCCAGCCAAATGAAAAAAAATAAAAGTTTTCTACTTTCACAAATTAATTTTATAAATACTCCACTTGAAACATTAAATCCACTCTTGTTTACCATGTAACAACCTTGAAAGCACTCAAAAAATGATCCAATAAAAAAATTTCGTATATTGCAATATACAAAGGATTTTTATAAATTAAAATCACTACATGTTAAACATTTATATATAAAGCACATCTAGTGCTTTCGTCTAAACCTAAGCCATTGTCAAGGGAATGATAAACTGTGGAGAAAATCTCGACTTTAACTGATATACGATGACAAGAAATTTAATTTCTGAACGCCCGCAGGTGATCGACTCAAAAGCATTCATAACGAAGAGGGGAGAAATAAAGAAAAGCTGAATAACTTGACAGGCCAAACTCTCCTGAAATATGAAGCAATTCAAACGAAATGCGTGGAATTAAGTGTGGTTACATATCATTACAATAATTCCTTGTTTGCCTTAAAAGTCCGAATTCTCTAGAATTTCAGTTATTAAAATGATAATTCTGCTTGCTTGAGGCCCCACACTAGTAACTGAAAAATCCCCGGATAATAATGTTAAGTCTATGGGGGCGCTCTATTTAAATATCTCGCTCAAATTTTATTATTTTTACATAATGTTTTGCAGGGATAGCTGAGGACGACCTACAGCCGCGCTAATTTTTACTTTTTCAATTTTGGTTTAAGATTTTTTTTAAAGATTTCTTTAACATTCGAAACTGTTAGAACCGGTTCTGAAATTAAATCTATCATAATATAAAAATATATAACGAAAATCGAAAAAGTAATAAAAAAAATATTACCCTGGTAAAACTGATGGTATAGAGCTCACAGTTTACTTGTATATTGCAGCCGTATATAATAATGCCCTAAATGAAAAACAAATAAAGGAAGTAAATAGCCCCCGTTTCCCTTCTTAATACTTATCCAATGAACACCCAATGGCACAAATGTCATATACGCACCACATTCGCACGTGTTTTTTCTCCCGCCAATTTGGCATTGCACATCTGTGTCCAAGAAGAAGACCCATTTAATAAATTTATAACAATTTTTAGGGAAATAAAATGGGAAAAATAAAAGGTTTCAGGGAAATATGCTGATTAAATCATACAACTGCATGCATTCAATATGGCTATAAGTATTATTGTTTAAGACTTATTGTGAAAATTATATTTACTGTTTTGTTACTAACTAAGTTTATTATTTATAATTGTTTATTTATTGTTTCCTATTTTATTAAATTCCTGTTTATTTACTGTTATCTTTTATTTTAATTCTTTAAATTATGAAATACTACATCAATGACTATTTTATATCAAACTATAATTTATTTATTTTTATTTCCTAGAATCTCTTTCATTTTTTCATGTTATTTTACTTTTATATTGCAATAAAAAATGAAGCATTATTATTACATCCAATTTATAACTTTTCGCCAAATTGGCGGGAGAAAAAACACGTGTAAATGTGGTGCGTATATGACATCTGTGCCCACCCAATACTAACCACGGAGGTGCCTCATTAGAATGATTCTATATCCAAGACTTGAACGAAATGTGATAATTCTGCATGAAAAACCCATTTATATAAATTAAGGGGAGGGGCATTAGCCCCCGTTCCCCTTATTACTTATCTAATGAACACCCAATATAAATCACTGAGGTGCCTCATCAGAATTATCCTTTTCCAAAGATTTGAGCAAAAACATATAATTCTGCATGAAAAACCTATTTATATAAATTATGAGAAGGGGCATTAAGCCCCGTTCCCATTCTTATCGACCGAACTCTCAAAACTAATCAGGGAAGCGCCTTATCATAAAAAACCTACATCCAAAATTCAAAATGAACGGGATATTTTTATCATGAATTATCGCGTTACGCACGTACATACATACAGAACGTTCAGGCACATAAGCTCTCAGGCTTTGATAGCCTGTGAGCTAAAAACTAGCCCGGTTGTAAATCATCCTCAGTGATCCTATGAAAAAAAATCATGTAAAAATATTAAAATTTGAGCAAGATATTTGAAAAGAACTTTCCCGTAGACTTAACATCATCATCCGGGTCTTTTTCTGTGACTAGTGTTACGTCTTATGTTCTTTGCTCTATTAATATCGATTTGAATATTTTTAGTTTGGAATGGCTTTAAGAGGATAGTTGCAGGTCTAATTTTATTCATATCCTGTTTATGCTCTTAAACTTTAATCTGATATTTTCTTGTTCTCTTAAAAAAAATATTTAATATTTTATTTGTTACTGTGTAGGGGACTCCTAATTTATTTTACATACTAATAAGATCAACTCTCTTCTATATTGAATTAACTGATTTGGCATCATGTCTAGCTATGAATATTATACCAGGTGGTGAGAGGTCAGGAAAAAACAGTAAAAAAAGGGATTAAATACAAGCATTTTGTTAAAGAGAAATTTGCCTTATTCCATTATATTACTCAAACTATTTTCTATAAGAAAATATTGGTAGTTTTTTATTATTACTGTGTTTTTCCTTGACTACTCACCAACCTGTTTACTACGTTTCCTTAAGATGTATTTTAACTTTTGGGAAAGAAAAGTTTTCTACCAGTGGTGGTATAACAAAAAAGTATGAAATTTAATTTCTGACTTTTTGCTATTGCTATAATTAACAACAAAAAAAACAACATAGCACTGCTATATTTCTTAAACGAAAGCCAATGAAAGTTTTTTTTATGCTGATAACCATGTTCAGAGTTAACTTCAGAAGAATAATCACTAATTAAAAATTTCAAACGTGAGCTTGAATACTTCCGATGTATCATGTACCGTGTGCAGCTGTTTTAGTAGTGAAAACAAAATCTTTCAAGTTATAAAACATTTATTCGAAAGAACACTTAATTAGCATAAATGGCTTGCAAAACAGATGATTTCACAGCTAAAAGATGACTTGAAACTTACAAGTAAATTTTTTTATTGCGTGTCCAAAAAAGAAAAGATTTTTTACCAATTTGGATTAACATATGTTTGTTCAAAGTACTTTTACGAGAAATTTTCTTGCACATACTTCATACAAACACCTAAACAAGGCGGTGTCTGTGCCGTCAAGAGGCCATACAAAAATTGTATGTAGATGTTTCCATATATACTTTTAAGAAAATATACATTAGACATTCAGTGATGCCAAGGGGATATAATGTTTGTGTTCTTAAAATGGAGACATTTTCAAAAATGTTGGAAATAAAAATACTCAAATTTTTTTAATAATGTATAATAATACTGCAAAATAAAAAAAAACTATTTTATTGAAACTGATACAAAAGTTATTACAACAAATCTATAAAAAACAAAATTGGCAAAATAAATTTCTTTTTATAAATACTTTTTTTTTGTTGACTTTTCACTACTTTTCAAAGTGGTTACTTCACAGTAGATTCAGTGTACTATTTGACAAAATCTTGTGACAGAAAGACACCATGTGACATTATTTGTGGGTTTATCATAATGCAACATTTACAATGACTTTGAAATTGAGTCTACAAATGACAGTCACAGGAAATTCTCAATAAAACGACATTATAAAATCACCTGGTGACTCGACACAAAGCAGTAGTCGCAGTGACCTGTCAGTGGAGTCTAACATAGAAGTCATTTGAGACTCATAAAAGAGACATTTGGAATTTCCTATTTTTTGTTTCGTCGTAGAGACTGTGACTCTTGTGACAATGTGTGACCTGAATGAGATGTTATATGGACTAGCTATTGCGCAAGGATAGTAATTATTCGAATTATATTACTTCCTTTTGAATATTCGCATGAAAAGTGTCGCTTGAAAATCCTTTTAAAATTGGCATTTTGGGACTCATCCTTAAATTTTGCACACCAGTGTATATATATATACAGGGTGTTTCTAAATTCATGGTACAAACTTTAAGGGGTGATAGTATACATCAAGACAAACAATATTAAATAGGATACTAAGGGTCCCAAACATCTTCTGAAGGAGATAGGCGCCATTAAAGTTTAGGGTTCAAAAACTCAAATGATTATAAAAAACAGAAAAATTGGTCGATTCGTTTGCGGTTTTCACTAAAACTATTCTTTATGTCAGTATTGTCTTAAAAATAAATTATAAAGATAAATTTCAAAAAATGCCGATAGAGGGCGTTTTAGACTTTGGAGTAACGAACAATTATTTTTTACCGCTATTTTTTGCATCTCATTAAATTTTTTTAGAAGCTTAGACGTAAACTTAAATTTTGAGCTCAAAATCTAAATCGTTGGGGGTGGTTAAATAGCGCAAACTAACCTGTGGGGGGGGGAGGCTCAAATTTCAAATAATTATAAAAAACGGAAAAATTGGTCAATTGATTTGCGATTGTTCACAAAAATTATTCTTTATGTCATTATTATCTTGAAAATAAATTATAAAGATAAAATTCAAAAATTGTTGATAGAGGGCGCTTTAGACTTTGGAGTAGCGTACAACTATTTTTTACCGTTATTTTTTGCATCTCATAAAATTTTTTAGAAGCTTAGACATAAGCTTAAATTTTTAGATGAAAATCTAAATCGTTGGGAGTGGTTAAGTAGCGCAAACTGAACTGTGTTCAATGGGGGTGGGGAGGTTCAAATTTCAAATGATTATAAAAACCGGAAAAATTGGTCGGTCCATTTGCGGTTTTCGCTAAAACTATTCTTTATGTCAATATATCCTTGAATGTAAATTTTAAAGATAAATTTCAAAATATTCCGTTAGAGGGCGCCTGTTATTTTAATGTTTAAGGCGCCTTCTATCGGCATTTTTTGAATTTTATCTTTATAATTTATTTTCAAGATAATACTGATATAAAGAATAATTTTAGTGAAAATCGCAAATCAATTGACCAATTTTTCCGGTTTTTATAATCATTTGAAATTTGAATTTCCACCCACAGTTCAGTTTGCGCTACTTAACCACTCCCAACGATTCAGGTTTTCATCTCAAAATTTAATTTATGTCTAAGCTTCTAAAAAAATTTTATGAGATGCAAAAATTAACGGTAAAAAATAACTGTTCGCTATTCCAAAGTCTAAAGCGCCCTCTATCGGCATTTTTTGAAATTTATCTTTATAATTTGATTTCAAAATAATATTGATATAAAGAATAATTTTAGTGAAAATCGTAAATCAATTGACCAATTTTTTCTTTTTTTATAATCATTTGAAATTTGAACCTCCACCCACAGTTCAGTTTGCTCTGCTTAACCACTCCCAACAATTTAGGTTTTGAGCTCAAAATTTAAGTTTATGTCTAAGCTTCTTAAAAAATTTAATGAGATGCAAAAAACAACGGTAAAAAATACTTGTTTGTTACTCCAAAGTCTAAAGCGCCCTCTATCGGCATTTTTTGAAATTTATCTTTGTAATTTATTTTTACGACAATACTGACATAAAGAATAGTTTTTGTGGAAACTACAAACGAATCGACCAATTTTTCTGTTTTTTATAATCATTTGAATTTTTGGACCCTAAACTTTAATGGCGCCTATCTCCTTCGGAAGACGTTTGGGACCCATAGTATCCTATTTAATATTGTTTGTCTTGATGTATACTATCACCCCTTAAAGTTTGTACCATGAATTTAGAAACACCCTGTATAGATACAGTACACTTCGACATATCCGCAAACCAGAAATCCGCAACTCTCTAAAATCCGCACATATTTTATGGACGTAAACAATGATACTTTCAATTTGGATATTGGGAATTTGATTTTTTTTTAGTTATGTATCAATTCCATATGTTTTTTATTTTGTTTGGCATGATTCATAAAAATTCAGGTACGTGTGTTACACGCAATACACGGCATCTTCTTTTCACGTTGAAGTGACGTCAGGCAATGTTTGTGTAGTTTAATTTATAAAACGAATTTTAAACTTGTCAACTTTGGAGCAAAATTTCTTTGAAAAAATACATATGCTGTCGTTTTGTTACTTTTGCATTTTACTATGCACGTAAGATTTTTTATGTGCCCAGCATATTTACCCATATTATAACAAACAAATATATCCGTGCGTAGCCCTGACGTCATTATGCGAATGGCAAAATTTCGCGATGAAATTACTTATTGCAATTTTCGTTGCTGCAATTTTTTAGTCGTCTAATCATCGTATCTTTTCAATCTTCATTTCGACGTATAGGAAAAACATCTATTTTCAAATGCAATTTTATTGAAAACTGTATCTCATTTGACTCACTTATTAAGACTTTATATTTTTCAAGCATTTCATTTTAATTTCTGTTATCTTATCTCCATTAAGAAGTACTAATACACAATTTACACATAAGTCTATCAATACTGTTCCGAATATTTTTCCATAATAAAATTGAAGCTGCATGAATAAATTAAGAAAATTATTGGAGAAAAACACAGATAAAGTGATTAAAAAACACAAATTTAACATGTAATCAAAAAATTTAAATTTTTACCCTGCCAAATAAGAAACAATACTTTGAAATGTAATTTGTTCGAGAAAAATATTTCAGTTTACTGATTGGTTGTAGTTTAAAAAAAATCAGGTGTGTATTATTTTTAAATTTATCTTTACCACATGAAATTCGATGACTTAAGATTAATCTTTTTGCAATTAAAACAATGTAAAGAGTTTGCAATTTGTCTCCAGCTAATATATTATAGCAAAATTTAAACTTCCTCGATAAATATTTAATGAAATAATATAAATAAATACAAGCTTAACAGACAACGTGATTGAAATACGTGCTCGAAGAACTGAAATGATCAGAAACAAAAACGCTGTCGTAAGTAAAAAAATCTTCAGCTAATAACTTCTGACATGCGTCTAATACGGAAATATGACTTTTGATAAATTCAAAGCTGTATTTGATTCTATAATTTTCCGTTTAACCCTTTAAGCGGCCTAGTAATATTTTCTCATCATATAATATTTTAATTCAAAGGTTGGTTTTACACAAGATTAAAATTAATTTTCATTTTTTGAATTGTATAAGATTTAAAAAAAATATATGGATATTTATCAAATACAATTCTTGATATACAGCAGATTCTTTGCACGTTGAAGTGGCGTCAGCAATGTTGTGTAGTTTAATTTATGAAACGAATTTTAAACTTATATAGTTCATTTTAGAAAAATATTTCTTTGAAAAAATGCATATGCTGTCATCTCTATACTTTTGCATTTTACTATGCGAGTAAGATTTTTCAAATGCACAACAAATCTATCTATATTATAACGAACAAATATGTTCCTGCGTAGCAGTGACGTCATTTTGCGAAAAGCGACATTTCACGATGAAATGACGTTTTGCAGTTTTCATTAGTGGAATTTTATTTATCCTCTAATCATCGCACATTTTCAGTTTTTATTAGAAAATGTGCGTATTTCGTCGTATAGGAAACCAAACCTACATTCAATGCAATTTGATCGAAAATTCTATTTCATGAAACCACTTATTACGACTTTATATATTTAAAGCATTTCATTTTAATCTCTACCACGTATCTCCATTAAGAAATACTAATACAGAATTTATATATTAGTATATGAATATTGCATAATTTTCCATTATAAAATTAAAACTGCATGAATAAATTAGCAAATAAATTGTGAAAAAGGTAAAATTATTAAAAAACACAAATTTAACGAGTAATCAAACAATTTAAATTTTTACACTAATAAATAAGAAAAAAAAATACTTTGAAATGTAATTTGTTTGGAAACTGTATTTCAGTACAGTGATTGGCTGGAATAAAAAAAAAATCAACTGTGAATTATTTTTAAGTTTATCTCTACCGCATGAATCTCGATTACGAAAAAATATAATCTACATGCTCTTAAAACAATGTAAAGAGTTCGAGATTTATTTCCGGCTAATACAGGGTGTTTCGCTATCAGACCGACAAACTTTGAGGGATGATAGTAGACATGAAAACAAACATTATTAAATAGGAAACCATGGGGCGCAAACGTCTTCTGTAGGAGCTAGGGGCCATTAAATTTTAAGGTCCAAAATTTCAAACGATGATAAAAAACGGAAAAAAGGGTTGATTCGTTTGCGGTTTTCACTAAAATTATTCTTTATATCACGATTTTTTAGAAAAAAATTTTAAAGGTTACGTTCAAAAATTGTCGATGGAGGGCGCTTTAGACTTTAGAGTAACGAACAACTACTTTTTACCGTTATTTTGTGCATGTGGTTGAAATTATTCTAAAGTTTATACTTTAACTTAAATTTTAAGCCCATAATCGGAAACATTGGGATCGGGTAACTAGCGAAAATTGAACTGGGAACAGAGGGGGCGATTTTAAACACTCATAAATATTGGACAAACAAATCGATTTCGTTGCGGTTTGCGTGTAAGTCATTCCCTTGGTAATTATTTTATTCAAAATGACATACAGTTTTGGTGTCCTCATTTTTTGACAGAGGGCGCTTCCCACACGTCTCTGATATTTCAATGGCATTACTCCTGGTTGTTTTTCTACCAGACTAACATACTTCCAGGAAGTGTTAGGGATACAAAGACGACTCGGAATCACATAGGAATGTAACGTTGGAAATGCCTTTTTTCAAGTTAGGGTTAAAGGAAGCAGAGAAAAAGTAACAGAAACAGCAGAGAAAGAGTTACACGTGAATGTGACAGAAAACAGTTTATTTAAAGGTTTTACTAGAAAAGTTATTCGAAATTATTACGGCCAGAAGCAGCCTGGCAAGTTTAACAGCGACGATAGATGGCGCTGCGGTTTCCTTACGGTAGATGGTGCTAAACGGTAATGTGCCTGAGCAGGGATCACTTTGAAGTAATCATTCGCGAACCGGTTCCAAAGGTAGCAGAATAAAGTATTTGAACGATGAACAGCACGATAGGGCTCCTACACATTTTACCAATGACGTTTGCCGACACTTCAAAGTAACATATGGACAGTGGTGAATAGGTCGTGGCCAGATCGCCGGACCTATCATGTATGGACTTCTTCTGCTGGGGTCAAATGAAAAATTGGGTGTATGGGACTCCTGTAACATCAGTTGAAGACCTTGCAGCAGGTATTTCTGTATCTGCCAGAAAACTATCAGAGATGCCAGGAATCTTTCAAAGCGTGAGGAATTCCACGCGACGCCACTGCCCAGCATGCTGGAGTACTTCTGGTCGTAATTTCGAGCACCTTTTGTAGTAAAACATTTAAATGAACTGTTTTCTATCACACTGACGTGTTGCTATTTCTCTGCTGTTTCTGTTTTCTTTTATCTGCTTCCTTTAACCGTAACTCGCAAAAAAGGCATTTCCAACGTTACATTCCTATGTGATTCCGAGTCGGCTTTGCATCGCTAACACTTCCTGGAAGTATGTTGGTCTGGTAGTAAAACAACAAGGAGTAATGCATTGAAATATCAGGGACGTATGGGAAGCGCCCTCTATAAAAAATGAGGACATCAAAACTGTATGTCATTTTGATTAAAATAATTACCAAGGAAATGACTTACACGCAAACTGCAACGAAATCCATTTGTTTGTCCATCATTTATGAGCGTTTAAAATCTTCCCCTCTGTTCACAGTTCAATTTTCGCTAGTTACCCGATCCCAATGTTTCCGATTTTGGGCTTAAAATTTAAGTTAAAGTTTAAACTTTAGAATAATTTCAACCCCATGCATAAAATAACGGTAAAAAGTAATTGTTTGTTACTCTAAAGTCTAAAGCGCCCTCTATCGACAATTTTTGAAAGTAACCTTTAAAAATTTTTACTAAAAAAATCATGATATAAAGAATGATTTCAGTGAAAACCGCAAACGAATCGACTCTTTTTTCCGTTTTTTATCATCGTATAAAAATTTGGACCTTAAACTTTAATGGCCCCTAGCTCCTACAGAAGCCGTTTGCGCCCCATGGTTTCCTATTTAATAATGTTTGTCTTCGTGTCTATTATCTTCCCTCAAAGTTTGTCGGTCTGGTAGCGAAACACCCTGTATATTATAGTAAATTTAAAACGTCCTCGATGCATAATTAAATAAAATAGTATAAATAGATACAAGTTTAACAGACATTGTGATTGAAATACACGCTCGAAGCAATGAAATGATCAGAAACAAAAAGGCTGTCGTAAGTAAAAAAATATTCGACTGATAACTTTAGACATGCATCTAATACGGAAATATTGCATTTGATAAACTCAAAGTTTTATTTGATTCCATAATCAATATTTTCCGTTTAACCCTTTAAACGGTTTAGCCATATGATGTAACACAAGATTGAAATTAATCTTAATTTTTTAGGTGCGTTCGTAATTATGTAAATACGTAGCACCTATTGTTGTCGCTCAGTCCGTCCGTCTGTCTGTCTGTCCGTCTGTCTGTCTGTCCGTCTGTCTGTCTGTCCGTCTGTCTGTCTGTCCGTCCGTCCGCATATAACAACGCAAAAACTACCCAACCGAATCGTTTGAAATTTAAAATACATAATTATAACATAATTTTGTCGGGTCATTTCAAATTTTATGAAAATCGGAAGGATAGATCAATTACAGGGACAATCAAAAGGATTCCGTTACATTACGGTCAATGGGGAAAAAAGTTTCAAATGCATTTTAATCGTTTGAAATTTAAAACATATAATTATTGCGTAATTTTGTCGAGTCATTTCAAATGTAATGAAAATCGGATGCAAAGATCAATTACAGGGACAATCAAAAGGATTCCATTACGTTATGGTCAATGGGGAAAAAAATTTCACATGCATTTTAATCGTTTGAAATTTAAAACATATAATTATTACGTAATTTTATTGAGTCATTTAAAATGTTATGAAAGTCGGATGCATAGATCATTTACAGGGACAATCAAAAGTATTCCATTACATTACGATCAATGGGAAAAAAGTTTCAAATGAATTTTAATGATGTTTTACTCATTCGAACATAATATAAGTGGTATGAATCTATGAAATATATACTAAAATATGCATTCTGTACAATCTGTGATGCAAAGAATTTTTATTATTAAGTTACAGGGCCACACAAAAGTATTCCACTACATAATGCTATATGGGGAAACATTGTTTGGGGCGTGTTTTAATTATATTCAACTATTTCACATTTTATGAATAAGATATACGTTTTTGAGGTGTAATAAAAATTACTTTCTGCATATTTACAGAAACACAAAGATTTCGACTACTATACTATATCCGAAGTACGCTCTACTATATCAGCAAGATCTGAATATTTTTTAAACTTCGTTATCGTACGAACGCACCTCATTTGCTACGTTCATGTGCAATTTCCAACTTGTTTTAATTGTATGAGATAAAAAATATATATACAGTTATGAAATACAAATCTTCATATTAATGCTTTTCTCAGTTATTTTATACATTAGAAAAGAATGAAAAAATCTACATGATGCTTAAAAGATTAAAAACACTTTTTAGTGTCAGTTGCCTATCTAAAAAGCATATTACATGTTTCAATTTTAAAATAAGGGCCTTCAATTTAAAAAAAAAGTATAGTTTTCTTATTTAATATGTAATCTGGGAGACTCGGGTTCGATCTACTTGTAAAGATAAAGACTAATAAATATAAAATATGGTTCCCCAAAAATGATTTTGAAGAACCTTACTTGCCGTTTTAGAAGTTTAAATTGAAAAAAAAAATTAGTTTTCGTCGTTTCATTTCAGTTAGTCTAATATTTTAAGTAAAATACTATTTTATTACTAGAATTTGCCAAATTTTCTAAACACAAGAAATATAAAAATGATTTAATCGCAATTAACAATATATAGCAGCCAAAAAACAAACAGATGGCTTTTCTGATTTTTTTTTATATCTCGCATAAATAGGCTCAATAATATAGATTGAGCAAAGCTTTCTTAAAACAGTCTTTTAAGATAAATTCTTGTTATATATTTTACACCAAGCATTTCTCCCCAGTATGTATAAAAAGATGCCTGTTTAAATTACACTTCAGAGAAAATTTCTTGTTGCATGTCTCACAAATAAATGGTTTCTCATCAGTATGTATTAACAGATTCCTGTTTAAATGAGACTTCTGAGAGAATTTCTTGTTACATATCTCACACACAAAAGCTTTTTCACCAGTGTGAATTAATAAATGTTTTCTTAAATGACTGTTACAAAAGAATTTCTTGTTGCAAATTTCACACATATAAGGTTTCTCACCAGTATGAATTAAAAGATGACTGCTTAAGCTACTCCTTTGAGAGAATTAATATTTGTTGCATATTTCACACACAAAAGCTTTATCACCAGTATGAATTAACAGATGATTGCTTAAACGATCCTTCAGAGCAAATTTCTTGTTGCATATATCACAAACAAAAGGTTTCTCACCAGTATGTATTAACAGATGCTTGCTTAAATGATCCTTTTGAGCGAATTTCTTGTCGCATGTCTCACAAATAAAAGGCTTCTCATCAGTATGTATTAACAGATGCCTACTTAAATGAGACTTCTGAGAGAATTTCTTGTTGCATATTTCACACACAAAAGGTTTCTCACCAGTATGTATTAACAGATGCTTCCTTAAAGGACCCTTTAGAGTGAATTTCTTGTTGCATGTCTTACAAACAAAGGGTTTCTCACCAGTATGAATTAACATATGTGTGCTTAAACTACTCTTTTGAGAGAATTTCTTGTTGCATATGTCACACACAAAAGGTTTCTTACCAGTGTGAATTAAGAGGTGTCTGCTAAAATTTTGTTTTCTCGAAAATTCTTTGCTGCATACCTCACAAACAAACAATTTTACTGACTGTGAGTGAGAACCTGCTTTTCCTGAGAACTCTTGTAAAGAAATGCTTTGCTGCATATTTCGCACTTTAAAGACAGTTTCGAGTAATGTGATGCGGATCTAATTCATAGCTTTTTGCATCTGCAATAAGTAAAATCAATACAATATATCACCTTTTAAGATTCATGAAAATGAAATTTACAAAAAATAGACTTGTTATGAAATATTAAGTTAATGTAAAAAACTGAATTGAAATAGACTACCAAATAACCAATGCTCAATGAACCAATGATGTGTTAGATTAATTTTCTAACTGCATAAAGATTTAAACTATAATCAATTTTAAAATAAATAATTGCCACCATAAAATAAAAAACTTATCATATAAAAAATTAGAAATAATTCTTATAAATGAAGAGTAAATCAGGTATTTAGATACTAAGCAATTATAAATAGAAGTATTTTTAAAACATTTATAAATAAAATATCAAGAAAACTTATGGAGAAAATTGTATTATGTCATATTGCCTATGAAAACATAAATACATTGTTAAAGTAATGAAGATAAAAGAATTCATTTTTATAACAAGGGAACTACAATGTTTAGATGCATTTAGAGGAAATTCTTTCAGATTTAAGATTTTTTAAAACTAAGATAAATGACATTTGCAGAAAACATTTTGCATTATTAATGCAATTTACATTGTATTGCACTAATTTAACCATGTTTAAAACCGTATAGAAAAATTGCAAAATAAAACAAAGTACATTTTTTAAGTTTCAAAATATAGCTTTGGAATGCATTTATAGATGTGTCTAGGCAAATTAGATTATAAAATGTGTGAAAATTATCATTAAACAGAAAAAAAGAGCATCTCAAAGTACAGGAAAAAATATAGAACTTCAGAACGGAATTAAAAAAGAAACATTTTACCGAGAAACAAATAAATCAAGAAAACAATCAGTATGTTAAATAAAAATTATCATAAGAATAAAATTTAACATTAATGTTGTTGCAATAATGTCTGTTTCGAAGCAGTATAAAAATACCTTTTTAAGAGCAAGATTGTAGAATTTTATATGAAAGTGCAGAAACAGATTTGGAATAAATAATACTGACTTTATAAAATGGGCCGCCTCTTAGCTGGGGAAAAAAAGCCGGACGGCTTTTTTTGGTTTTATCCACTTGAAAAAAGCTTGCTAAAATTGAAAAAAGCTGGCTTTTATTTTTAAAGTGTTCATTCGTATTGAATCCATATTAAATTTGGATTTATTTATTTTTAACACATTTTTAATTATTTAATACTAAAAAAATATAAATTTCTTTTTAATTTTTCAAATAAATAAGTCTCTATAACGGCTAGAAGTCAACTTTGAAGTCATTATGTCTGAAAAAATACATAAACCTTGGAAAAAAGGAAAATATACTTGAAAAATGTGTTTTAAACCTCTATATTTAATAATTCTGCTTATATTATACATTCTTAAGAATTATATTTAAGTGAATTATGACAAAATGTAACACATTAAAGCATTCATGGAAACATTCTTTCATGTCAATATGTAAAGTTCAAGTCATAAAATGAGCAATGTTGAAAGAGTAATTAGGAAGAATTAAGTATTTGAGGAGAGTTTAATACATAATTATATAAAATGAAACAATGATAAAAAAATTTCGAATAAAATTTGTTGAATTAAAATATTGAATGGTTTTTGTTATTTAAAAGTGCATTTATGCCCTCTTGCATGAATATACTGATGCATACATTTAACTCTATGAATGAATATGTTCATGCATATGCTATTTGAGAGTATTAAAATCGACTGTGAAACATAATATATTATGCTATATGCATAATTCATAATACTATTTTCAATAGTGAGAAATGGTGTTTTTTTCATTTGTATGATCTTAAAAGTTTATAGAAAATAAAACATGAAATTTTAATAACTCTTAAAATTAGTTAAGTAATAAAATATGTAACTAAGTAACCATTGTTTTCTTTAATTTTATAAAGCAGTAATTATGGAAAAACAAAGGTGGAATTAAAGGTCACTGTCAATCAGAAAAAGCACTTGGTATGGCCATTTAATAATTTAGTGATTGACATATTTGCAATTCTGACTATAAACCACTAGCAACTCTATCAATGTGTTATTCAAGTATTAATGTCTTCATTATTGAAAAATTGGGTTATAACTCAATTTCTCATAATAAATTATAATTAAAATCCCAATTTTTCATTTTAATAAATAAATTTATTAAACTCAAAATAAATTAAACATCCTTAAAACTAGTTAAAAGACACTTAAAAATGTATAACTTATAATTAAAAGGCTTCATTGTATAAATGCCAATTATGGTTTTAAAAAAAGGCCAATTTTGGCCAAAAATGCCGGTTTAAACCAAAAAACCACCGGCCTGGCTTTTTTAAATTTTAGCCGGCTTTTTTGCAACCCTGAAACTGGGTATATAATGCTTCAAACTATGTTATATACCAAGCAATTTAAGACACTCTAGTATTACAATACAAGCTGGACTCAAATATCTTAAGTAAAAATTTCCTCATACTTCCAGCTCATTAGTAAAATTGTGACATTTTCACAGCTAGTTCCTTTCACAACTCTTCCTTTATACACATTATTTAATTAAATATTATACTACTTACTTAAAGTGGATATGAAAAAGAAAATTAGATTAATCTTTATTAGTACATAATTTCTTACTGGATAACTGCTTATATTTCTTTCATAAATAAAAAATACTTGTACTGTACAGTAGAGATGAGACGGGCTCAGCCCGAGCCCGAAAGCCCGAGCCCGAGCCCGACACGGGCTCTATTTTTATTTTAGACTTCGGGCTCGGGCGGGCCCGGGCTCATTTTTTCTAAAGCCAAAAAATTTTATTTACTCATGTGTAGAAAGGATTGAAATAACTTTTTCCACTTAAAATTGCTTACTTATTCCTTTTCGAGTCATTTTATTTCTTTTTTATCAAAATGACGGGAGAACTGAATGCTTGTTTATTTATTTTAGTATTTCATTGCAGTTTCAAATGAAAATTTGTGATAATTACAGATTTATGTCTGCGGAACTTCCTCCAACGATCTATTTATATGGCGCCAATCATAACAAACATAACAATAAATTTAATTTTTGTTGGCTTTTCGTTTGTAGAACATAATTTTTAATGGGATCGTTTATTTATTTATTATTTAGTTACATAACACAAAGATATTATTTTCTTCGGTTTTTGGTAGACAAGCATTAGCTGGAGGTTTTCAAATTTATTTAATACTCGATTGTGCATGAAACATAGTCGTTTTTTTATGAAAATAACTTTAGTGATTATATGCATTTGTCATCATGAATATGAATTCTGCTAATGCTGAGGACGCTGTTCCTGCTCGAAGTCACTTTTCTCAGTAAGTAAATTTTATTACCATGTTATTCCAACAAAAAGCAATCGATCAGTGTTTCCTCTTTTTCTATAAAAACATAGGACCTTTAAAATAACAATGTCACTTTTTTTAATTTACGTTGATTTTCAGGTATCTGTCAATCATGGAAGATTGTTATGAGAAAAGAATCCACCATAATGAAATATGTACACTTTTTACAGAAAATTGAAAAACGTTGTTCGATTCGCTAGCTTACAAATAGTAATTTCTGCAAATTTCATGCATTTATTCATTAAACAAAAACGTTTTCATCAAATCTGCTTGTTAAAGAAAAAAAAAGAATATGAGAATACTTTTACATATGAATTATATTTTTATTTTATACGAATTTTGATAAGAATGAATTTAAATTTTCATTTAAAAATCATATCTATGTAAGAAGTTTTTAAAAATGAGATATTACTTTTGAAACAATTTTTAAATACAATACAATTTTATTTTATATATTTTTGGTATCGGGCTCGGGCTCGGACTCGGGCTCTGGGTGACAAAAAGTTTTTCGGGCTCTGGCGGGCTCGGACTTAAAACCGTCGGGCTCGGGCGGGCCCGGGCCCCGAAAAACGAGCCCGAACTCATCTCTACGTACAGTAAAGTAAAAATTACTTTTGGCCACTGCTGCGAGGAAGAGGTAGCTTTCATATTTCTTCGTTTTAAAATGTTGCAAGTTTTAATTGAAACTAATTTTAGTCAGTTTTAAAGAAGCTGAAATGTAATGAAGCCGATAAGAGATTATTCTTCCGTAGTGAATTTGAATAAGAACTATGCCAAATTAGTAAGCTATAACCAAATTGGCGTCATTTATAATTACGTTTTTACTCGCCAAATTTGACGATATTTCGCCAAGTGTCGCCAAGTTTGGCGAAAAATTGAAGCTAACGGATATCATTAATATTTAAACATTGTGCGGCAATATATAATGCAAATTTGCCCCCATTTTGAAATATGGAGCCGGATGAAGTTGGCCAACGAACTCGGTCGAGGCACTGGTATATCCTAGACATACAATCAATCTCATCTAAATATATTTATATGTATGAGAATTACAGCTTGACGAAATTCAGATTGTTTCAAAGTGTCAAATTGCTATATCTCAACTACTTTTTAAACTAAAGACAAAACAAAATATACATACTTCAGAATCTTGTTATGAAGATTAAACTTAAAAGAAAAAATATTTCTCAGTTTTTAATTTATTTTCTTCCTTTTATAAATTTAAAAAAATCAAATGGCTATAATTTTGAAACAAGATGGCGGGTGAAGCTGGCCAATGAACTCAGTCGAGACATTGGTATGTACTATAGATACAATTAATCTAATCCAAATAAAATCATTTAGCAAATATAAGAATTATCACATGATATATACCTATTATATAATGTTTATATAATAGGTATATATACTATACACTATAGGTATACACTATACATATATATATAAATCAACATTTGGATGGAGAAAGGTTTTGGGGTCTGGATATCCTGATCGGTGAAAATATACCACAATTTTTTGGAAATGCTTTACATAGGACAGCTGTAATAGGTAGCCTTTTGTTTTTTATGATGAAAGCTATATAAAATGCTAAATATAATCTATAAATTCATTTACCAATGAAATCATTCTTTACAAATCAATTTATTTAATTGTAATCCCAGCAATAACACCTTAGCACTGTTGCCATGCATTACTTACCTTTTATTTATGAAATACAACTGTGCTACATCACTACACTTAAAATAAAACATGTGCATGGAATTGAATGACATTACTGAAGTTTTAATAATTTTAAGTTTAGCAGAAATTGAAAAGCTAATGGAAAAAAAAAATATCGAAACAAAGTTTATTTTTTAATTAAAAAAAAATACATATTTATTTTCTAATAACTTTCCTATTTTATATTAATACCCACAAGTTGAAAACTATTTAAATTTTGGCAAAAGAAATTTAAAAAAAAAAAGGAATTATTATATTAATTTATAATAAGTCTAAAGAATAAGCCACAAAAAATCCATATTATGTTCATTGATGAAGTCTTAAAAGAATTAAATTTTTAGCTAAAGTTACCAAAATACCATTTTCAAAAGCTTCAATATTTTGAATTAAGGAAAAATTAAACTTTATTTGTATAAAAAAATTTTAGAAACATAGAATTCAAAAACAGTATTTATGATGGAGTTATCAATTGAGTCTTCTATGCTTGATATCACGAAAAGAAAAATAAATAAGCAAAAAAATTTCTTACTTTGACATAATAATAGATTTTTGATCCTATGAAATTTTAATCTAACATCTTTTTCATCATCTCAAAATTTGCACATGCTATTCTCATAATCATTTAAAAATTATTTCAATATGCAATTGTTTATTAATATAATTTCAAATTTGAAGTTTCATTTGTCAGCTACAGCTTCGAATACAAACATTGAAGCTATTGACTTGTACCTGTAATCTCAGTACAGTAAGAAAAAATTTCAGAAGTTCTTGTCTTGTAGACACACTTGTGAAGAAAATATTCAGTTTTATGAAAGAAAATGATCGTTTTCTTTTAATATGATGTATTTTATACTCACTGAAGCATTTTGCCTTATGTCCCAAATTCAGTATTGGTAGAGTGAAAAAATATTGAATAGTAACATTTTCATGGAGGAAATGCCTGTTTTTGAAAGCATGACGTCATTGTCTGTTCGCATTATTTTAAAAAGTTTTTTTAATTATAATGAAAAAGATGGCATTATAATAGATATAAAAAAATAAAACTTATTACTGCTCTGAAACAATGGAATTAATCCAATTCCTACTATTTTGAAGAAATTTCATAATAATTTTTTGTCCAGTTTTAGTTTATGACATGAAGATATTTTTTCAACAGAACATTTTTTTTTAGATCTAATGTGAAATGATGCTTTTCTTTTAATCTACAAGCGTTAACTTAAGATTTGTAAATTCAATTACAAAAACAACTTGCAAAACAATTGTTTTATAGATTTCTCATTTCTTGATAGCTGATACTGAATCCTATACTTTTTCTTTTAAGCTTCATGTAAGTTCATAAAGAAAACTGTTTCTCTTTTCAGTTAGTTGATTTTCAATATTGTTTTAAGTGAAAAAAAAGCACTCTATATGTTGTTTTAATAAAAGTTTTCACGTTAAGTACAATGTTTTAGTTTCTAATTTATATTATGCTTGAAATATTTATTATCAGGAATAAGTGGACTGTTTTGAAAATATCATATAATTTATTGAAAATTACATGATACTTATGAGCCCTGGTAAGGAATACAGTTCTGGAGGAAATAAACAATACCAATCAGCTACTGATGGACAGCATTAGAGAAATTAAGGTCTGGTGGATGTATGATATTTTCACAGACCAGACAAACATAATGACAGACTGATTCTATGAGCTTTCTTTTTATATTTTGATTATTTAACCTGTTTACAGTTAGAAAACAAATATCTTTTGCATTTATTACCCTAAAAAAAGATCTTTCAAATATGTATTTTCCAAAGTCACAAATATTATCTCTATCACCATTTCCCCCCCCCCCCCCTGGTAATAACTCAGGTTTCTTTCTTCTGATGATTTTTTATTGACATTTCTTAATTTGTTGATTGAATTTTAGAACACCCTGTATATCATAATTAAAAGCATATGAAAATTACATATAAAACACAGCAAACTATTGCAATTACTTTTAAAATTGAAAGCCTGACAACCTTCTTTTACTTTGCAGCAACTAAAATAACAAAAAAATATATATTTTGTATTAATTACAAATTCATGTTACTTAAAGAAAAAAAAATGTGTGTATAAATTATATATAAAGCACAAACCATTATATAATTATTTTCATAAACAGAAAAAATTAGTACAATTAAATATATTGCTGCATCAAAATTTTATTTTTAGTATTACTTTAACATATTTAATGTTGTATTTTTCAAAGATAATACATTATAAAAAAAAAAGTCAATTAGATATAAAACGGAAAATAATTACAGCAAATTTTAAAATTGATAACATACAGTAAAATAGATAATTAATCAAATTTTACATATAATTATTATATGTTAATAATTTATATTGACAAATATATTCGGGATGACGTTTGGGGCGATTGCTAGTTTCAGAGCCCCGCCTACTCACTAATCAGTGTCTTTAATTTGTGTACTTTCTCTTTTAAATTTGTCTCTTTACTTATTTTTCCTTTTCTATTTAGAGTCTAGTCTAAAGCATTTGGGTCGTAGGTAAGGTCGCTTGACTCTATTCATGATCACTTATCAACGACAGTGCTTACACGCAAGAGAGTCTTGATGTTCAAGACGTAGGTAGGGGTGGTCAACAAAGATGGGCAACTCTCCATGGCATTAATAATTTATATTAAAAATATAACACTGAAATAGTTTATAAATGGTAAATATAGTTATGAGAATAGCATATGCAAATTTTGAGACGATGAAAATGATGTTAAATTTACATTTCATGGGGAAAATTTATTTCATTGTGTCAAAGGGAAAAAATTTTTGGCTATTTTTTTATTTTGTAATATATAGCATACAAGAGTCAGTTGATAACTTCATCATAAATAATGTTTTTGATTACATGTTCCTAAATTTTGTATACAAATAAAGTTTAATCTTTCAATAATTGAGACAGTTGAAGCTTTTGAAAATACAGTAGACTCCCGCACAACTTGGGACAAGAGGTTGTGCAGATTTTAGAGTTTTGCAGATTTCTGGTCATTGCTTTGTTTAAATATTTTAGACAGTAATTTGAATGTAATAATTAATGCAATCAAGATTATAATGAATCCTTACAATATAATTAAATATTAAAATAAATAATAAACTAAAAAAATAAAAATTTAGACAATTTTTAAAATGATATTAAAAGCAAAGATCAAATTAATAATCTATAATGTATGATTAAATATTCTTTATAAAGATAAACATTATTTTTCCTAAATTATTCATTGAAACTTACCTTATAAAGATACATTACTAATTCACATCAAAATCATAAAATAAGGAAGTTTTATTTCAGACTTTATAATCAAAAAAGCTTGTTTAATACATAAATATATATTTGGTGAGATTGTGATTACCAGTGATATCAGCAATATCTTGGAAACAAATTTATTCTTCCCTCATGAAAAAAGAATGAATTGAGTCATATTAATGAAAATTGCGAATTAAAATATATATGGAAATGATATAAAACTAGAAAAGTCAAATTTTGTAAATGCATCGGAACTGTGGATCATCTGTGTATTTTAGGGTTGCGCATATGAGGAAGTGTACTGTATTGACAATTTTGTAATTGATATATTTTTTAAAAAAGTAGTATTTTTTTTAAATAGGCTTTTTTGTTTTATAGCTATTCACTATGCTACACAATTTGAGCTCAATAAAATGTGATTTAATGACAAAAGATACAAACAGCTATGAAAAGAAACCTAATGAATGCTTATGAGAATTTATACATATCTATATGCTTACATAATTGTAGGAATGCTATCAAATTTTACATTTACACAAATGTATATATACATACATACATGTGTATGTATTATGGTTGTTTTTTACATACAATTTACTTCTGTTTGTATAAAAGATAATTGCCGTATTTACTTGTGTATAAGGCACACTTTTTTTTTTCAAAAAATTAGGGCAAAACTCCTAGGTGGGCCTTATACACAGAATAATTTTTTACTGTTGGATGCAGTCAAACTGCAGTCAATACATATAAAACAAGAAATTAGTCAAAGAAGATATTAAAACACGGAAAATGTTATTTAAATTACTGCATATTTGTTTCACTCCTTGCAGCTTTTTATACAACAGAGCTAGTGACATTATCTAATATGCTAATTAGTACCGTCACTCATTCCTATTTCCCATCATTCTCTTACAACCCAAAGTCTAAAAATGCATCTTCGTCTTGTTTTCTAATCTGGTGTATTGTTTGTTTCGACTTTTTTTTTACTGAAATTCATTTGGTCAATCTTTATTAACGTATCAAATTTATGGTGCGCATTATACACTAGATTTTAAAAAATCACCAATTTTACCTGTAAAGTAGGGGTGCGCATTATACATGTGTAAATATGGTAAATAGCCTTTGTAATAAATGAATTATACAACTGTTGAATCTTGTGTAAATGAATCAGTGAAGAGGTCGCCTAAATATATGTTTCCAAACTTATAATTTTTTATAGTGTATGTTAGTTACTTATAGTGTATTTTACTCTAAGAAGAAAAAAAAAGTGTAAATAAAAGTACCTGTTTTAAATATTAAGTAAATTTTAATTTTAAAATACCTTTAAATCCTAAAATAATAAAGTATTTGGACCGATAATTACGATTCGGTTAGTAAAATGTTCGTTTAATAGTGTGCGGAATATTCAAAATGGCTACAAACGATAGCAAAAATGAAAGTTATGAAGCATAAAATTTTGCGTCATCATACGATCAAATCATAAATTCTAGAATTTTCAGTAGAAGATTAACTAAAGAAACGTATCTTACCATTAATTTATTTTAGTAAAGAAGGTGGGTCATTAAACTGATTTTTTTAAAGAATATCCACTGCTACAATCTGACTTTCGGCATTTTGGTACAGACGCACGCATAAAGAATGAATCATGGATAAAAAAATTCATTCATTAATAATGATTCAGTAAAAAAAAACACTTAAGTCTTCCGTTAAAAAATTAGATACATTAGATTCTTGAAATTCATGAAAATTTTGCTTAGATTCCTTGCTAAAGCTTGTTTAATGGCTGTCTAGTAATCAGCATTTGCGAAAGTTTGATTAAAAAAAAAATAATGAATGACGAAGGAGGAATTTACTCATGAATAATGAATCAATCAATAAATAAACCCAGACAGAAAACTTTTAATTAATAAAACAAAGCATTTATTTATTAAAAAAATAAAATAACAGAAAGCATAAGTAAAAATTTGTGAATCTAGCACTTAAATATGCCCTCGGATGTAAAGTTTACACGATGTAAATTTGAATAACTCAGGAAAATTTAAAATAGATTCTGTAGTAAAGCTTCTTTTTGGTAATGGCTGTCTGATAACCAGTATGAAACAAGAGATTAAAAAAAGGGGTACAAGGTACAAGTACTATTACTATTACATTAATTAATTAATCGCAGCAATTCAATGAATGAACAGTTTTAAATGACTCGTAATGTAAAAAGTCACGATTCATTCTTGCATTGGCGTCTTGTGTCTTCCCCTGTCTATAATATCCGGTAATTTTTAAAATATGGATTTATTCATCTCATCCTCTTTATTAATATAAGTTATTGCTAAGATAGTTTCTTTTTGTTAATCTTCATCTAAAATTCTACTACTTGCAGTTTGATAATATGACTGCTCGAATTTTCATGTGTTGCAACTTTTATTCTGCCCATAGTCATTTAAAGTATTATTAAAATGTTTATTTTTAGCAAAAAATTTTATTTATTTTTTTGTCACTAGTTAAGCGAACAATATTTAAGTTTAAATTTCAAAAAATTAAACTTTTTTTAATTTTTATTAACGGTTAAATTTAAATCATTGTGTTGCTTAAACACTGAATTTGGTTGTATTCTGTTCATTTGAAAAAAAAAAAAAAAAAAAAAAAAAAAAAATTGTTTTTATTGCATTTAGGAAAATGGTACTAGTCTATTCACTTCATAACATGCTATAATGCACCACCAATGTTACTACTTACAGCATTTTATTTATTTATTTATTGTAATGTCTTATTTAATCTTATTAGTTCCTACATTAAATACAGTTGAGGAATTATTTGGTATAGAAATCCACTTTTTTATATTGTGTAGCCGTCTATTTTTTTTTTTTTTTTTTTTTTTTTTTTTTTTTTTTTTCCAGTAGGAACATGTGCTAAAAAAAAAAAAAAAAAAAAAAAAAAAAATCATATAATGTCTTGTTCCTATGTCATACTTATTTATTTCATTGCTTTCATTAAGTAAAATTTCCTGTTGAAAAAATGTTTGTGCCATTTGAATAAATCCAGAAAATTGTCACTTATGAGAGTACTTATAATCTTGCAACAATTGTGCCAGACACATATTTTAGCTGTCAAATAATGCATTATTTAAACCATGTTTGTGCCAAAACAGTTATTTTGTTTCTCCCTTTTTCATCCAAATTTAACTATTTTGACCTATTTTCTTTCTTTATCAAATATTTTCTTTTTTCATACTTGAACTTATATTAGTGGTTGTCTCATCTCATCCCATGATGACACGGGAACAAAAGATTGTCCCCCCCCCCCCTCCTCTGGAATAACCTTTCAGAACATTTTTTTTAAATCTCAGAATCATCTCCAGAATAGCCATGTTTACATTTTCTTGTATGATTAATTATTGGATAGTTGAATAATCATGTTTTTGATGTGTATTGAATTAAATAATCAAATGTCATTCTGTGGTAGACAGTTAAAGGTGCTAGTTACTTAGTGGCTGAATTCCACTCGGTAATGTTAAGCTTATCGGTATTTGATGCATTCTTACATTCAATGTATCTCTTTAAGGAGTTAATATTTTTGTGTACTTTTTTTCAGTGTTCTTTTTGTAAATTATGTCACTTTCTTTCTTAATTGTTAAAATATTTCTAAAATTTATATTCAATTTAATAATCTATGTTTTAAAAATTAACAAACTGGAAGCAAACTTTTAACACTTCATTTAAAATTAAGTTCATATAAATTAACTTCACATAAAAAAATTGTAGAAATATTTTGAAAACTAAGAAGAAAAAAAGGCATGCTTTATTAAGACAACACTCAAAAAAGAACTTTAAAATATTAACTTTTTAAGGAGATATGCTTAATATAAGAATGCATCAAATGCCCATAGACTTAACATAATGGAGGAAAATTTGGCTGCTGAATGACTTGCAAACTTAAATAAAATTGGTGTCAATTAGTATGAATACAGACTTCTGAGTTTAAAGTTCTCAGAAAACAACTGATGGAATGCATGAAATTTTGTAGCTAAAAAAAAAGAGCTGAATAAAGTGGTGATGCATTTTTTTCTAGAATTGTTAGTTTGATTATATGACAACATAAATTTTCATTGGTTGCAACTTTTATTTTGCACATAGTGATTTACAGCATTAATAAAATGTTTTATGTACAGCAGATAATTTTACTCATTTATTTGTAAATATTTAAATGAATAATATTTAAGTTTAAATGTCAATACAGCAAAATCATTTGAATTCTTATTAAAGGTTAAATTTGAAATATTGTATTGTTCATAGACTGAATTTGTTTGTATTTTGTTCTATTGAAAAGAAATGTTTTAAAAATAATTGATGTCATACTGTAGTTCTCATATAAATTTTATCAAAAATTGCATAAAATATCGAAAAAATTTACAAAATCGAGAATCTGAAATTCCAATGTCTTTATAATATTAGATTCATTGCCAATAAGTATTGTGGTTGCACTGATTAAATGCAAAAAATATGTTTTACTGTTTTCTTGCTTTTGGAAAAATATTACTCTTTTTTCTCTACTCTTTATTAATATTTTCTGATAACTCTTTAACATTTTGACATTTTTAAGTAATTTTTTTTCGTGGGGAGGGGGGATTAATTTCTAATAATTCATTTGCATTTTGATTTTTTTTTTTTTTTTTTTTTTTTTTTTTGCATTGGATAGTTGAAGGACCTTATTTTGTATGCAGATATTTTTTTATAAAGTTACTTTCACTCTCTGCATTGGTTCAGAAAGTGAAAGTAACTTTATAAAAAATACCTGTGACGAAATCGAAAACGTAATCAAGGAGCAATCTTGAGAGGCACCTTTGCTGTCCAAATCAAAAAAAAAAAAAAAAAAAAAAAAACAGATAATTGTAATTTAAGAAATTACCCCAACCATTTGAAAAATGTTTCACTCGATACATTCATCTATCATTTTAAGCTAAATACCAGTTGTTTTATTGTGTATTATCCGTGCCACTGCTATAAATGACTTTATACATGCTGCAATTTGAAGGTACGGTTCGTTTAAGTTATATCACTCTATTGTCGCCAAGCATAAAAGTTGGCGACGAAAGAAACATTTCAAACTATTTAACATTGTTGGTGCAAAAGTAATCATTATTAAAATACAGCTTTGGCATATACTGTTATACTTGTAAGACTTTGGCATATATTGTTTGATTTTACAGAGCAGAATTTTGGTGATGGAGGTTTTAAACCAAAATCGATCGCAGCACATGCATCTGTGAATGGGTCCATCAGACATCGAATCAAAAAAGTTTTTTCCCAGTTTTTCCCAAGCCGATTGCTTTTTAGTTTTCTTTTTAGGTGGTGGAAAATGAAGAGTAATAGCTATAACATTTTCCGGCTTGTTAGAATCACTATTGGCACTCAAATTTTCCTGGTTAGAACCGACCCATAGTAAAACGCCATGGCTAGTGGATTGGTCGCCCTGGCGACATGATGTTTTACAATTAATCGGTTCGGCATTAAATTGCTTCCTTTTTCGTGATCGCCTTTCAACACGTAATTGGTTTTCAGCGGCTCAATAATCTTTTGATTTTATCATTTTCTGCATTGAAAGACGTTTTTGCGCCAAACCAAATTACAGTATTACTCAGTTATCCCGTCGACCAATTTCGCCAAATGATACGAATCGCCAAACTAATAAGCAACTTATACATGTTGACTGTGTTTAATATCATTGAATGCGATATTCACGTTCATTCATTTCTTTGGCTTCGGCTTTTTCCGTATCTGTTAATTTCCGTCTACCCATTTTTAAATTTGTTAGTTTTCTCCTTTATTACAATGATTTTAACCATTTTAATTTACTATTCAAATAAAAATTCTTCTAAAAGTAAAGAATTTAATTTAAATTCAAATAAAAATTCTTCTAAAAATAAAGAATTTAATTTAAATTCAAAAGTGGTAACATCATTCAAAAGTGGTAACATCATTCAAAAGTGGTAACATCATCGGGTCCATTCTCCCGAAAACAACAACCATTTTTCAAATGGTTAAAAAAAATGTCAAAATGCGAAAGAGTTATTAGAAAAATGCCTCCCCATAGGAATGGCATTAGCTCGGGAGTATCTTCATGGACAGGGGCAGGTGCCTTAAGGGGCCACAGTCCGTCGAAATTGGTCATAATATCAAATATCTTTTTTAATATTAAGAGAAAGTTTGTTTAATTGTGAACATTTTGACACCTTATTTTTACCTATACGAAAATTATATTGTGAGATATTGTAAATAGATCTAGCGCGATGATCCATACAAATGAAAATTTTAAACTGATTTTTCTCCCCATTCCTATTTTTATAATGTGCTTCTTCAAAAATTACTAAGGTTTTTTGTGTATTTAATAAATTTTTGCATGAATTTAACATTCAAGTTTGCTCAATTTAAATATTAAAAAAAATATTTAAATTGAAAGTTTCATTTCCTTTATTTCTTTATACACACAAGAAAAAAAAATCACATTAAATGTAAAACCCCATACATCTAGAAATCTATACATAGTTTTATGTAGTATTTTCAAATAAATGTAAGGGGGAAACAAATCAAAAGCAAAAATATTTAACAGTGTGGAACGATTTATCCGGAAACCAGTTAACCGGAAAACCAGTAATCCGGAATGATATTTCTAATAGACTGATGTTAGAATCTTTGTAGAAAAAAGTGTCATACACTGCTAATTTGACATATGCATTGCTTGAAACAATTGTACAGTTTGATAACAGCATCTAGTATTTGAAATCGGAGTATATGTAGTTATATAATAGATGTTTTCATTTTTGTGCAGAGAAAACAGAAGAATTTTTGTTCCCAAGGGATTCCCATGAATTATCTTCTTTTAAACTCTAACATTTGATCTTATTTGCATCTAATTCTTCATTCAAGTAATCTAATAATTAATTTAAAATTAGAAGCAATACCACAACCACATATATTTCACAAAACTTTTCAAGTGGATGCTGTTTTAATTGGAAAAACCAGTTATTCAGAATATATCTGACCCCCAACCATTCAAGATAAATGCCTCTGTACTGTATTTTTAAAAAATAGTAGGAATTTTAAAGAGTTGTTTTTTTTTAATTTAAATTTCAGTAAAACAGGCTTTCTACAAAAAAAAATTGCACTATTTATTTAATTTTTACTATTAAGTGTTGTCTCATCACATATTATCACAGTATTAATCAAAATTAAAGAGATGGTTTCAAAGTTATTGTGTCTCCATAAGGGGACTTCGCTCTCTTGAAAACACTTGCTCTGTAATATTAAATCTATGAATAGGTTGTTTTTGTATTTTGTGTTTGATTTGAATGTTTTTAAATATTTTTTTTCCTGTTGCATAGGAAAGCTGAGGTTGATCTCTAATATCACTATTTTTTAGATATTCTCAACAGAATATTTTAATAAAAGCACTTTCACTTTTTAAACCAGTTTCAAAAGGGAAAGCATCCTTATTTAAAAAATTTCCTAGCAAAATAAAAAAATACAAATTGGGCCTATTAGCGATCAAACAACTATATTTAAAAAAAAATGCTTATATTTTGTTTAAATGTTCATACATTTAAATTATTTTTTAAAAGTAAAAATGAAAGAAACCCCAGATCAATGTTATTTGAGCTATGTAAGTTTTCTTTTTTTCTATTTAGTTTATATTTCAATATTTTATATTTATTTTAAATTTGGGTTGGGTAAAAAATATCGATGCACATTGGTTGCTTTTTACCTTTTAGATTTTACTTGCATTTACTTTTGTATTACTATTAGGATATTTTTATTTTTGGAGCAGGTTTTGAACTAAGTTAAGTAACTATTTTTATTCTCAATTAGTATGATGAATTATTCATTTGTCCCTAATTTCAGGGGATATTTCACCAATGAGATAATTTTATAAGTAAGAGGGGATTTCAGTGACTAACAGAAATTAATTTTGGGATAAAAGATATATTTTAATCATTTTATCATAATATTTTATTTTTTCTCTTTAATAAAATAAATGTTATTTTAATTTCTCTAGCGTTTGTATTTAAAAAAAAAGAATTGCAGAAAAAGTAGCTATTAAAATTTGTATATACACCATGACGCAAAAGTTTAGACAATGAAGAAATTCTTACATACTTTGAAAAATATTTATTCAATTTTCAAGTCACTGCTTGAAATTAATGTGCTGTACATATAAACAATATTTATAACAAAGAAAAGTGGAATTGTGCATATTGCAATAAATTAAATGGTAACAAAAATAAACTGCTGTCTCAAAAGTTTAGACACAAATCAAATAAAATCGAAATAAACAATTTTTAAAACCTGGTTGCGCATCCATGCTTCTGTATTACGTCAAATATACGAGATTGCATCGAAGAAACTAAATCTTGCATAGTTTGTGGATCGATATCGTACCATGCATCCTCAATAGATGTCTTAAGTTCCTGTACAGAAGAGTATTGTCTAGTGTTGCTATAAACTTTGCGACACATGATGCTCCAAAGGTTTTCTATAGGGTTAAGATCTGGGCTACATACTGGCCAGTCGAGAACTCTTATATTATGGGAATTAAACCAAGATTTTGAATGTTTTGCAGTGTGAATTGAAGCATTGTCTTGCTGAAATTCCCACTGAGGACCCCCTAGAAGCTCAGCAAATGGCAGTAGGTTTTCTTCTAATGTCTGTGTATAATGCTGTGAAGTTTCACGACCACTGGTGAAGGTCAGAGATACTTGTCCATTATAGCAAAAGGCTGCCCAAACCATCACCGAGCCCCCTCCTTGTCTGCGACTAAAAAAACGTCGAGGTTCCTTCCGCAAGTCATGCCAATACAATAAACAACCATCTGGACCATCCAGATTCCACTTTTTTTCATCGCTAAATACGACTGACTGCCATTTCTCTCCATATGACATATGCTTTCGAGCCCACATCATTCTTTGTAACTTATGATGTGGCTTCAGAGCTGGTTTCTTCTGCATTTTGCTATAAACGATTGTTCCTTTTTCCAAAATTCGTCTACGAATCGTATCCTTTGATACAGAGAGTCCCGATGAGCTTTGAACTCCACGTAAGCTCATTTGTTGAGTACTCGCTAGTCTTTGTATCAGGCGATCCTCTCGTACATTTGTCACACGTGGCCTCCCAGACCGACATTTTGCTTTATATTCGGAACCACTCAATAAAACTCGATAAATAGATTTTTTTGACCTATTAAGAATAGCAGAAATTTCAGAAACGCTCTTCCCTTCACCTTTCAACTGCCAAATCCTTGAAACCTCATTCACTTGAATTTCTTTAGCTCTCGGCATGTCGACTATGAAGCGCAATCGTTTGCAGAATTTAAGTACTCCAAATTTTTGACATCATCGATTCTAAATTTGCATATGCCAGCGAATATTCAAAGAAATTTAGAATAGTGTCTAAACTTTTGCGACAAGCACATTTGAATTTTTATGAAAAAAATTAGTATTATAGCAAATAAAACGACTGTCTTTTGTACATAGCATTTTAAATCAGTTTTTGAATATATTTACCGGTTTTTGTAATTCTGACGTCATAATTCTACATTTTAAAGCTGAATGACGTCATTGTCTAAACTTTTGCGTCATGGTGTGTATATATATATATAATAAGATGGCTGGGTGGGTAGATATTAGAGTACGGTGGAGGACAGTGTTGTCTGAATAATATGTAATGGTTTATTGAAATTTGTATATAAACTGAGGGTGGGAATTATAGAATTTGGATTACTTCCATTGTCAGAGATTTAATAGGTCTTATTTTATTGATTATATCTTTAATGGCATTTTCTCATTAAATTTCTAATAAAAAATAACTTTTTAAAAAGTAAACAGAAAATGACGTCATGATTTAAAAAACAGGCTGTTTCCTTCATGACGATGTTACTATTCAGTATTTTTCCACTCTGCCAATGCTGAATTTGAGACACAAGGCAAAATGCTTCAGTGAGTTAAAACAATGCCATATTAAAAGAAAACGACCCTTTTTTATTGATAAAATTGAATATTTTCACCACATTTGTGTCTATAAAAAAAATTGAAATTTTTACTTGCTGGTACTGAAATATCAGGTACAAGTCAAAAAATTGTTCAAATGTTCCAAGTTGTAGTGAGCTGACAAATGTAACTTCAAATTAAAAAATATATCAATGAACAACTGCACATTGAAATAATTTTTAATTGTTGAATACGATTGTGAGAACAAATAGTGTATGTAAATTTTGATATAATGAAAGGACGTTAGATTTTGATTTCATGGTAAAAAATACTATGATTGTGTCAAAGTAAAATAATTTTTGCTTATTTTTTCTTTTGCAATATCAAGCATTAGAGACTCAATTGATTCATCATAAATACAGTTTTGGATTTTTTATTTATAAATTCTTAAAATAATACTTTTTTTATTTATAAATGCTTTGTTTATAAATATTTGATTTATATTTTATTGAAGACATTAATTTCTAATTTTTATTTATATTTTCTTTAGGATAAGTTTTTATTTTATGGTATCAATTGTTTATTTTATTTGTTCTAATTTAAATATCTATGCAATTCGAAAACTTATCTGACACTCCATTGTTTTGGCTAGCATCAAATAACTGGTAGCCTATTTCAATTCAGTTTTCTCCGTTAATATTTTATAATAAATTAATTTCTTTTTATTTTCTTTTGCAGGAATTTTAAAAGGTGGTAGATTGTGTTACTTGTATCGTTTTTAGATGCAAAAAGCACTGAATGTAGATGCACTACATCAGATAAATCGAAACTGTTTTTAAAGTGCGAAATATGCAGCAAAATAGTTCGTTAGAAGAGGTTTTTGGAAATATAGCTTCTGACTCACAGCAAGGAAAATCGTTCGTTTGTAATGTATGTAGCAAAGGGTTTTCTCAAAGAAAAAATTTAAATAGGCATCTATTAATTCACAATGGTGAGAAACCCTTCGTTTGTGAGATATGCAACAAGAAATTCTCTCAAAAGTGTAGTTTGTGTACACACCTCTTAATTCATACTGGTGAAAAACCTTTTGTATGTGAGATATGCAACAAGAAATTTTCTTTTAAAGCTAATTTAAGTAGCCATGTGTCAATTCATACTGATGAAAAACCTTTTGTGTGTGAGATATGCAACAAGAAATTCTCACGAAAGGTTAATGTAAAAAAGCATCTGTTAACACATACTGGAGAAAAACCTTTTGTGTGTGAGAAATGCAACAAGAAATTCTCCCATAAGAGTCATTTAAACACACACCTCTTAATTCATGCAGCTGAAAACCCTTTTGTGTGTGAGACTTGCAACAAGAAATTCTCTCGTAAGAGTAATTTAAACAGACATATGTTACTCCATACTGGTGAGAAATCTTGTGTTTGTTAGACATGCGACGAGAATTTTACTTGTAAGAGTGTTAAAGCAAGTATTTCTTGATTCAATTTGCTGGAAAATATTTTGTGCGTGTGATATGAACTAAATATTCTCTGGAAAGTGTTATTTAAGCACAGATCGTTAGTTTATAGCTGTTAGATATTCATCGATAGAGATATAAATATATAGATGTTAAACAACTATTCCTTGCATGAATACAGCCTAAGCTGTGTGGGAACTTCATCCAGTGCCTCAAGGGGACTGGCATGGACCAACATGGTGCTGTTGTGGCATCTGGTATGAGCAAAGGAGGCGTAGAAGGCAATGTGTGTCATTCTTTCAGTACCCCAAACACACCATTGTACGGTCACGGGAAAATCCAGACTCAAACATTATGCTAATGTGATAAATGCATTTCGTCTCCCAGTCCTCCCCTGGAGCGTTACGTGCACCAGATACTCAAAGTATTGCCAGTCTTTATGAACATATTCTATAGTATATATTTGCTGATGTGCTATTGTTTTACTAAATGATTTCAGATGTAAAAATTATTATTGGTTGTTTTGAGCCATCGAACATGAAATATTTTCTTACTAAGATGTGAAGTTTCAGATAGATTTGTGTGCGGTGTGCAGCTTAAAAAATTTAGTACTTTTCTCTTTGCAAGGAACCAATCATACATTTATATCATAAAAGACGATAGTATTTCCGAATGACGCCGTCTCAAGAGTAAAATGCTTATAGAATGGTAGAACTCATAGTTAACTCGAAATAAGAAGAAACACAAAAAAGCTGACATTTAATAACTTAATAAATATATCTCGTATTGTTCTAATTTTTTAGAAACAGTCATATCTACTGTCTAATCCTTTTCAGAAATTTTTACATTTGTATTTTGAGATGTGTAAATCCATTTTTAAATTAAATTGCATGATGTAAATTTGTCATATTTTTTTCTCGGAAACGACCTGTATAATTATTTTAAAATTAATATACAATATTAATCTGTTTTAGATGAAGTGAATAAGACTCATTTGTTTTTAGTTTAACTCTTGTTTGTTATATAATCTGCTTGTAAAATGGGACTATATTTTTTTAGTCAATAACTTGTCATCTTAAGAATAAAATCCCATTTCCGTATTCATTCCATTTTTCATCATTCCACTTTCGAGAGAAAATATCTGCAATTGAACTTGGCGCAATGGTTTAAAGCTTTGAATTAAAGAAGAAAGCTGCAAAGATTTTATCCTCTCTGGTGGTTTTATGTTTACTTTCAGATGTTTCTTTTGATTTGTTTTGTGTCAGTTAATAAAGAATAGTTGACTTTTATAATCAGTTCATTTTTAATTTTTTTAAGTACACTAGACAGATATTTTGTAAAACATAAAACAAATTGTAATTTGTATATGTGCTATATTTTTTCGAATAAAAATAGTCTCCATAAAATATGAAGAAACTGAAATACCAGCTAAGTTATACATACTGTAAAGATAATAATTGTATCAGAGGCCGATAATAATCATAAGTAGTTTAATTAAGATTTAAATTAACTAAATCACGCACATGGCGTTAATGCAATATGACATTCACATTTTCACAACACTGACTTAGCGATGCCAAACAGGATATACAAATATAATTATAAGGTTACGGTTACATGTAACATACAAACATTTTAACTTACACCAGGGAGTAAGTGTGATTACTTTCAACTTCCTCCCTTAATCACACATTATTTTACATTTATATCTTAAATCAATTAATCTAGGTTTAGGTAAGCATTTCGTAAACATATCAGCTAACTGATTTTCAGTAGCAACTTACTCAAGATTTATATTATACAATTTTATAGTATCCCTAACATATTTTAATTTAATATCCAAGTGCTTTAATCTAGCACAGTTGTTTTCATTTAATATAGCCTTAATGGCTGACTGATTATCCTCGAAAATAAAAACATTCATATTTTCATACCCTAAAATTTCTGTAGTTACATTGTAAAGAACAATTAAATCTTGGATCTTTTGCTAAAGCTAAAATCTCTGCCTCTGTAGAGGAAAGAGCAATGGAGGTTTGTTTCTTTAAAGACCAAGCAACTGGACAATCATTAAAGAAAATAATATAGACTTCCTATCCTGTGCATCAGCCCCCCAATCTGCATCAACATAAACATTAATAACACTATTGTCACCACAAGATTTTCAAAACATTAATTTGAGTTCAGATGTCTCTTTTAGATATCTAAACACTCTTTTCAGGCCAGCCCAGGCAATATCAGTAGGGTGCTCTTGGGGTTGACTAAGGCAATTAACAGCGTACAAAATATCAGGACGAGTCATCATGGATAAGTAGAGCAGAGCCCCTACAAGCTCACGATAAGGACTATGAAAACTTTTGCCCTGCACAAAATACGAAGAAGTTGACTTTGGCACAAGAGGTATGTCGGATGGTTTGACCTCTGTCATTTTAAACTTATTCAAAATTTTCCACAACATAAGCCTTTTGACTTAAAGAAAGTTGATTTTGAGAATATTCCATGCGTATCGCTAGGAATTCGTCAGCAATTTCAGCCTTAGACATCTCAAACTCATTCCTAAGTAGCTGAATCACAACTTTAACTTCTGAATCATCAGAACCAGCAATGAGCAAGTCATCAACATACAACAGAATGAAGATTTCTTTCTGTTCAGATCTTCTTACAAAAACACACGCTTCACTAACTGCTTGAAGTTTAAATGAAGAATGAAATCTATGAAACGCTTGAACCATTGCCTGGGTGCTTGTTTGAGTCCATAGAGACTCTTAAGCAGCTTGCATACACGGCCACTATTATCATTATAGCCCATGGGCTGATCCATGAAGATTATTTCATCGAGTTCACCATTCAGAAAAGCTGTTTTGACATCCAATGCATAAATTTTAAAACCCTTTTGGACAATGATAGCAAGAACAAGTCTGAGTGATGACATACTGATTACAGGAGCATAAGTGCCAAAATAATCAATTCCTATTTTCTGTTCAAAACCACGAGTAACCACTCTGGCTTAATAACATTGTTTTTTTTTTGACACGCAACACCCATTTACAGGATACTGTCTTTGCTTCTTTTGGTAATTCCACTAACTCCCATACTTTATTTTTAGTTAGAGACTCCATTTCTTCATTCATAGCTTTCTTCCATGGTATTTTCTCTTCTTCGGGTAATTTTTCCACATCCTCAAATGGGATAAAATGAACAGATGTTGCATTAGCTTCATACACAAAATAATCATCTAATCTGACAGGCAATCTGACATTGCTTCTAGGTGTATTTGACATTTCTTCTAGGTTCTCTTCAGGAGTTATACTTTCCACATCTCTCGAATCCAGGTTCACTTCTTTATTAGCAAGCTCTTCAACTTGTATGGAATCATCTTGAATCAAATTCATTATGCATTTCTTCTCTTCGTTGAATTTTACATTACGAGAAACCACAACATGGTGCGTCACTGGATCCAACAGACGGTAACCCATTGTTGAATATCCTATGAAAATCATCTTCTTGGATTTAGGATCCAATTTCTTTCTTAAATTATCTGGAATTCTCATATATGCATCGCAACCAAACACCCTGATGATGCTTAGATCAGGTGGTTTATCATATTTGAGTTTAAATGGCACATCTCCAACAGTTTGATTTGGAATTCTGTTCTTGAGAAATGCAGCTGTTTGCACAGCATACCCCCAACAAGTTTTAGGTAACTTTGATTCATAAATTAGTGCATGCGTCTTCTCTCAAAGATATCTATTTGTCCTTTCGGCAACACCATTTAAAGGAGCTGGATCAATTAAAACACCATTTTTCTTGCAGTAACGGGCCAGTTCACCTGATACATACTCTTTGGCATTGTCACATCTAATTTTGTAGAGCTTTGAGTTTTGCTTGATGAACAGTTTAAAAACCTCAGCAATGTCACTTTTGTGCTTTAGAAGATGTACTTCAACAAACCTTGAGTAGTCATCTATGAGAGTGACAAAATATCTTTCACCTGCCCTAGTAGGAGGATCAATAGGGCCACATATGTCACTGTGAATCATTCTCATTGCCACACTTTTTCGACTTCTAGGATTCTTACTCACTGGAGTGTTAGGATGTTTTGCAATAACACACTCTTCACAGAAATTTGATATTGATTCGGTAATTGGCAAACCCATTTCTTTCAACTCTTTGTTGGATGAGTGTCCCATTCGCCTATGCCACAGTTCAGCATCATGATTCACAAGATATGTTGAGGCGTTAACACGATGAAATTCACTTATGTACTGCCCTTTCTTGTTAACTCTAGCAATTTCAAATCTCACATTCTCTTTCTTAATAACAGCTAGATCATTCTCAAAAGTTACACTATAACCTGCTTTTTTTATATTTCTAACTGATATCAATTCATCATTTAAATCAGGAACAAATAGTACATCTGTTAGAATTATTTTCCTACCATGTAATGTTGCAGGTATGTTGCCAATACCTTCTATCTTCAAAACATCATTTTTGGAGGCAGAAGTAACAGTTCCAGAAAAAGGTTTCAATTCTTCAAACCACTCACTTTTGCTGCATATGTGTGTGGATGCTCCAAAATCCAGCAGAAATCCTTCAACAGGCTCACCTGCCATGAATCTTACTGCAGCTGTTTCTCTGGAATCTGCCATTGGTCGAACTCTACAATCCCTTTTCATGTGTCCAGGGCGTCCATATTGGAAGCAAACAGATTTCTTTTTACAAAACTTGGCAATGTGGCCTTTGGATTTACACTTATGACAAATGATGTCACGTTTGTCTGTAAAGAAAGCTATGCTGTCAATTGAAACAGAAGCACGAACATTTTCGGAATTTCTTTCAAGCTTTAATGCTTCAATATTCAAAAGTCTCTGCATAACAAAGTCCAACGTCAAAGTTTCATTTGGCTGATTTTCGATCGTAACTTTAACTACATCGTATTCTGCAGGTAAAGACATCAACAAATAGATAACAACGTCCATATCTTTCACTTCTGCGCCAGAAAGTCTCAATTCATTGACGATTGCTAACAGTTCATTAATGTATTGCTGCATGCTGTGTTCTCGACGTTTCTGCAAAGTCGCCACTTTCTTTCGCACAAAAATTTGGCTCACTGCACTGGTTTTCTCATATTTACTCTTCAGATTTGTCCATATTTGGCACGCAGTTGTTTCCGTACCCAATATCGCTAGCACTGTGTCATCTAAAAGGGTTAGCAGTAAAGCATATGCTTTCTTCGATTCCTTAACTTCCACTGCTTTATCTGGATCACATTCCTCGTTTAAATATTTATCGAGATCCTTAGCTGTAAAGACGGCTTCAACACGTCACGTCGCTTCCACAAAACAAAATTTTTACCGCTAAATGATTCAACAGAATACTTGATGTTTTCTTCACGTGCCGCCATTTCGACTTTCGCATCCGCGTGATTTAGTTCAAAGTAACAAAACAGTTCCCTTTCGCACAATCTTAAAATATTTTTACGTCTAGAGTGTTCAGTTTCGGAACCACACTCTGCTGTAAAGTTAATAACTGAATCAGAGGCCGATAATAATCATAAGTAGTTTAAAAAAGATTGAGATTAACTAATTCAAGCACATGGCGTTAATGCAACATGACATTCATATTTTCACAACACTGACTTAGCGTTGCCAAACAGGATACACAAATATAATTACAAGGTTACGGTTACATGTAACATACAAACATTTTAACTTACACCAGGGAGTAAGTGTGATTTCTTTTAACACATACTAAAAAAGTATGCCAAAATTTGTCAAATAATCGCTAAAAAGTGGGTTCATTATTAAAAGATATTTAATTTATATTGATAAAGTATTTTTATAATTGTAAATGTTTTTTAACTTTTGATTTTGCTGCATTTTATTAAAAGGGTTTTGATACTTTTTAAAAAATTGTTTTTCTGCTGCTAATTTTCCAAAAGCATAATGCAGTGATTGATGAAATATTTTAGAGCAGTTACTCATAAAATATATGACTGAGTTTACAGTGATAATTTACAAAATAAGAATATTTAAATATGTTAGAGCTGTTGACAATATTTATAATGCTAACACAGTTTTGCTTTCCAAATTTTACAATATGTATACTGTCACTGTCAGCTACATGGTCACCCGTGCGGTCCTGAAAAGCATAATCTTATAGGCAGGTGCTACATAAACAGTAATTTTACTTCAAGCGATAAAACATTATCAACAAGTTAGTTAAATTAGTAAAATAATGTACAAATAAGCTGTGAAGATATAATTTATAATATAAAAGTTATAACCAAAAATTGCTATTCATTTAAATTTTGGAATTGATGAGTATACTCATACTCGTTAAAACAATCTTTTTGCAAGTTTATTTTTATTTTACTTGTTAAAACTATTTTTTCTTATTCAGAGCATTTCTAAAATGCTCCTCTGTGTATTTGGAATCAGTAAAAAATATCTGAGCATATTTAAGGCTTTAAAGATTTTGCTCGTGTTATCGCTATCACTGCCGTTAACATCGTTTCCATCGGTGTTTATGTTTAAAATATCAGAAACGATTTCTCGTATAAAAACTTCACCATGACCTTTACCCATATCACGTCAGCTGCGAGTATCTAGAAAAGAAACAGCAATATGCATTAAGAAAATTTTAACATGGCTTCCCCTTCATCCAATAAGCAATCTTATTCGGAGGGTACACAACAGCTAAGGGGTAACTGTTGCCACTCACGCGTAAAGCCAATTAGTAATAATCTTATTGTTAACAACTGCTTACGTCAGTTTGTCGTGTATCGATCATATATTAATCATATCATAATTTTTGCACAGATTCAAATAAAAATACATCATCATCATTGTCGTCGTTTTCAAGCGATAGTTCTTCATATTTTGGAAACCAAGAAGCCTAAAACAATCTTCAATTGTCTTCATTAATGTCATACTCCAACTTTACCTAACGGAAGGCAAGTTACGCAAAACTTCTTTTTTTTTCTTAATAGTGGCACCAATGAAGTATTTTGAAAGTAACTTTCAATAATTTATCTTAAAGTTTTGAATAATCACTTGATCTAAGGGTTCGTTTTGGACGCATGAGAACAAGGTCAATCGAATTGAAATTGAGATCATGCAATGGGCATTACAGTTGTCTGCGATTAAAGCAACTTTCCTTTTTTCTTGTCTCTCCAAACTCTATAGGAACACTGAATTTATTTCTGTAGAAATGCTCTTTTTCCTAAATGCTTGTTTTCATCCAAGTCTGTCGGTTTTCATCGCTTGATGCAATCAAAGATTTACAGTTTTTCAAACGAGGCTTGAGAAATTTGCCGATAAATAAAAAAGCCAATTTCTCTTAACCATCCATATTATCTGCTTATAAAACGGTCAATCTTTATTTTCTTACTTTCCCACTATACACTCCATTTTTTTGTTCTATAAGAAGAAAAAAATGGAGTGGATAACAGATTTATCAGGAAAAATATGAAAAAGCAGCCCACATTCATCGAAATCAAAACATTACAAGGTTTGTACCTATCAAGAACGTCACTTAATACACATTTCCTTTGATTTTTTTTTTTGGGGGGGGGAGGTACATTATCGTAAACATCAGCAACTTCACTAAACATCTGTAAAAAATAAGAATGTTCCGTAGGTAAATTTTTGTAACCTCACTTTGATGGCAGTAAAATTCGGTTTTCCCAGTTCAGCAGCAATATTTAAAGACTTTTCTTTTACGATAATCCATGATATTGGAACATTCTGGATCTGGTATATTTTATCGAAGTGATAAGATCTTTCTCAAAATTCCCAAACGTTAAAAAAATTTGATTGATTACATCTTTCTGATAATCAAGATTTGAAACCTGAAACGTTATTCAGTGTCGTTTTTTCTATTGCACGATTCTTCACAAAAGCTTCTTCCATAAATTCAGTTTTCAAAGTTTTCTATCAATTTCTTTTTTCACTATTGTCAAATTTTTCGTTTTCTGATATATTTTATTCACTTATGACAGTTAACAAATAAACGAACATTTTACATGCAACGACAAATAATGAGAAATACAAAACACAAAAAATAAAATGATTTGATTTTTCTCAGGATGGATTCAATTTTTCTCGTGCCTGAATTCTTATTCGGTCACAAGAGGTAACTGTAAGTTTTAGCAAAATCGGTACCAATAAACAATTGAGGGGAAACTTCCTAGAGCTCTGGAAACTTACCGACAGGCAGCGCTGTGAGAAAGAGGGGGCGAAGGGAGTGGTCGGCCCGGGCGCAGAAATTTAGGTGGCGCCAAATTCATACTACAAACGTCATTTTTGGCTCGTTACTATAAAAAAATGGGTAAAGGGGGTGCTAAATTGAAACTTTGTCCCGGGCGCAGTTTTCTTTTCGCACACACCCTTGTCGACAGGGAAAAGAGCCGAGGGTGTACGCGCATCTGTCATACAAAATAATCGAGATCTCTAACTCTCTGCTTAAAAAGGTAAAGGTCACCACTCCATTCTACAGCAACAAAAATGCCAACTTTATCATACGGAGGTTCGTTTTTGTGGTTTTTAACACAAGCACGGAAGATTCATCGATTGGGAAAAGTACCGACTTGAAGGAAAAAGTCCCTCTTTCACTATGTGTATCCACTTCTTTCTAAAGTTCATGAGCAATGAAAAGTACCGCGTGACAAATACAGAGAAGCCCACAATTGAATGATACGTTTATTTGGCACTTTACACTTCAAGATAGGAAGTGTGAAAAGACATTTACCAATAAAATGTTTGAGAAAAAGGAACCATATATCCGATAGAAGCCATTAGAAACTGACCATATAGGCGGTGTATTTTAACAGACAATACCTATTCTGTGAATACAGACTTACTTAAAGTAACCTTATAAGCGGGGGATCATATATCCGGTGCTGACTGTACTTCGAGAACTGATGAACGTGGATGAAACAGCATGTTTGAAGCAGTTATGAACTGTCTTAGTGTTTCTTGCTACTTTACTGTAAACAGTTTAAAACATTACGAATAAAGTGTGGAAATTAATTGTTTAATATTTCCCAAATGAATATGTATCGCAGTCTCAGTGTGAAACACGGTGGGTCAGTAATCATGGATTGGAGGACAGACAAAGCACAGGAAAAAGTCTCGTTTTCTCTGTTTCTGTCATTCATAGCGCCTGCGTTTTTTACTCATAAAAAAGAATGAAATGATGTTTATTTATATGAATGCATATTTTAGACACTTTTGAGAAAAGTTTGGCTGAGAAATTTCTTACGGCTTAATTTCCGTGTTTTTAAGATGAATTATTAAACATAGACAGTTTTCTTAAACCATCGAGATATCCGGTGATAGAAATAATTCAACGACATAAAATTCGAAGTTTATTTACATTAAAATCATACACAGAAAATCGGGACTTTGAAAAACTGATGTGGCAAGTGGAGTGACGTGAAAACCGGGTGTCGGGATAGCAAGGCCTGTATATGTAGCAGAGCTCCCTAAAAAGCAATTACCTGCATTTTGGATTTCAAAAATTTTAAACCTTTATAATTCTTGGAAATTTTTCTGTAGAAAATTTCTCACATCGAACATTTACTAATATTTTAAGTTTTAATTGCTTGAAAGATGTACAAAGAACAGAATGAAAGCCGGGATTCTACCCCAAGATCTTCTCGCTGTAATATGTTGACAAGGTTACAAACGCAGCATAAGATCGAGTATTTTTTCCGTGGGAAACGAAATATCTCACCACTCAGTACGACGTATCGAGAAAATGCTTGGCGGGACTTCACGATTAGCGCCAACCAACAGACACAGGAGTGAACGAGATACTTGAATAGGAACGCGTTCATCCGTGTTTACTTTTGCCTTCTTTTATTTGCGTTGCTCACGTGTAGCACGTGGTAATTTGGATTTTGGTGATTTAGGCACGCCACACACCAGTGAGACATTGGACGAAAAAACGTGCGACATACGACAATTTCACCCTGATAACAAAGGAAAAACCGGTTTGACTGCGTCATGTTGCACGATTTTTGACGCATGTTTCATTGGTGTGTGGCGTGCCTTAGATTCGTCTTTTGCATTTTAATGTATGACGCAAGTTCATCTAAAGTAATTTGTCCTGAAACATGGTCGAATTTATTTATTTCGGGAAAACCTTATTCTGGATGTACAGATTCTTTAGAAACGGCATTGTCAGTTATTCGTCAGTATGAAATTGAAACGACTTCGTCTTTCGTTCATACGAGAACAAAAACAAAAGATTTTGGCCTTGCAGGTAAGTTTATCACTCTATTATTTATTTATTATATTTAAATTTATTTGTTTTGTATTTCTTTATAATCTATAAGATATTGTTACTTGCAAAAAATTCGTATGACATAGTATTCTCATCCCCATTAACAATAAACATTTGTAATAGTATTAAGCTTCTATCGCCATTTATTTTCTCATCAAAAATTTATATTGCAATAAATATAATAATAAATAAATTGAAAATAAATTGTTTCAACCTTGAATAAGCTTATAAATGTATTGAATAAAATAAATTTTAATATCTAATAAAAGTAGAACTATTGCTTTTTATAAATAGTTACTGCTGTATTTCAAATTATTTATCAATTATCGTGTTTGAAATAACAGCAAAAAACATTATGTAAAAGCTAAAATGGCCACTATTCAATGAGTGACAATAACTTACTTAGTTTTCAATGATCTTCTAAAAATGTTTTTGTACCAAAAGAACAGATATAAGCCACAGTTGCAATTTGCAATACAAATGCTCTCTAAGAATTTAAATAAATTATAATATGAAGTCAATATAGATATCATATAGAAGTCAATATAGTTTTTAAAATTGATAATTTAAAAGAAGATGGTTTGTTAAATTCAATATTCACACGCACATATGTATCTTCATTTTATTTTGTTAGTTTAATTATTAAGAAAAATTTATTTATGTTACATTTTATTTTTGTACATTATGAAATAGTCAATTTTTTTTTCTTATTTAACCATATATTTCAAGTTTTTAGCTGTAAGTTTAGCCTTAATCAATTATGTGGAAAAATCTTAGAATGGGACTAACATTAAAACAATACAAAAATATGTATATAATTTATATGTAATTTTATTATACAAGTATATTCACCATGTACTTTCATTTTTTTAAATTAAACGTATTTTATTTGGTTAGTCTATATTTAAGTTTTTTTCTGTACATTTTTTATTCTTTCTTATTTTCTATTTCTAAAGTAATATGTTGAACCAAAACATGTTTCAAGTTTTATACAGGATGATTTTTAATGTCTACAACTGTCAAAAAGTTTATCGAAGTGTTTAAAACTAAAAAATGTAATGTAAAAATAATTTTAAATCATTTTAGACACAATTTTAGATTTTTGGCATGACAGTTAAAACCATCACACAAGAGGTCTGCACAGGCCGAAATTTCCAGGTTTGATCGACGGAGAAAAAAAAAATTCTGTCTGGACTGTTATAAAAATAAAAATTTCAGCCTGGCCTCGAGAAAAAATTTAGCGGCCCCACCAGCCTTGCAAAAGGTTAAATTTCGGCCTGAACCAGGCCCGTCCTGAGTGAATTTCTACAGAACATTGATCTTTTCTTTTACAAAAGAGTTCTTGCAAAAAAAACTAATTTTAGTCTCTTTTTATCATATGTATAGTCTTTATTTATGCAGAAGTGCTGTAGGCTGCAATAATTATGCTTTTAATGAACCTTTGTTTGTTGTATGTAAATGTTTCAATTATCATTACTATTATTAATCAATATTCCATGTAAAGGAGACATAAAAATCTAAAAATGGTACACAGAAAAATAAATCATCTAAGACTGAATCGCATTGGGAAGAAAAAAAGTTCCCTTTTTAGCAGGTGTAAATGTTGAATATAATTTTTTCTTGTGTATTACTGCATTCATTTTGCATGGATGAACTGTTTTAAAACTATATTAATTGTTTACATTTCAATTGAGTGCAAATAAAATCAAGTATTTAAACTATTTTGGCTAACTAGTTTACTCAGCTATACACATTAACGAAGTAGTAATTTTAATGTTTACCTTATTTACAGTATATAACAAATGATAGGTTTCTGAAGTAGCCTTGTGATTATTTTAAGACTTTAAAATATATATCACTTTATGGATTTTTAACTTGTATGTTTACATTTTATGTTATTTAAAATAAATTTAAAAATGCTACTTACATTCATTTAAAATTAAAACATGAATAGTATCTTTTCTTTTTATCAATTAAATTTTAATGTTTACTTTTTTACAACAAGAATGTTAAGCCTAACATTAACATTATTTTAAACCTTGCAAAAATATTTCTTGTATAAAACATATAAATTTAAAAGTTAATGTTAATAACAAATACTAAGAAAGTATACAACAGTTTGATTTAAAAATAAATAAATGACATTTTTATTTACCTTTTAGTTTTTGTTATAACTATGAAGTTTCAAACCACAAAGTCAAATGCTTCAACAAAGATTTTAAAAAATTACATTTTAACTCTTGAAAGGAATGTTTGAATTTACTTTAAAATTATATTAATTATTACATTTCAATTGAGTGCAAATATATCTAGTATTTAAACTATTTTGGCAAACTAGTTTACTCAGCCATACACATATTAACAAAGCAATAATGTTAATCTTTACTTTGTTTACAATATGTAATAAATGGTGGACTTCTGAGGTAGCCTTACGATTATTCTATAACTTTTGAGTATATTTCACTTTACTGATTTTTAATTTGTGTATTTACATTTTGTTATTTAAAATAAATTTAAATATGCTATTTATATTCATTTAAAACTAAAACATGAATAGTATCTTTTCTTTTTATCAATTAAATTTTAATGTTTACCTTTTTACAACAAGAATGTTAAGCCTAACATTAACATTGTTTTAAACCTTGCAAAAAATATTTCTTGTATAAAACATATAAATTTAAAAGTTAATGTTAATAACAAATACTAAGAAAGTATACAACAGTTTGATTTAAAAATAAATAAATGACATTTTTATTTACCCTTTAGTTTTTGTTATAACTATAAAGTTTCAAACCACAAAGTCAAATGCTTCAACAAAGATTTTAAAAAATTACATTTTAACTGTTGAAAGGAATGTTTCAATTTATTTTAAAATTATATTAATTGTTACATTTCAATTGAATTCAAATAAAATCTAGTATTTAAACTAGTTTGACTAACTAGTTTATTCAGCTATACACATATTAACGAAGTAGTAATTTTAATGTTTACCTTATTTACAGTATGTAACAAATGAGACTTCTGAGGTAGTCTTGTGATTATTCTACAACTTTTAATTATATATTTCACTTTACTGATTTTTGATTTGTATATTTGAATATAATTTCATTGAAATTAAATTTAAATATGCTATTTATGTTCATCCAAAGCTAAAACTTGAATAGTAGATATGCTTTTATTTCATAAATTAAATTTTTGTTTACCTTTTTACAACCAGAATGTTAGGCCTAAAATTAACATTGTTTTTAAACCTTACAAAAATATTTCTTGTATAAAATAAATTTTAAAAACATATAAATTTCAAAGTTATCTGAATAATAAAAGAAAGTATATAACAATTTGATTTAAAAATAAGTAACATTTTTATTTACCTTTTAGTGTTTTTTATAAATAATGTGAAGTTTCAAACCACAAAATTGAATACTTCAACAAAAATTAAAAGAAAAAAAAATACCTTTTAATTGTTAAAATGAATGTTTCAATTAATTTTAAAATTATATGATTACATTTCAATTGAGTGCAAATATATCTAGTATTTAAACTATTTTGGCAAACTAGTTTATTCAGCCATACACATATTAACAAAGCAATAATGTTAATCTTTACTTTGTTTACAATATATAATAAATGGTGGACGTCTGAGGTAGCCTTGTGATTATTCTACAACATTTGAGTATATTTCACTTTACTGATTTTTAATTTGTATATTTACATTTTATGTTATTTAAAATAAATATAATTATGCTATTTATATTCATTTAAAACTAAAACATGAATAGTATGTTTTCTTTTAAACAATTAAATTTTAATGTTTACCTTTTTACAACAAGAATGTTAAGCCTAACATTTATATTATTTTAAACCTTACAAAAATATTTCTTGCATAAAATAAATTTAAAATGTATAAGTTAAAAATTTAATGTGAATAGTAAAAGAAAGTACATAAGAATTTGATTTAAAAATAAATAATTTTTTATAAATAATGCAGGTCACAAAATCAAATGTTTGAACAAAGATTAAAAAAAGTATTATAGTCATATTAATCTTTACATTTCAGTTGAGTACAAGAAATATCTTGAAATACTACTTTATCTTGTTGCTCAGCAAAACAACTTTTATACTAATAAAGTAATTATTCTACAAATATAGAGAAATAAAACATATTTCACTTAGTTAAAAAAATTATACTTAAGCCTTGTGGTTTATTTACTTTACAAAATAAATTTTCACAAAGAAAAAAGTATTTTGTGCTTAAGAATTAATTTTAATGTTTACCTTGTTACAATATGTAATAATTTTCAGGGGTAACTTAGTGGTTGTAAATATATGTATTACTTACATTTTCTTGTTTACTTTATTTAAAATTAAATAGATTATTTGCCTTTTTATTTAAAGCATAAAAAGTATTTTTTAATTTTATAAATTAATTTTAACATTTATCTACCTTTTCGCAACATGAATGTTGAGTCTAACAATAAATTTATTCCCACAAGTTTTTTCTTGTATAAAATACCTGTAAGCCAAATTTAGTGTTTATTCAATGTTTTAATTTATAATATATATATATATATATATATATATATATATATATATATATATATATATATATATATATATATATATATATGCACAGGGGTGGGGAAATACATCATTTTGCTCGACAGTGGCTAGGTGAGTGCATTTTTAGTTTTTGAGAAATTGTAGGCAGTAGAGACATTATCAGAGACACTTTTTCAATATAGATATTTTAACTTTCTAAATTATTACAGTGTAAATATGGTACAGTTTTATCTTATATTAAGCTTACCTCTGTTGCATATATTTCTTAATTTTATAAGAAAAGAAGAATTACGGAAATGTATTGTCATAATAGTAATTTTGTATACGATTTTGTCATAACTATTTTCAACTGCGTGCGTGATGCATCTTGCAGGCTGGTGAAATAAATCCTTGGCTGGTAAGTTTTTTGAAAAATTCCCCACCCCTGTATATGTATATAAACATACACAGTAGAGCATCGTTTATACAGCGCCGCAGGGATTAAAAAAAAAGTCATATAATCGATTTTCATTTCTAAAATTTGAATTAATTTTGTTTTTACTTAATTTTAATGTTTAACGTGTTGATTTTCATACATTCCTAAATTAAACAAACCAAAACAAATACCCCTCCCCCAGAAGGGGGGATAATGGAAGCAATTTAAATGTGCATAGTTTTCTTTTCTTTTTTTCTTTCTTTTTCTTTCTTTCTTTATTATTTAACCTAGTATTATAGAAAAAAAGTCTGTGGTTGTTTGAAGTAATGACATTGAGTTGTAATTAATGATTTCTGCAATGAGTCAAGGGCCTGAGAGATTTTTTCGTTGGTATTCTGACAAAAAAATTTAAGTTCTTAATGTTTCAATGAAACTTATCATTTTTTACTATCGTATGCTTTCAAAAAAAATTTCTCTTATTATGATGGGCTATTTTTGAGACATGTCTGAAAAGAGTTGTGACCCAAACAGTAGAAAAAATGAAGAGCTGGGGGTGGGGGGGGGAGAGAAAATTTGTTATTAGTACACCAATAACTGCATTGCTGTTCACTCATAGCTGTCGAATTCTGTTCAAAATACATAAGAAAAACAACAAATAAAATTAAAAGTATACAAAATTGAAAAACAGTCGTATAAACGATTATCTACATCGTATAAGGTATGCACAACCTGTGGCCCGTAAATTTTGACAATTTACAAATGAAAAAAATTGTAATTTTTGTGCATAAATTACAGAAAAAATTGTAAATTTCATCATTTTACTGCAATATATATATATATATATATATATTGTTACGAATTTTGTAAATAGTTAGTGTTTGTACTGTAAAATAATGTAAATAATCTTATTAATCTCCATTCCTTTACTAATATTAGTTTTGGTTACATTGTCTCTGTTGTCAAGCAAACTTGTCTATTATTTTCAGTGTATATCTACGGCAGATTGACGAAATAGTAGAGATATCGCCAAGTTGGCGTCACTTTTGGCGACTAATTTTGGTCGCCAAATTTGGCGATATATCGCCAAGTTGGCGATGGTAACCCTTTCCTCTGTATGGTAACCCCCACTTAGGTATGCTGATACATTGTTTGTTGTTCCGTGGATTTTTCGAGATGGTTCTAGAAATTTCCCGCACATGCTGCGAGCCTATATAAGAAAAGAAGCGATGAGAGCTGTTGTTATTATTTACCAGTCAGTCATTGAGTGAACAACGCGTTTGTTAAGCAAGTTTGCTTGAGTCTTACTTACGTTATTTTGAATGTGATTTAGTGTTGAGACATTGTATAAAGAGTCCCTGGAACCTATATCTGCACTTATACGATAGATTTGAACAATTATTTTTGAATATCTAGAAATATTTGTGAGTTTCAAAGACTCTGTTGTTCTGAAGTTCTGTAAATAAATTATTTTCTACTTTTCTATAAGCAAGAGTTTGAAGTTGTCTAATCATAAGATCAAAAGAACCCTATATATGCTGTAACAATATATATATAATTTCATCAGTCACATAAGGGGTCAGGTACCTTTTAAAGAATCCAAAAATCGATTTTTTTTTAAAATAGCTTATAATTAAATATGATTCTTTAGGAACATTTAAAAGCAAACTGCATTAAAAAATTCACATTAGAAGAAGTGTTATGTCTAAAACACTTTGCGCTTTTCCTATACGACTAACGGGTAATTTAAACTTTAACGCCAATTTTATCAAAACAGTGATTTTGATCATTGCGCGCACGATTTCTGAAAAATGGTTGCGTAGAATTTCACAAAATTTTCGCTGAATGTATTAAACGTATATAGGCAGAAAATGACCTACCATTATGTTCTTCAAATTAGAAGTTTAGAATTCACGACTACTTTTGCGTAAAAAAAATATCGATATTTCGAATTTCTTAAAAGAAATTTTTTTTCCTCTGGATCTATAAGTTTTATTTTTTTCATCGTAGGTCATTTTGAAAACACATTATATCTCTACTCAGAAAAAAAATATTGGTTTGTTTAAGCCATTCAAATTTGAAAAATCGTGCGCGCAAGGCATGCAAGAATTATTCTTTCGTAAAAATTGTATTATCTTTAAAAATAATTAAAAAAAATATTACATATGTGTATACTTTTTTTAACAACTTTAACTAATAAAATGAATCCTTCTCAATATGTGTTTACATTTTTATAGTCAAAAGTCAATTAGATACAGAGTTACTGCAATTCTAATAGAGGTCACTTTTTCAAGCATTTTGTTTGTTCAAAAGGTACCTGACCCCTTTTGTAGATAGGGCATGGAAAAATCATGAATTCTAATGACCAAGTGTGGGAAAATTGTGAATTTTATCTTTTGGACACAAAAGATTGCACATTTTGTTGATGCTGTAAGGAAAAATTGCAAAATAAATTCATCAGCTGTGGTAAAATTACATGTTTTTTTGGATTATCGCATTAAAAAAATCTTTGATTAGGCAAGAAAAAATTGCAAATTTTGTCGATCAGAGACGAAAAATTGCAACTTTTGTGATAAGGCACCAAAAATAGTGATTTTTTGTTGACGATGCACTGGAAATTGGCAAATTTTATCAGTCATATGCGAAAAATCTCACATTTTATTGATCGAGCAAGAAAAAATCATCAGTTTCATTGACGATGCTCGAAAAAATTGAAACATTGGCTGTGAAAAAATCGCATTTCTTCCCAGTTTTTCACGTGAAAAACACAAATTTCGATGATCAAACAAGAAAAAAAACACCAATTTTGCTGATCAGGGATAGTAAAATTGCAAATTTCATTTATAAGGCATGGGAAAATCGCTAATTTTGTGATGAGGTGAAAATTACATTGACCGGCTGCGAAACAATCATGAGTTTAATCGATCAGTTTATTAAAATTCGAAAATTTCGATAGACTTCTACGAAAAAATCACGAATTTTGTTAATCAGTCGCAGCAAGATCGTAAATTTTCTGGATCGGCTTCATAAAAATCCTGAATTTTTTCGATCAGGCTTAGAAAAATACCAAATTTTGTCGATCAGCTCTGTAAAAATCACGAATTTTGTTGATGATGCTTAGAAAAATCACGAATTTCGTCAATCAAGTTTGTAAAAATCATGAATTTTGTCCATTTGCTTTGTAAAAATCACGAATTTTGAAGATATGCTTCGTAAAAGTCACAAATTGTGACAATCACACTCGAAATATCGTAAATTTCGTGGATAACACTTGAAAAATTGTGAATTTTGTCGATTATATTAAGAAAAACTCTCTAATTTCGTCGCTGTACTTCAGATATAACGCAAATTTTGTTAATCAGGCACAAAAGAAGTACAATTGCGAATTTCGTCAATCAGTTTCATTAAAATGATGAATTTAGTTTAGTAGAACTAGGCGCAGAAAAATAGTGAATTTTTTCTCTCGGTTTCGTAAAAGTTGCACATTTATCAATCGCTTTTGTATAAAACACAAATTTGAGTGATTAGGCATGTGAAATTGCAATTTCATTGATTGTGTGCAGAAAAAGACATCTTTGTAAGTGGCCTTAGTCTTGAAAAGGTTGTGCACCCCTAGTATAAGGAATATATATTTACTTTAAATGAATAAAAATAAATTGGAACCAAACTAAAATGTCATATAAATGTAAATGTTGTACAAGTGATGCATTACTGTGTGTATAATATATTAAATGGCCTGGGTGAAAAGGCTAGTAATCTATGATCAATTCTTCTCAAATTCTCTAAATATCAAATTTAGTATTTAAGGCTTAATGATTTCACACTATCATATTTTGAGAGCTGGACCAGCTAAAGCAACGTTTCCCAACCAGGAATATGCCGCATGGTATTTTTTTAAAGTGTAATTTATTATCATTAACTTGAACTTAATTAGCTTCCCTTCATAAATAACAGTCAACAAAAAATAATAAAGTCTGTCCTACCTTGGTTGATTCATAACCGAACGGTGTGATTTATCCAATGTAATAAATATCAGGCAGAAAAATAATAAATCCAATGAAAGCTGAGCACAGTCCTTTTGAAAAACTATAATTTTTCTTTTCACTCTACATTAAAAGGATATTAAACAAAAGTTAGAAAAATACAGTTAAATTTTACAGAGAACAATTTTTTTACGTGTTTACATTTACAAATAAAATAGAAGACTGACATAGAATTGAACTTTAGCACTGACGAAACATCGATTGCATCACAACCTTGAAATACATAATTATAGGAAAAACAGTCATTATTATTGCGAAATATCTCGATTACAAATTGAAAATGAAAGTACTTGATTAAATGAAATAAGATAAATGTTTATAGTTTCAGGAAATCATCATAAATCTATCACCCCTGCTTGATTTCTGAAGCTAATATAGTCATTAAGTTTAATTGGCTTGGATGTTTAAGGAAATCAGCCTTAGGTAAGGGCTTAGTAAAGATGTCAGCAGTCATGTCCTTGCTTGGGCAATATTCCACGTCTATAATTCCTTTATTTCGAAGATCCCTTATACTGTGAAATTTTATATCCACGTGTTTGGTTTTCGAATGATATCTTTCATTTTGTGTCATCTTAATGCAGGATTGATTGTCTTCGAAAATCGTTATTGGCAAAGTTTGATTTAACTCTAGATCCTTTAAAAGATTAATTATCCACGTTGTTTCTTGGGCAGCACTGGCAACTGATACATACTCAGCTTCGGCTGAGGATAGAGCAACTGAATTTTGTTTCTTTGTTTTCCAAGAAATAGCTGTATTTCCTAGCTTACATAAATTTCCGCTAGTTGATTTTCTATCATATTTATCTCCTGCCCAGTCTGAATCCGCATATGTTGTTAGGATTGGTTTATTTTTATTGCAAATAATTAATTTTATGTCTTTTGTAGTTTTTAAATATTTTATCACTCTTTTTATTGCATTCCAATCTTTTTCTCTCGGTTTTTCATTTCGTCGACTAAGAATACTAACGGCTGCTGAAATATCTGGCCTACTGATAGTAGCTATATATAACAATGCCCCAATTGCCTGCCTATATTTGCTGTTGTTTGGAAGTAATTTTTCTTCATCAATTGTGTTTAAATAACCTGGTTCCATCGGAGTATCACAGGGTTTTGCCTCACTTAGATCGAATTTTTCAACTAGTTCTTTGATTTTGTTTCTTTGATCGAGAAAAAAATTCCCTTCTTTATTTCTGCTTATATTTATACCCAAATAATAATTTATAGTTCCTAAATTCTTTACTTCAAATTTTTTTCTAAGTTGAGTTATGGGCTCGTCTATTTCTCTAGTATCCCCTAAAATTAACATGTCATCCACATAAATGATGATATAAGTAGTACCGTTTTGTGTTTTTCGCATGAAAAGACATGGATCGGCAGTGCTTTGCACAAAACCTATTTTTTCCAAACTTTCACTTATTTTAATATTCCATGCCCTTGCGGCTTGTTTTAAGCCATAAATTGCTTTTCTTAGTTTACAAACTTTATTTTCTTCTCCCGGTACAACGTACCCTTCTGGCTGAGACATGCAGACGTCTTCTTCTAAATTTCCGTGAAGAAATGCTGTTTTTATATCAAGATGGTTTACAACTAAATTTTTGTATGCCGCACGGCTAAAAATGCCCTCAATGTTGTATATGATACTACTGGTGCAAAAGTTTCGTAGTAATCGGTTCCAAATTTTTGAGAAAAGCCCTTAGCGACTAAACGTGCTTTGTATTTATCAATTGTGAGAAAAAATGTCTTTCCTCCTATGCTTTCTGTTGGCATCGGCCCACAGATATCTGAATGTACCAGGTCTAGGACCTTCTGAGCTCTGTTTGTTGCTTGTTTTGGATACGGTGCATCTGTTAATTTACATTTTATGCAACTTTCGCAAATTATATCGTGTTTACACTCTTTTATTTCTATTCCTGTTGCTAAATTTTTAGATGTTAGTTGCTTAATGGAATTTATGTTCCTGTGTCCAAGCTATTATGCCAAAGCTCAATGCAGTTTTTATTCTTTCATTGGTGAGCTAGATTTGCATAGTTATCTTGTTTAGGTTTATACAGATCTATTTCATACAAATTATTTTCAATTTTTCCTTCTAAGAATGTTTTCCCATTTTGGATTAATTTACATGTTTTGTTTTCAAATGTGAGCTTACAACCATGTTTAACAGCTTTGCTAACGGACATTAGATTTGATTGTAAGTCCGGCACATACAAAACATCCTTCAAAGTTATGTCGTTATTTTTTGTTTGTAATTTTATAGTCCCTGTACCTTGAGACTCGAGAGTTTTCCCGTTCGCTATCGTGACAGTATTTTTATTATTTGTGTTAATGTCAACGAATAAATTTATATCATTACACAAGTGTGAGCTGCTCCCTGAGTCAATAATCCAGGTAGATTTATAATCATTTTGTGCGAGAAAAGATATTTCTTTTTCTTCGCTATTATTTTTCAGAGTCTGTATTTCTTTCTATTTTTGTTTCCGGAGTAACTTTATTTACTTATTTTTTGTTTATTTTTATCATTTGTTTGGTTTTTAGAATTTTTATTCTTAAGAAACCAACAATTTTGTTTCACATGGTTTTTTCGTTTACAGTACGTACAAAAAAGATTTTGTTCGCGCTTTGGAAATGGTTTTTGATTAAATTTTATAGCTTTGTATGCATTTTCATTCGACTAATTGGAGCTATCTTGTCTCCTTTGAAATTCGTCTGTTAATTTCCCTTTAATAAAATTAGAATTTAATTCCTCCTCAGATTTAGATTCTAACGCAATAATAAGAGTGTCGTAACTCGGTGGGAGAGAGCATAACATGAGTGCTGATAGATGAGAATCTTTTATCTCTTCACCTTTTGCCTTCAATTTATCAGCGGTTTCTAAGATCTTTACAATATGATCATTCATGTTGCCGTTATCGGCAAGTTTTATGCTGTATAATTTAGGCAATAAATATAATTTACTTGATAAATTAGTGCGTTCATGTATTCCTTTTAAAACTAGCCAAGTAGCTTTAGCTGTTGTTTCATTTTTTACGTAAATCAATTGCGAGTCTTCTAATGTTAAATTAATCATAGCTCTAGCTTTATTATCTTTCCTAGTCCACTCATTATTTAATGGAGTTGGTGGATCGTCAGTTATATGACTAAATAAATCTTCCTTCATAAGAAGCATTTGGAGTTTAAAACTCCATATTGCATAGTTATTTGAGTTTAATTTTTCTATACTAAAACTTTCTTTTGAAGAAGAAGCCATATTCTTTATTTTTATTTCTGCCTTAATTCAACTTTTATAACTTTTACTTTTACTAATTTTCAACTTTATTTTAATTATTTTCAACTATAGTTTAATTTAATTCAATTTTGTTGTTGTTCCTTAGAAGAGAGCAACATTGCTAAAAGTTCAGTTCTGTCAGTCTCATAATCTATTATCATTAACTTGAACTTAATTAGCTTCCCTTCATAAATAACAGTCAACAAAAAATAATAAAGTCTGTACTACCTTGGTTGATTCAAAACCGAACGGTGTGATTTATCCAATGTAATAAATATCAGGCAGAAAAATAATAAATCCAATGAAAGCTGAGCACAGTCCTTTTGAAAAACTATAATTTTTCTTTTCACTCTACATTAAAAGGATATTAAACAAAAGTTAGAAAAATACAGTTAAATTTTACAGAGAACAATTTTTTTACGTGTTTACATTTACAAATAAAATAGAAGACTGACATAGAATTGTACTTTAGCACTGACGAAACATCGATTGCATCACAACCTTGAAATACATAATTATAGGAAAAACAGTCATTATTATTGCGAAATATCTCGATTACAAATTGAAAATGAAAATACTTGATTAAATGAAATAAGATAAATGTTTATAGTTTCAGGAAATCATCATAAATCTATCATAATTAATGTTTAAAAGTTGATTATAGTTCCACCCCCCCCCTTTCTTTTCTTTTTTCTTCCTGGAAAGTTTCAGTAGTTGGTTGATTGAAAATAAGATTCCACTTAACTGGTTTCCAGATAAACATTTCCATGCTGTATTAATTCATGCATTTGTGATATATTTTAAAAGATTGTTTTAAATACAGTCGAACCTCATTAACATGAACCTCAAGGAAAATCAAAATTTTGTTCATGTTATCAGCAGACTTGTATAAAACCAAAAACTTTCTGTGAACGTAATATTGGGTCAAAAACTTTCTGCAAATAAATGTTGGGTGTAATTCGCATTTTTTGCACAATTCATGGTCGTGATTCCCATTTTTATCAGATTTATGAATGTAATTTGCGTTTTTAGAACAATTTATGGACGTAATTTGCTCTTTTTATACGATTCATGGACGTAATTTGCGTTTTTTGAGCTTTCTGTGGACGAAATTCGAGTTTTTTTAATCGATTTATTGACGTAATCCGTGTTTTTATGCCATTTATGAACGTAATTCGCTTTTTTACACAATTCTTGGGCGTAATTCGTGTTTTTTTTTTTTTTTTTTTTTTTTTTTTTTTTTTTTTTTTTGCAATTTATGAACATTATTCGCGTTTCTTTGCAGGATTAATGAACGCAATTCGCATTTATTATGCGATTTATGAACGCAATTGACTATTTTTATGTGATTTATAGACATAATTTGCGTTTCAGCTTTCTGCCGACGAAATTCGCATTTTTTGAGCGATCTATGAACGAAATTCGCATTTTACTACACGATTCATAGACGTAATTCGCTTTTTTCATACAATTTATGAAGGTAATTCTCGCTTTTTTACACGATTCATGGACGTAATTCGCATTTTTTACGCAGTTCGTGTTTTTTGAGCGATTCATGGATGTAGTTTGCGTTTTTTATGCGATTCATACATGTAATTCGCGTTTTTTACGCGATTCATGCACGAAATTCGTATTTTTTACGTGATTCATGGACGCAATTCGTGTTTTTTGAGCGATTTATGGATGTATTTTGCGTTTTTAATGCGATTCATGTATGTAATTCACGTTTTTTACACGATTCATGCACGAAATTCGTAGTTTTTACGTGATTCATGGATGGAATTTACGTTTTTAACGCGGTCTTTCGACGAAATTCGCATTTTTTATTCAGCCTTTGGACAAAATTCCCTTTTTTTGCGCGGTATTTTGTTGAAATATTGGTTTTTTTTACACGATTTTTTGTCGAAATGCATGTTTTACGCGATTCTTTGTTGAGATGCATGTTTTTTACGCAATTATTTGTCGAAATGCATGTTTTTACGCGATTCTTTATTAAAATTCACGATTTTTTCGAGGTTTTTTTTAACAACATTCGCGTTAACAGTAAATAATTTGTTCATAAAATTGCGGGAATATTTTTATTTTTTGGTACTAAAGAAAAAAATACAAAAATAAAAATTGTTTCTTTCTTAAAATTTTCTGCAAACTTTATAAAATTTTCTGCGCACGGCGTGTGCGCGTGCGTCTATATTATACAACTCTGGTTATCAGTATCAATTCTCTGTATTCTTTTTTATAGGTGACTGTGAAAACAATTCATATTAACGAGGTTTGACTTTAAGATCTGTGTTATTTGGAATATTAGTTTACGGAGATAACTATAAATATTTTTTGTATTACAGAATCTTCAAATTTCAAGAACCATTATATAATGTTTAAATTGAAACTCACGAAAGATGAATTTTTAGAATTTGATGGAAAGCCTTTTCTTATAGCAAATTCAATGTTATTACAGTGTCACAGAGGGCTACAAACATCTAAAAACTCTGCAAAAATGGTAAGTGCTTTGTGTAAGTTTATTATATTTTCATAACTGTTTGTATTATTCACATTTGTACTCTTTCATAACTATTTATATTTCGGATTGCAATTAAGTATAATCTGGCGATACAATGTCGGTAGCTATCAGCATGGTTTGATTTGTCTAATATCTTGGGGTTTTTTTCCCTGGCTTTATTGAGTTTTTTTAGAGAAAACTTTAAACTTCTAATTTTCATATATAGTATCAAAATTCTTCATTTATCAGGGAAAAATTTGCATAATTTTATATTAATTGTGTACAATAAATTACAAAATTTATGTATAAAAAATCAAGTTAATTTAAAAGGAGCATTTGAATCTCATGGAACTAGTTTGCTGCATTAAGGATAGATACATTAAGTCAAGATTTCTTTTTATAATTCTTATAGTAAGTTACAGCCAGAGTTTCCCCTAGATGGTTTCAGAGGGGCGCTCTGCCCCCCCTGCCCTTTAGTTTTAAAAATAGCATCCCTCTTGCCCCTCATCCAAGAAATAGCACCCCTCTTCTCGTTCATTCAAAAAAAATACTGCCCTTCTTACCTTACATATGAAAAAACGCAGCCCTTTAGTGCTGATATGGACACGCTATAGTGCATAAATTGCGCAAAAAATCGGCGACAGAATGAAAAAGTTGCTCTTGGATTGCAAAAAAAAGGTACATTTCGTTAACATATCGCGAAATAACAACTAATTTCTAGCAAGATTCAGGAGAAAAATGGCTATTTTTTTCCCAAAGGGCTGTTGAAGAAACGCAAATTTCATCAAAATACAACAGGCAAAAAACACTAATTTCATCAAATGGCCGCAGAAAAAAAAAAAAAATTCAATCTTTTTTTTTTTTTTTTGATAAAATGCTTTTTGAGATTTTTTATCAAAATTAACTTTTTTTTGATAATTCCTGAACAAAATCTGCATCGTTTCACAGTCCTATGACAAAATTCATGTTAATGAACGTTCCTATAACAAAATCAGCAATTTTTTTCACTAATTTACGAAAAAGATTTTTTTTCGATTGTTTGTCAAAATTTGCGATATATTTTATGTAAGATTTTTAGAGTTACGGTCGACTTTTTTAATTTTCAGAAATGATTGCCTTAATTCTTCTTAATTTTGAAAAAAATCAGACAAAATCACAGAGGTGATCCTAAGCAAAAAAAATGAATAAATAAAAATTAATAAATAAATAAAATTCACAAAAAATTTTCTGAAAGGTTATAACGGGGGTGGTATAAAAGAAGGTGTAATTACACTCCTGTTACGAACTATGTACCTTTTTTTTTCGTAAAGATTTTTTGAAGTTTGTGTTTTTTCATGTTTAAACGTGACAAAATTGGCAGTTTTCGCGATCTTTAGGCAAAAATTGCCATGTTTTGTAATCTATCAACAAAATTTGCCCTTTTTTTCTTTTTTTTTTCTTTCGATCTCAAAGACTGTCTTTTTTCATGATTTTTTAGCAAAATCTGCCATTTTTTGTGATCTATTAACAAAATTTGCCGTTTTTTCGTGATCTTTTCTCGAAGACTCTTTTTTGTGATTTTTTAAACAAAATCTTCCTTTTTGTTATCTTTTAACAAAATTGCCTGTTTTTTCATGATCTTTTAACAATATTTGCCGTTTTCTCGCAATCTTTTTACAAAATTTATCCCCCTTTTCAATTTTTTAAGTATTTGGATTTTTTTATCGATTCTGTGATGAAACTTCTGTTTTTCCTTGATTTTTTGAACCATTGAATTTTAGATTCAACTCTATTAAAGTGCACTTTTCAGAACAGTAGTGTCCTGCCCCTTTTTAAACCTGGGGGAAACTCTGGTTAAACATATACAGTTTCTTTCATTCATGTCAAATGAGAAATCAGTTGAATACAGCATTTTTTTTATTTGAAAGGAATGGGACTAAAGCACATTTGAAAATTTTATGAATTTGCTACAGGTATAGTTGCATTTCACGTTAACGAAGTCCCTATCATGTATTTGTTAAAGGATCATTTAAAAATCGTGTAATTAATGTTACATAAGTAAATTGTTGAAATGTTTTTAGCATGGAAATAATTTAATTATAAAATCATAAATATGTTTTTTTTATAATTTTACAGAATCAAGATCATGACTATTGTGCCAAAAGAAATAAAGTACTGCAGCATACAAAAAAATAAAATAAATAAATAAATAATAAAAATAAACTGCCCTGCTGAGATCGCTCTTAAAGAAATTTTAATATTCCCTGAATTCGCAGTGAATGAAGAATCAGAATGGAAAAAACGATCTGCTTCCAAACAACTTCGTTTACTTTTAACTGAAAATCCCCAAACAGTTAAAATAGAAAAAAGAATACATATATGCCTTCCTAATTATGAAGATCACAAGGGGCATGATTGCAAAATTGCAGAAGAATACATTCAGCGAATTGATGAAAGGGTTTTAACGAAACTAAAACATCTTGTCAGTGCAGAAGTGACGAACACAAAAGATGTCGCTCATTATCTTGAACAGTTTGTTGTAGATAATCGTCACACATTTTTCAGAGATGGAGTTTTACCATCCAAATTAAATCGAAGATTTTACCCATCACATGATGTTATTCGTGTGCATGTAAATTATGGGATAAATGAACTGCGTCATTGTACAGATGATCAAGAAAATTTATTAGAAAAAGTAAAAGAATGGAAAGAGATGTACCCAGAGGATAATATATTTTTTAGACCTTATAAACATCTGGAAAATTCAGAAACAAAAGAGAAATTTTTATTCATATTCCAGTCCAAGCAACAACAATATTTATTAAAGCGTTATGGCTCAGACATTTGTTTATTGGATGCAACCTATAAAACCATGAAATATGCATTACCATGTTTTTTATTGTGTGTAAAGACTAATGTTCATTACCATCCAGTTGCAGTTTTTATCACATTGGATGAAATATCTAGCTCTATATCAGAAGCGTTACAGATTATAAAGGATTGGAATCCAGTTTTTATTCCAAAATATTTTGTGACCGATTTTTCTGAGGCAGAGATAAATGATATTGAAAAAGTCTTTCCACATGCTCTAACATATATTTGTGATTTCCATCGAGAACAAGCATGGATACGTTGGTTATCTTTGAAAAATAATGGCTTTCATAAGGAAAAAAATGAAATTTTATCCATGTTTAGAAGCATTGCAGCTGGTAAAAGCAGTTTAGAATTTCAAGAAAAACTTTATGAGTTAAGATCAAGTTCTTATTATAAAAATTCAAAAAGTCTGCAAAACTATTTTAATAAAACGTGGTACCCTGAACATCAAAGATGGGTATCGGCATTTAGGCCGGCAGATATTCCTATTGTAATAAACACAACAAATGATGTAGAATCGCTAAACAAAACTCTAAAAAGGCATAACCTTGATAAATTTAAAGATAAAAGCCTCAGTAACATTGTTTCTGTCATCAAAGAAAAATTTCTACCATCAATATTTGAAAAAATATATAAAATTAAATGTTGAATCATCTTCTGCATATAAACAACAGAACACGGATGTTTGGCCTGAATTTTTAAAAAATCGGCCAAAATCATTTGCAACTCAATGCATCAATAGAATGGAAAAAAGTAAATTTTTTGAGTCAAGACATATTCAAAAAGTCGCAGAAAACAAATTTAAAATTATAAGTGAAAGCTGTTCTTCGAAAACTTATGATGTTTTCTTGGGTAGTGATACCATGTTTCCTTTTTGTACTTGTTATGACTGGGCAAGATACAAAATTCCCTGCAAGCACATGTTTGCAGTTTTCAGTCATACAGATGCTGAATGGCAAGATCTTCATCCTAGATATAGGGACTCGGTCTTTTATAATTTAGATAGTAACGTTTTTCTTTCTAATTTGAAAGAACCAGATATTACTAACACATGTAATAACTCAGATGATATAGCTGATTTTAATGTGCCTCTCAGCTCAGACTATAATGTTCCAGCTAATTTTGGTGACGAAACAACGTATGAAGAAAATATCGCATGTTTAATAGATGGAAACTTAAGCACAACTGATGATACACTTGTTGACTTCGCTGCAATAGATAATCTGTCGAATAATCATCATCACTTAGACGCAATAGCAAGTACCTCTTCATCCAATACTTACTCTGATGGTAATCTAAGTGTAGACAATACTACAACTATTATTTCTTCCGATGTTGATTCAAATGCAGTAAATAACAATTTATCTAAACTGCAGACAGCAAAGCATTGCAGAGAAATTCTAAAAGAGTTAACATCTGCTACGTATCTCATGAATGACTTGGGCACTTTCCATTCAAAGCTATTAGACTTAAAATCATATGTTGACGCATCTATTTATAAGGAGGATTTACCACCTTTAATAGAAAACCAAAAAAAAAAGGAAATCATGTGATAGTTCATTGATAAAATTACCAGAAAAAAAGAAGAAAAATAAACAAAATAAAAATATTGGTTCCACTGATTATAATTTTCCATAATGTTCTTATAGTGTGTCATTTCTAGTCCAAGAGCCAAACACGAGGAAAATGTTTATTTTATGAAAGAGTAGAATCTAATTATCCATATCATTCATTATCCTATTTTAAGTTATTGTTCTTGCATCATATATCATTATTTTATTTGTTCTAGCACTCTGTATCGTACAAGATTTTTTTTCTTATCTCAACTTCTGTTACTATTCACAAAATATTATTCACCATGTATATAGTTTAAGTAATTGTTCTTGTATTGTGTATCATTATTATTTTAAGCAATTGTTCTGGCACTGTGTATCATTATCCACCATGTATATAGTTTAAATGTTCTTGCATCGTGTATCATAATTATTTTAAGCAATTGTTCTTGCATTGTGTATCATTATCCACCATGTACACAGGGTTGCCACGCCACCTGGAAAACCGGGAAAACACAGGGAATTTTGAATCTCCTCCCAAAACAGGGAAAATCCAGGGAATTTTTAAAAAAATCCTAAAAAATCTGGAAAACACAGAGAATTTGCTAATGGCAAATTATAACGTTTCTAATTAGCCTTCACACACGCATATATTTTTTCGTACTCAATATGGAATAAATGTGTTGCAGTACAGGGAAATTACAGGGAATTTTTTTAAGATTAGAGTGGCAACCCTGATATAGTTTAAGTAATTGTTTTTGCATCGTGTATCATTATTATAAGCAATTGTTCTGGCACTGTGTATCATTATCCACCATGTATATAGTTTAATTGTTTTTGCATTGTGTATCATTGTTATTTTGAGCAATTGTTCTGGAACCGTGTATCATTATCCACCATGTATATAGTTCAAGTAATTGTTTTTGCATAGTGTATCATTATTATTTTAAGCAATTGATCTTGCACCGTGTATCATTATCCACCATGTATATAGTTCAAGTAATTGTTTTTGCATCTTGTATCATTATTATTTTAAGCAATTGTTCTGTCACCGTGTATCATTATCCACCGTATATATAATTTACGTAATTGTTCTTGCATCGTGTATCATTATTTTAATTGTTCTAGCACTCTGTATTGTACTAGATTTTTTTTGTCTCAACTTCTGTTACTGCACGCAAAAAATTATTTTGATAAGTGTAATTTAAAAGTTCAATTTGATTTTTTTAGATTTCATTGTCTAATATAAAAATTCTAAATGCCTCTGAAATATTTTTAAAAATATCTCAGTCAATCTTTAAATTATTATCTTGTAGTTTACTAATAGGAATTTTTTTATTGATGCAATATGAAAATTTTATTATTAAAGAAACACTTGTTTGTGATGAAACTTTGATTCTAAAGTTTAAATATGTTCTTTTCACCAATTTCATCCTCCATAAATACAAATAAATATCAAAAATATTAATAAAGAGAGAACATTATTTATGTTTATTTAAAAGGAAAAAAGGAGTGACTGATAATATGTATATATATATAATTATATGCTCGTACTTAGTACTTTCTTATTTTTTACCCTTTTGTAATTTAATATTAAAAAAAAAAAAAAAGATTTTCTGTTTTTTTTTTCTTTTTTTTTTCTTTTTTTTTTGTATCTGTAACATTGTCTATTCTTAATATTGAAATAATATTGTACATTGTGGATTATTAGCTTTATTTTATGATAAATTACAAATCAAATAATAAATATATTCTTAAATATTCTCTTTGTAAGTTTATTTTCATTATTATTCTTTGCAAATTGAACATTTTATTTGATTATTCAATTTTATTCACTTATGTGCTCCATAAAAACAGTAAGTTTCAAAGCTAGTATAATTTTTTTTAATAAACTCGTATATATATATATATTGGTTTAGGGTAGGTTTAGGAAAGGGGACTTTCACGAAATGTGTAACTATGACTATGCATTAAGTACAGTAGAACCCCTTAAATTCGGACCCTGTTAATCTGGATCGGTTTGCTAATTTTTTTTCAAGTTTGAGAAGCGATTGGCTAATTTCCATAACATTAATTTGTTTCATCATCATATTCTGAATTTAAAAAAAAAATTCTGAAATCTTTACGGAAGAATTAAGCAAAGTAAACATTTTTACTGTCTGTAATTAGTCAATAAGTTTAATATAAAGATGATTACTGTAAGTATGTTTTATTTTATTCCATTTTTTTTCTTATTCTCTGGATAATCCGGATTGGGTCTGGTCCCAGCTAATCCGAAATATCGAAGTTCTCTTCCATTTTTTTTTTTTTTTTTTTTTTTTTTTTTTTTTTTACTTACAATTAGTTGATATTAGAGAAATGTTGAAACAGAAAATTTATTTTCATGTTGTCATGTGAAGTGACATCAAATATTGATTCTATTATAAAACTATTTATTAATAAAAATTAAATAAATTTCAAAATATTTGTTAAAAATAATTTGTCAGAAATAATCCGAAGCTTTCGAAATCAACCTCAAACATAAGAAATTTAACAAAATCCAGTTTCTGGAGGGGGGGGGAATGAATCGCTCCCCCGGGGGGGATACTGTACTTCCCCTGTAACAGTTATCTCGTTAGATATATTTTAAGCTTCATCTCCTCTCACAAGTTTAAAAATTTTATTTTAAATATTCATAATTATTGTGTTCATGATTTGCTCTCCTCTCTCCCGTATACGAATATTCACACCACTTTTTTATATTCGCATTCATAGACATGGATGAAAATTATTCACATTCTCATTCGCGAACATCAAAATTCAAACAGTGATGAAGACGAGCATTCCCGTACATGAATATACTCTGATTTTTACACTATTGCTAGTAACGTTGACAAATATTTACCTACCAGACTGATATGAATCATACATTTTTTACCTCTTTAGTTTTAAGCACATATTTCAAGTTCAATTGCAATAAGTTCAATATTTATCAATTCTTTGGCACTTTTTTTCTGGTCATTTTTTTTCCTTGTCACTTTTTTTCCACCCTTGTCTTTTTTGTCACTTTTTTCCCTAGATTCTTTGTTACGTGACCGCAATCGCTTATGACTTATAAATAATTGATCCAATTTGAAATTTTAGTGGCTGAATTTTAATAAACTTGACTAAGATTCGTAAATCAACAGAGTGAAAAAGTGCCCAAAACTGGATTCAAACAACGGGATTGACATTATGTGCAAATACACTACATCTGAACTACCTGGACGATATTCAGTTTAGTGCTTCTCACTTCTGTCCTTCTTATACTTGTTGGAAAGGCTGCATCTGCAGCACACTATGGGGGCATATTTTCATGAGCAAACACGAAATGAAAGAAAATTCAGGCTCAATGTAATTCAATAATATATGTATAAATTTTTGTAGAAAATTTCTCACGCATATTCATTATCTCCTAATTTCATCAACTACTAATATCAAATTAGCTAAACATATGTGGGAAAGATTTTCTAGAAGTATTTCCAAAATTATATACATGCATAATAATTTATTAAAAAATGGATATAATTTTTTTAATCCCAAAATGCTTCAACAGTCAGTCGCCAATTTTATTCTTTTACAATTAAAAATGAATCAGAATGCTTTGCACGATTACTCATAAACTAATATAATTATTAAAATACGATTTTCACCATCAGAAAGTAAGTGTCGGATGACAATAAAAAATACATTTTTTTTAAAATTGTCTCCTTCAATTTTAAATATTTAAAATAATTTTATAAATTTTGAACTTGCACTATAGAAATTTATCTTCTTAAAAATGTTTCAAATTTACAGAGACCAAATTAAAAAACACATATCATTGACATCTGATGTCTACTTTCTGATAGTGAAACTGTATTTATGAAAATACATATAATGTTTGGAGGACCTCGAAATCGGGAGACCACAACCCAATCGTCCCATAAGTTTGATAACAAATGTTGTTCTGATTTCGGGGCCCCCAAACATAGTATGCCCTGCTTGATTATAACCAGTAACGAATTCGCAATAGATTTCAAGTATCAGCTTTATGAAACTGCATACCAAGTTTGGAGGCCAGGCCCCCAAAATCAGCAAATCACCACCCGCTTGGCCCATAAGTTTGATAACACATGTTGTCGTGATTTTGGGGACCCGAAACGTAGTATTCTCTGATTGATTATAATCAGTAATAAATTTGCAATAGATTTCAAGTATCAGCTTTATGAAACTGCATATAAAATTTGGAGGTCCGGCCCCCAAAATCAGTAGATCCCACTCCACTTGGCCAATCAGTTTGATAACGTATGTTGTTCTAATTATGGAGCCCCTAAACGTACTATGCCCTGGTTGATTATAATCAGTATAATAAATTTATGAGTTTAGTAACATACATGTTGTACTGATTTCGGGGCCCCAAAACGTATTATGCCCTGAATATATGTTAAATTCGCTCTCTAACAAGGTTTTTTTTTTAATTCAGGACAAAGTACATTTGTATCCCTTAAAACCTACTCCATCCCTACACAAATGTTCATAGTTCTGATGACTGATAACAGAAAATGTGTAAAGAAAAACAAATATTCCTGGAAATAACATATAGTAAAAAAACTTTCCTATTTATTACACGAAAAATATGTTTTAATATATAAAAAAAATTGCAAAGTCAATTTTTTTTAATTTAACAGAAAATTTGGGGGCCCTTGGGATGCGGGCCCCTCGCAATCGGTTAAATCCACCCCTGCTGATATGGATAAGTGGAAACATTTCCTCTAAATATTATTTCATAATTTGGCCAGTTAAGTACATTAGGAATGTAACTGTAAATTTGGGAGGAAATATAATTTAAATATGTCAATTTTGCAGAAATTCTGAATTTAAGTTATTTCATTTTAAGCGTTATGTAGCAAAAAGCGTTAGTAAAAGTGCAATGTAGCATGTTCTAAATGTTAGATTAAAAATCCTTACATAAATAACAGAGATTACAATTGAATGGTATATACAATTTTTTTTCGATATCTATACCATATACAGTAATTTTACAGCATATTTAAACCTATATGTCCTTAAGCAATCTAATACATTAAAGAAACTAATATAGTTTAGAAAAAAACAAGTAACAAAAATCATGCGTTAAGCATAGATTATGCAGCACTTTCCAACGCTTAATGAAATCTTTAACAAAACTTTGTTATTTAGGGAAATAATAGTGTATAGCCAAATATACCCAAATATGTATCCCAGTACATTAGAACAGCCCTGTATTTCATATGTCAGTTCATATAATGGGAAAATTTAGCTTAGCAAGAAAATACCCAGTAGCTTGAAATTTCTTTTTCAGCAATTCATACTATTAGATGGAAACATACTTGAATACTTTTGTTCAGCCCTGTAGTTTACATTGTACATTTATTACACGTCAGCATTAGGCTAAAATTTATTGTAAACTAAAACACTTTTAAAACAACTGAAATCATATTCTCTTAAATCATCATTCATAGGCGTCCATGTACCGAATTCTTTGCGTGGCCCTGTATATCCCTTTATCTATATTCTGCAAACATTTCTCAGTAAATTGAATGCAGCTCAGCATAAAAATGCATAGCTTATTTAAGAACCACGTTTAAATAATTTAAGCTCATATTCAGTAACGTTGGAGAGCTCTTTTGGGTAGCCCTGTATATCAATTATAACGTTTTTACACACCATATAATGTGCATATAATTAACGAAATATAAACGCGAATATCATAATTAAAATGCATTTCATCCCTCCATCAGCCATCACCGGACACATATACGGTACTTCGGAAGGAATATACTATTTAAAATCTTTTGTGTGGCCTTGTAAATGCTATGTACTTCATATTATGAAAGACAGTAGTGTATAATTTATATTAACCTCTTCAGACCTGGTGTATCCTATAGGATACATATCTTTATAATTTTGTTTTCACATATATAAATACTATTAAAAAAAGAGAAATTAGTGTCAATGGAGCCTAACAGATAGCAGAAATAAAGAAAATAGCAATTTGTCTCTCGTAGTGCTTTTTCAGTGAGTTACACGATATACAAAAATGGCTTGCAGCAGAAATGCACGAAATGTACAAAAAAAAAAAAGAAAACGTAAAAATTTTTACTGTGGGTTAAGATACCATTTGTAGACTCCGTTAGTAATACAAATTATTAAATATATATTTGTTTGATCTTTTTCTATGTTTTTACAATGCAGAAAAGTAAAATTTAATTTAAAATAACCTAAGAAAGTGTTAAAATGCGTGTTTTATAAGTCCCCATATATCAAAAAAAATTATGTACAAAAAATAAATTTTAATTATTTTGTTGTTCAATCTTTCTTAGTTATCAATTAATTAATGTAAATCCATAGCTGAAATTAATAAAAGTAGATCAATAAACCCTCGGGTCTGAAGAGGTTAAGCTTCAGTCACATATATCAATTTTATTATACTTGAAAAAGCTTAATATATTTAAAATATGTCACACACAATTCCCCCTTTTACCATTATCTAATGGAATTCTTTTGTGTGGCCCTGTAAATGAATAATAGCTACATTTTCACCTTATATTTTATAGAATGCATATTTTAATATGTTTGACGGTTATAACATCTTTAAAATTCCTTTGAAACGATTTTTCCACATAGGTCGTAATGTAATAGGAAACTTTTGATTTGCCCTGTAGATAAACTAATCATGATAGAAACTTCATTTTCGACAGGACTTGGGCTAGGGTAAACGTGAATAACGTCCTAAAATTTCATGGCAATCCGAATATATTAACGATTTTTCCCCATGGGCCGTAATGTAATGGAAAACTTTTGATTCGCCCTGTAGATAAACTAATCATAATAGAAACTTCATTTTCAATAGGGTTCGTGCTAGGGTAAACATCAATAACGTCCTAAAATTTCATGGCAATCCGAGTATATTAACGATTTTTTCCCATAGGCCATAATGTAATGGGAAACTTTTGATTCGCCCTGTAGATAAACTAATCATGGTAGATACTTCATTTTCAATAGGGTTAGTGCTAGAGTAAACCTCAATAACGTATAAAAATTTCATAGCAATCCGACCATATTTACGGGAGTTAGAGCGCGGACAGTCGGCCATATGGCCAGACAAACCGAATGCATAAGCACTTTTCAACTTTGTTGGAAAGTGCTAAAAAAAGTAAGCATTAAAAATATCATAATTAGGATCTATAGCGAATAAAAAATATGCTTTAAAACTATGTGTCTGTAGCTTACTAAACAAAGGTAAATTTCTAAAGACTGCTTTCAGAACTATACAATGACAATATGACTATTGTATTCAAAACAATTTTCTAGCTCAGAATCTGCAGATTCTAAGAAAAAAATAAACTTGACTAGTCGGATTGAACTTGGACACCCCTTTCTTCACACCTGATAAAGATCAGCCATGCTCACCCCTTTTCTCCTACACTTCAAAGGAAAGATAAGGGGACATATATGAAAAATCGGTACTTACGTATTAACGCCACTGCAACAGAAATTGCGCTAATGCGCCTTTAAAGAGAAATCTTGTTCGCACCCGTACAAAACAAGTTGGAAATTGCATGTGACCGTAGCAAATGAGGTGCGTTCGTACGACAACGAAGTTTTAAAAATATTCAAATCTTGCTGATATAGTAGAGCGTACTTCGGATACAGTATAGTAGTTGAAATCTTTTTTGTGTTCCTGTAAATATACAGAAAGTAATTTTTATTACACCTCAGAAACGTATATCGTATTCATAAAATGTGAAATAGTTGAATATATTTAAAACACGCCCCAAACAATGTTTCCCCGTATAGCATTATGTAGTGGAATACTTTTGTGTGGCCCTATAATTTAATAATAAAAATTCTTTGCATCACAGATTGTACAGAATGCATTATTTAGCATATATTCATAGATTCATGCCAAATCTATTATGTTCGAATGAGTGTAACATCATAAAAATGCATTTGAAACTTTTTTCCCATTGACCATAATGTAATGGAATACCTTTGATTGTCCCTGTAAATGATCTATGCATCCGACTTTCATAACATTTGAAATGACTCGATAAAATTACGTAATAATTATATGTTTTAAATTTCAAACGATTAAAATGCATTTGAAATTTTCCCCCCATTGACCGCAATGTAATGGAATCCTTTTGATTGTCCCTGTAATTGATCTATGCATCCGACTTTCATAACATTTGAAATGACACGACAAAATTACGCAATAATTATATGTTTTAAATTTCAAACGATTAAAATGCATTTGAAACTTTTTCCCCATTGAACGTAATGTAACGGAATCCTTTTGATTGTCCCTCTAATTGATCTATCCATTAGATTTTCATAAAATTTGAAATGACTCGACAAAATTATGTAATAATTATGTATTTTAAATTTCAAACGATTCGGTTGGGTAGTTTTTGCGCTGTTATTTGCGGACGGACAGACGGACAGATAGACAGACAGACGGACGGACTGAGCGACAACAATAGGTGCTACGTGTTTACATAATTACGAACGCACCTAAAAATGGCGTCAAAAAAGAGCTAAAAAATACTAAAGCACTTGAAAAGGACTAAAAAAATGGTATCAAAAATCTGCGAGCAATAAGATTGCTCTTTATTTGCACTTAATCGTAACTTCTGCTGCGGTGGCGTTAATATGTAAGTACTGAAAAATCTATAGTTAGCAAAAAAATAGGAATACCATAAAATGAAAGTTATCGCTCCACCCCCTGTCGAGAAGTGTGAAAGTCTGCGCCATCTATTGAGAAAAGGTATTTTTTTACTTTTTTAATAGTTAGTTTTAAAAGAAGAATATAGTACCTATGGCATAGCTAGAATGAGTGACACCCGGGTCGGATGTAAATGGTGTCACCACCCAATCTGTCATATTTTTCCAATCACAATGCTACGTTATTATAAGAAATGACCATATCATTAATTATTTACCTTACATCCTCCTGCATAACAACAAGAAAAAAAAACGCTCATTATTTAACCCCCTAGTCTGCATAGCTATAATACTGTACAGTACATATCACTTTCGAAAAATAACATGTAATTCAATCTGAATTTTGATTTTACCTGCAGATGAAATCTGTTGAACGAATCAGCCGCAGATAAAATAAACAAAATGTCTTTGAACAAATGCTTGAATTACCAATTTTTTAATACTTGTATGTGTATTATTTGGTTATCTTGTCGATTAATTTTGCCAAATTATACAAATCGCCTAACTATCTGAAAAGTTAAACAAACTGATATAATTTTTATTTTAAACAACAAAAGAACAATTAAGTTAGAAAAATTAATAAAAGTACAAATAAAGAGTCAAATTAAAAATCTGTTGATGATGTGAAACAAGTTTACCCTGTTTAATATCAAGTGAATGTGACATTTATGATCATCCTTTATTGGCATTTAATCTTATAATCAACGGTGGATCTGGAGAGTCCTCAAGAGGGGGGGGGGGGGGGGAAGATTTCAAAAATTTTGGAGACTCGATTCTGATGCGCAGATCTGGGATAACTTTTCACTGCAGGTTGTGTTGGCTCTATTTTTTTGTGTTGTTGGTCAGGCTTGGGTCCGGTCGTCTTCTATTTTTTCTGTGTGTCGGATCTGGGTCCAGTTGACCTCTATTTTTTGATGGAGGTCGAGTTAACTAATGCTTTTTTGTGGGCCTGTAGATATGACTAATAATTTACTTTTAAAGTAGCATTCTAATATTAAATTGTAAAAACACAATTTCTGCTTCCTTTTCATTTTAAACAAAATGGCAATACAGAGATTTGAAAAGGAATAAGTAATTTTTAAGGGCGTGGGGAATTCTTTTAATATTTTCTATTCAACAATAAATTAAATTTTCGGGCTCCAGAAAAAATGAATCCGAGCCCGAAGGTTAGAATGAAAACAGAGCCCGTCTCATCTCTAAGACAAACATCTAAGAAGAGTGGTCTGGTCCGACCCAAATCTACAGAAAAATAAAAAAAACGGCCCTGCTGTGAGAAGAAGAATAGCTGATCCAACCTGAGTCTGACAAATTTAAAAAAGCACGGCCCAGAAAGGGCCGTGCCACACTCGCATTTGGCCCTGAGCCATTTTCTGCGAGGATGCAGTCTGTACCTTTATCGCTTCGCAAACGCTGCATTATCCTATGGGGGGAGGAGGATTTTTAAGGGGAAATGCTTTATTATCCCAAGGGGGGATAGTACCTTCATCCCTCCCCCTGCCTCTTAGATCCACACTGATTTAAACTGGTACAATGCCGGGTTCGAGGTTTGCCCCAGTCATTTACCTTGAGGATGCATATTGTCATTTTGTAAACCCTTTATTAGACCAGGGGGGGCAATCACCAATATTCCCTCCTTAGATCCATCATTGTTTACGGTCTGGATTGTTTTCAGACTGAGCGTTTACCTTTAGGAAGAACGAAATCCATGTATGGTCCGACCAGGGGAAAAAAATTGTGGTTCAGTCCCGCTCTGTAAAAAATCACTCGACCCACGTCAATTCTGAAAATGTGAAAACCTGACCCAGTCTCAGTCTTAAAAATTGAAGTTGGCACGGCCCGGGCCGCACCGGTCTCAAGTTTAAGTCCAATCCTCTTTCCGTTTGGCCATCTAATGTTATTTTGCAAAACTTTATTGGGCTCAAGGGAGGGGGGAGGGTGATTGTCCCATCGCTCCCCCCCCTTAGATCCACCATTGCTTATAATTTGTTGATAGTTTTTTTAATTGACAGGATAATGAAGTAGTAGTACCCTTGCATGTATAATTCATCACACCTATAACAAAAATTATTCATTAAAAATTAAATTATTAAAAAATACACATTATTCTATTCATTGAAATGAATAAAATAAGGTATGATGCTTTGACATTATTTCTTTAAACGTTAAGTTAAAAGTACATAACAAAATGTGTGTAATCAGATAAGCATGTGACAAGCATCTTGGCATTTATTTTTGTGTGCTTTTTATGAAAGTTGATGTTAAGATCCTGGAATATTTTTATTTAAAATGAAGTCGCCAGTTATTCGTAGTAATAAAAAATATCAAGGTAACTGTTAGAAATATTACAACTGATTTTCTACTATCAATGTTTTAATAGCATTAAAACTATTTCATAAGAATGTAGAGCATTAAAACTGTTTCATAAGAAAGAGCCGAATATTATTTATTTAATTAAAATTAGAGGGAAGGGTTATACTAACCCCTTGTATGACATCCATCAAAACAATAATCTAACGTAATTATGTCTTTATTTGCATATTCAATTTTTATAAGGATAGAATGAGGAGAACATGATTAAATTGCTTTAAAAAGGAGAAGAATCCTTAAAGTGACATTTAATATTCCAAAACAAAATATAAATATTTATACTTTAATTACTAAACATTAAAATTTCACAAGACTTTAACAGGAAAAAAATATAGCTTAAAAATACATTTTTGAAGGGTGGGAAAATTACATACATTTTTTATATCTCTAATAATGTACTTTTATTTTTATTAAATGTATGTTTAATAAATACTCGTGTTTTAATTATAATATCTTTATAATACAGTTAGTCCCTCAACGAAATAATTGATTTAATGCTTGTTTATTTTAAGTGTATTTAAATCTTCTTAAAAAATAAAAAAATTTAAATTAAAAAAATATATCAGACAATGAAATTAGTAAAATTTTAGACTTTTTAATCTTATTTAAATATGTAATACGTCTTTTAATAATTAAGATAATAAAAGTTCACAATGAATTTCAGAAAAAAATTAAGTAATCTCTAAATTTAATATTAGTTAATAAAAAAAATTCATAATGTGATTTTTTTTTAAACCAACACATATAAATATTGAGTTATGATAATAAATACATAACACACATAAAATCCATGGCTTGTTAAATACGTACTGTGAAAAAAAACAGTGTAACTTAATATTTTAAAACTTCATTACTTTTCAATAAAATAAATCCATTTAGACGGATTGGCGTTCATTTTTATTATTTAAATTTGTTATTATTGCACATTTCCAATGCAAAATTTTTAATCAGATTTGTGAATTCTTTCTGTGCACGTATTTTTCCTCTAGAATTCTTCTAAGTTCAAATATTAAACAGAATCTTTCTTATATACTGATTGAGCTCGTTCTTTTTCACGCGATCAAAATAAACATAAACAGGACTGCTATACTCTTCGTGAGCGAGAACTCCCTCTTAAAGTATTTATCTCAGAAATCCAGAAGTCTCGCCAAGCACTTTCTCGCCACATCGTACAGAGTGGTGAGATATTTCGCTTCCCTTTTTCCGTGAGCCAGCAAATCTGGAGCAAACACGAAACCAATGTATGATTGTGAGAAGTGCCTGGCTGGGTATCATTCCAAATGGCTCAATTGACAGAACGTTGCACTATACTGATGACCCAGGTTCGAGTCCCGGCTTGGATACTTTTTCACTCTACTGTCAGTATGTCTTTTAAGCAGTTAATATTTGAAATATTAGTAAATGCAAGGTATGAGAAATTTTCTACAGAAAAAAATCAAGTTATTATAAAGATTTATTCAAATTCATCCATGCTAAATTCTCTCTCGTTTCTTGGGGTTTTTTTCTAAGAGTTGGTCGCTCACACAAAAATGTTTTATCTTTTATTGTAGTTGAAAACTTGCTAACATGTGGTAGCGAAAAGTGACAGGTTGGGTATCGTTCCAGTTTGTTCAGCTGATAGAACGTGGATACGCTATATCGATGATCAGGGTTCGAGTCCCAGCTTGGACAATTTTTCAGTCTGTTTGAAAGCTTAAAGTTTAAAATATTATTGAAAATTCTAAGATAAATCATTCATGTATAAATAATTTAAAAAAGGAAATGGAATGAGATAACAGATAAAGATAATAAACATTCAAGATGTGTGACATTAAAAATGACAAAAGCTAAGATAGAGTAACAAGTTTATTATTACATAAGAAATTAACAACTGTATACATAAATTAGATAATTTTGACTTAACTATGTATCACAACAGAAAAATCTGCAGTAACATTGTAACAAGTTGATAGAAAACCATTACAGTTCAGTTCAGATTACTGTAAAACATTAATGTAACATCTACTAAATTCGCCTAAGTTGATGTTAGAACACAGAGAATAAAATACGAAAATGTTAAAAGCCGAAAAGAAAAGAAATAGAAACTCTACTGAACTTTATGTTTAAAAAAACAAAGAATTTATAACTAAATATTAACCCAATCAGAGTCTCAAACTATTTCACTTTTCTTCTTGAAAATGATTGCTACTTGGCTCACTAAGACATATCTGAAGATATTAAGATGCCTCAAAAATTTTCAAAACAACTTTTTATTTCTTTCAACCTATGCTCTTCGCGTCGCCTACATGCTTTGTTTTTCGGGCAGGTACAGTTACAGTGTTTGTCTTCTCTAGGAAAGGTTAATTAACCTTTCCTAGAGCAGACAAACACTCTCCTAGAGCAGACATTTTTTGTATTGAATAATGAATCTGTCTCTAAACACACTTGAGACTAAAATCTAGGAGTTATGTTTTCTATTACAGCTATACAGTTAAAAGCCTTGACTATATAGTCTTCTTGATTCAGAAGCATCACATGTTATTTTTCCAAACAGAGGAGGGTATGACAAATAGAAGAGAAAATTCAAGGAATTAAATAGCAAATCAAAATATAAAAGAAAAAATTTTAGGTAGGAAAAGAGATCTATACATATATATATATTTTTTTAGCAGAAATTGGTCAAAATGCAAAAGATCCTCATCCAACCTACTTCACTGCACATATTTGAAATAGTGTCTTAAAGGTTAGAAAAAGATATGTTTTTGATTAATTCTAAAGAATTTCCAAAACTTTACACTCATGTCTATTGGACATCACAATCAGGTAACAGAACATTTTGGTTCTTTCTCCAGCAAGCTGAAATTTTATGATAATGAAAAATATGATATATTTTTACAGGGAACATTATCAAGTTTGCTCAATAACCAAAAATATTTAAAACACGGACCAAAATTTTTGTTACCCAGAAAAATTTTGTATGGCAATTGAATACCTCAAAAACAAAATTACTATCACAAAGCAATAAGAAGTCATATTGATAATACCAGATATACTATGAGCTAATAAAGAATGCTTTGCAAACAGAAAGAAAAATTAGAGATAAAATTATTTTTTTGACTAAATTACTATGCAAAAAATGGGCTATGTAATTGTATTTTTAAAGAAAATGTTCACTCTTAAACAACAAAATTGAAGCAGTTTTTCATTGGTATTATTTAATTACAATTTCAATAATGACATGATGATTTACATGATGTTTAAAAATAAATCTTATAATAAATCTAGTTCTTTAAATTATTCCGTTAAAAAAGGTCATTAAAGATTATAAACAAGAAAAATATAAGGGTATTTTTTTCTTCATCTATAAATTATGTTGTTTGGCGATGGAAAACTTTCCCAATCCCAATCGGCTATGCATTACAAATTTTACTTTATTGTTAAAAGTGTTATATTTCTTTTATTTTAATTTAAAATGATAATGTAGTACAAAGCAACATTTTCTGAGTGTTTCTGCATTTCAAACTTTGCTCATATAACCAAAGATACCCAATTACCTTAAATAGCGTAATTAACCGGAGTACCAGTTATTTGAAACCAAATTAATTTTAGGAGTTGCCACATACATTTTTGCACATTTTCAAAACTGTTGAAAGTGTACATACTATTTTGGGTGTGTGTTACATAAGATGTAAACTTTTTACTCATAAGATGACAGTTTTTACGTTATTAGTAGTATGTAGATTAATATATAGTGATGTTATCAAAAACAATTTCAACAATTTAAGTGTATGATATAAATTTCTGAGTTATAGCTAATGGAAAATATTATGATAAAGCAAAGCAGATATAATACAACTTAATAATTAAAACTGAAATGTTGGACAGTAGTAAGAATCGAGAAATTTAATTACATATCAATTAAGCTCTACAGAAAGTTTTTCAACATAAATATGCTTGATCAATCAAGGAAAAGAAATTTAATCATTTTATGCAAATTTGACTTGCCAGAGACGATATTTTTAAGGTGTCACTGAACACAAATTATTTTACTGAATTTTTACTTTTTGTTGCAATTTTTTTTTAATTTTTAAATGTACATTTTTTTTAAACTTCTTTATGATAGTGGGCCACAAAATTTTGATTATGCAAAGCAAATAGTTATGGTATTGTACACCAATGAAGTACAAACATGTAATAGAAAAAAATACATTTACACAAACTTAATATAATAATAATGATACAAACAACACACATAAATAAAAATATCTGATAGAATAGATTTTGTTGCATATCGAATTTCACTTTACATTGCACAGCAAAAAAGTGCAAGGATCAGCTACAGAAATTTTCACATATAAAGTAATACAATATATATGTATATACAAAGATAATTTTTGCTCCTATGTATTATGTATACATATTATGGATATATTAATTCAAACATTTGGCAGAATTTTATAATTGAGCTTTGAAATTCCTTTTTAGAGATAGCTATTTCAGAGAAATAACATTTGTTCATAGTGTTGAGTCTAGGAGGGAATTTTTGAAAAATAGCTCACTAAAGGGTAGTACACTCATAATACTATCTAAAAAAATCACACTCTCACATCTTGATTAGAAAAAAAATACATTTAACTGGTTTGTTTAAAGTCCCCTTACATTTATAGAATTTTTTGATACTTTCCTCACAATTGATTGAATTTCGATATTTTTACCTATTATCGACTGACTAATTTCACAATTTTATCCCTGCAACCGATTAATTTCAAATTTTATCTGCAGTCAACTGGAAAATTTCTCAATTTTGCTTCGATGATTAACTGCCAAATTTTGTAATATTTTGACTAAATGATTCTGCGACCGACTGATAAATTTAATGATAGTTTTTTTTTCACTGATTGTTGAATTTTTCATTTTTCTTCTGTTTTGGATTAGAAAAATTGTGAGTTTTGGAAAACCTCAAACAGAATATGCATGGGCATGTTCGCCAATTCAGAATACATACTAGATAAGTTTTTATTAATAATTTGCCTAATTGTCAAAAAATAAACTTGGATTACTGGTAACAGTACATTAGCCAACTACTTTAAATTTTGTTTTCTGCAACTTTATCTTTAAGCAGTTTTTAAGGTGTGCCTTTTTTTCTGCATCAATAAATTTTCTGAAAATAAAATTAGACAGTAAAACGGAATTAAGTAGATCAAAACAGAGAAAATGAGATGAATTTATAATGGCAACAATTTAAGTGTCCTATAAGTATAACACTTTAAGTATAACAAACCTTCAAAAATACATCTTGAATCTTTAACTCATAGATAAAAGGTTTTTCTCCCATTACTATGGATGCTTAGATTTTTTTTCACATAATCATTACATGAAAATTCATTACAGAACAAGTATATCACAAATTGATTTTCATTTATCTAAATCACAAGATGGCTTAGATTACTGGTCTTTGTAAATATTTGGAAATATATCTCGCAAAAAAAGTATTCTTTTGCAAAAGAAAAATTACGATTTTTTAAATGAATAAATCCTTTAGAACTTATTTTACACACAAAGTGTTTTGGTTTTAAAAGGAAATTGTAAGTTTTTGAAGCACGTTTAAGATAAATATGTTTAAGCCTATTTCGAACAAAATGTCTCTCATACATATGAATTAATGTTTGTTTTCTTAGATTACTAATATGGAAAATCTTTTTGAACGTATTTCACAAACAAAGTTTTTCTTTTGTATGAGAGAGGTGATGTTTTTTTAAAAACACCCTTGGTGAAAAAAGCTTTTGAAAATATTTCACAAATGAAAGATTTTTCTTTTGAATTAGTCAAGAGGTGATTTTTAAAATTACCAATGAGGTAAAATCCTTTAGAAATATTTCACAAATAAAAGATTTTTTTGCTTGTATGAATCTTTAAGTGACTTCTTAAATAATTAATTCTAAGAGAATGCTTTTGAACATATTTCTCAAACAAATGGTTTTTCCTTATTATTATGTGAGATAAAATGTTTTTTTAAATATTTTTTTGTAGAAAATCTTTTTAAACATATTTCACATTCAAAAGGTTTTTTTTCAGCATGAGTCAATAGATGATTTTTCAGATTATGTCTGTGGAAATACCCTTTAGAACATATTTCACAAATAAAAGGTCTTTTGTTTGTATGTGTTAACATATGACTTCTTAAGTTACTATCATGAGTAAATCCTTTTGAACATATTTCACAAATAAATAGTTTTTCTTTGCTATGAGAGAAATAATGTTGTTTTAAACCATCTTCCCGAGAAAATTCTTTTGAACATATTTCACAAACAAAAGGTTTTTCTTTTGTATGAGTCAAGATGTGACGTTTTAGATTACAACTCAGAGAAAATCCTTTTGAACATATTTCACAAATAAAAGGTTTTTCTTTTGTATGAGTCAAAAGATGACGTTTTAAATTGACACTCAGAGAAAATCCTTTTGAACATACTTCACAAACAAATGATTTTTCTTTTGTATGAGATAAGTAATGCTTTTTAAAAGAATCTTTGAGGGAGAATTCTTTTGAACATACTTCACAAATAAAAAGTTTTTCTTTTGTATGAGTCAAGAAGTGACTTGTCAGGTTAGAACTCTTAGAAAATCCTGCTGGACATATTTCACAAACAGATAGTTTTCTATTTGTACAAATTGAAAGGTTCTTCTTTATATCATCACTTTGAGCAATGGAGTGCTCTTTATTTGTAAAAAGTTGTTCGTCTGTATCCATTGATATTTTTTCAAGGTAAATTTATTATTTTCAGATCCCAAAAGCAACTTCTTTCAAATACCAGTATGAAGAGCGAGTGCGTCCATCTACATTAAACAGAAATAGTTTATTCTTCTTCAATAAATACAGATGTAGATTTAACCTGCTCTGAAATCTAAAAAAAGACAAAAAAGTACAATTTATTGAATCGCAATAAAATTTTACTTTATTAGGATTGAGATTTGACAAAGTTCTAATTCTTCAGGTAGTAGAATATTTATACAGCAAAATGATTATTATTTACAAATATTTAAATTAATATTCAATGATTAATAATGTAAACTGAACTAATTTTATCAATATGTATTGGATCATCCCAAGTATATAATGGATTATGAATATTTAAGAAAATTTTATTTAAATTTCGTAAATCTTTCTGTCATAGAATCTTTAATTGTTTATAAAAAAATAACAGTGCAAAAATATGCTTATTCATCATGGGAATTGTTTCAGCATCTGTAAATGGAAAATAGGGTGCATAAAATTATCAAAAAAGGGGAAAAGTTACAAATATAAAGCAACCACAAATGATGGGACTACTGTTTTCTCTTTGTGACATCATGGACCTATTATAAAATTTTCCATTTTCTACAAAATTAACAATGAAAAAATATACTTATCAATACATTAAAACAGTTTCAGCACCTATCGTTGAAAAAAAGTGTATCTGCAGGAAATTTCAAAAAAAAAAAAAAAAAAAAAAAAAAAATCACAAGTAATACAAAGCACACACAAGCAATGAGACTAACGTTCTTCCTTTTAAGATATAAGGATCCTATTGCCCTTAAATTAAGGGCAAATTTACAAACAAAGAATCCCATCAACAAATCTATCTATTGCATCTTTGGTTTAGCCATCATTGAGGAAATTAATATAGCAGTGTATACAAATCATATTGCATAAAATTACTCGTAGACCAAACATATCTACTGATGAGTTATTCATACACAATTTAGATTGCATTAATTATTTTTACAGCAAGGGTAATAAGGATGGTACTTAATAAAAGTCATTTTTTTAGAAATGTCAATGGTTAGACTTTCATTGTAGTATATTAATAAAAAATATTACTATGTTCTTAAAATAATCGGAAGATGAGCGACGAAACACTGACTTTTTTCAATATTGCACTCTAAGATGAATTCACTAAAATTAATATTTATTATGGTTTAGCCATCACATAGAGGAACATAACCTGATTTTGACTTAAAAATTATTACCATTAGCAATATCAAAGGTCCAATATCCTGAAAATAAAAAGTAATTAATTAATACTAAATATATATACATAAAATCCAAACACATCATTTACTCAAACAATTTGATTTACATTTAATATAATTATACTCAAATACATACAGATGAAATTAAATAAATTAAATAATCAATAAATTAAATAATTAATATTAATAAATTAAATAATCATTAAATAAATTAAATAATTAATTAAATAACATCGTTTAGAAATTAAATTTTTAGCTTTTATGATTCTTCAGAAACCCTTTTGTCTACTATGATACTCAAAAGCAAGTTTTCTGGGTGGGCAGAAAATTCTCTCAATTACTGGGTCATTGATTTTCAGCTAGTTTGGGGGCAAGAACACTGACTATTTATAAGGTATTTACTTTTTTTAATATAAAAGTATACAGGTATGTATGACTTATTTTAAACTACTAAAAGAAAGTAAAAACATGTAAAAGGTTTCATTACATACTAAAATTTTACACATTCAGAGAAATGATTTTTGTTTCAATAGATATTTATCAATTATTTTTATTTTTTTAATTTAAATGTGTTACACAACTAATAAATTTTAAAATGCATTTTGTTTTCATTTATTTATCATAAATATACTAAAAAATACATATAGCTACTCGTTACAGATGTTATTTGATTTATTTTCATTAATTAGAAAAATGATACAGTTAGTGCAATTTTTCCAACTTTTAGCCCAATACAAAAACTTATTTATTTTTGTCTTTGTTTCCTACTTAGCTACTCATAGACAATTAAAAGACACAAAAATGTTTTTCAGCCCACTATTGCAGAATTTAAAACAAATATTATCCTGTAACCGTATAGTCTGGTATTACAGTTAAGACTAATTTTACTTTACAGTGAACACACACACACACATATTTATATATCTTTTGTTGGTCTACCAATAGCCTCCATAATGAAATTTTCAATGAAAAATATGAAGTTATTCAGATTCTTTATAGCTCTGAAATTCCAGAAAAACTGGCCACACGTCTTTGGATATTAGAACTAGACTAATATTGCAAGCGTCTGGTGACTTTTGGTCATATGATAGCTTATACAGTGATCATGCCTTTTCATTTGGTTTATCAAAATGAAATTTTTAATAAATTTATAAACCAGTTTTAAAGATATTTCTTAAGTAAGGCATATTTATATACTAGTTACTAAAAGAATTAACTATTGTTCAAAAGAAAAATGCTGAAATTTCTTTCAAAAACTGGCCCACTCTATACATGTAGTCTCAGAACAAGGATTCTGCTTCAGTTTTCACAGTTAGCGATAAACCACGAATAAAACAGCTGCTAAATTAAAAACATTAATTTATCATAAAAATACTAGTGTAAACATTAGATGCAGCCATAAATTTAAAGTATTTTTACCAAAAAAAAAACAATAATTTTAAATCAAGGAACTTTTTGAAATGATTTAAAAATAGCACAAATAAAAAAAGATAACAGAAAAAACTCTGATAAAAAGTTAATTAAATCCAATTGATTTTTTAAATCATCAGATTTTAAAATATTCACCTTTCATATAAACATTTTAACAACAATTTTAATTTTTCTTAAGAAAGGTGTTATAGTAAAAATAAAATACATTGACATGTTTCGGAACCGTCAAATAAGTTCCATAGTCATAATATAAATAAAACAAAATTTCAAAATATTTCTCGGACAATACAAATGACACGCGACAATAAGATATAAATAACAAAAAAAAAAAAAAAAAAAAAAAAAAAACACGTGCTCTATTGCAAAAAATTAAAATAAAATATAGACCATGATCTAAAACTTAACTAAAAATAAAAATTTCAAACTATTTCACGGTCAATACAAATGACACGCGACAAAGAGATATAAAAAACACACTAAAAAACACGCGCGCTATTGTAAAAAATTAAAATAAAAATAGACCATGATCAAAAGAAATTCCAACTAGGTTCATCCCATTCAAGCCCTCACGAGGAATTTATTCATTAATTCTAACCATCACTTAGGAATAATAAAAGAAACGGTATCATTGCAAACCAGATTATTAAGCGTATAAATTTCAATGGACTCTCTTATAATAGATTTACGATTACAATTAGATATGAAACATAATTTACTTTGATTAAACAATATTTTTATCTCCTCATTTAAATATGTTCTTGATAAGGCAGTGTTAGTACGTCCAAATTTAATATCAGATTCGTGCTCCCCTTTTCTAATTCCAAACTTTCTCCCAGTCATGCCTGGAATTAGAAAAGGGGAGCACGAATCTGATAATAAATTTGGACGTACTAACACTGCCTTATCAAGAACATATTTAAATGAGGAGATAAAAATATTGTTTAATCAAAGTAAATTATGTTTCATATCTAATTGTAATCGTAAATCTATTATAAGAGAGTCCATTGAAATTTATACGCGTAATAATCTGGTTTGCAATAATACCGTTTCTTTTATTATTCCTAAGTGATGGTTAGAATTAATGAATAAATTCCTCGTGAGGGCTTGAATGGGATGAACCTAGTTGGAATTTCTTTTGATCATGGTCTATTTTTATTTTAATTTAATTTTTTACAATAGCGCGCGTGTTTTTTTATATCTCTTTGTCGCGTGTCATTTGTATTGACCGTGAAATAGTTTGAAATTTTTATTTTTAGTTAAGTTTTAGATCATGGTCTATAATTTAATTTAATTTTTTGCAATAGAGCGCGTGTTTTTTTTTTTTTTTTTTTTTTTTTTTTTTTTTTTTTTGTTATTTATATCTTATTGTCGCGTGTCATTTGTATTGTCCGAGAAATATTTTGAAATTTTGTTTTATTTATTTTATGACTATGGAACTTATTTGACGATTCCGAAACATGTCAATGTATTTTATTTTTACTATAACACCTTTCTTAAGAAAAATTAAAATTGTTATTAAAAAGAAAAAAACTCTACTATGTCAACACCAGATGTTTAATTTCAGATGATGAAAATCATATTTTGATAATTATATAATGTAATGTGTTATCACTAATTTAAATTGTACCATATGGTAACATGGAAATTTGTGAACAGGAAGAATTTATAAATCCTTCCCCTTAATAGGTTAATAAGTAACATTTAATGTGCATAATTATATAATCCCATTATTTATTTTATAAATGAAATGTAATTATATCTTGATGTTAGATTGTCTGTGGCCTTGTTTATATTGACAAAGAGATCTGCGGAAAGAAAAGACTAAGAATCCTTGATTTAAATGTTTATTGTAAAATAGATAAGGGAAACAAAACAAGAATCGCACATCTTAAAACAGAAGTGTCATTTTTTAATTGACTCTACTTTTTTTGACATTTTGTAAAATTAAGAAGGAATTGAAAAAATTTCACTCTCATGTACTTATTTAATATTAACCAAAGTACAGAATATTGGATTATAAGGACAGAAGGTATGTAAAGTAAGCCTACGTTAAAACTATTTCTTTAAAAATCAGCCCCCCCTCCCCCACATTATTCAATTTTATTATAAGTCATCAATACTGATTCATAAAGAAATTGTAAGATTCTAAATTTTTACAACTGTATGAAAAAGTGCTCAGGCCAGGAATAGAACCCAGAACCTGTGGTTTAAGTTGTTTCTATCAACTAAGTTACTTTGATGAGTTTGGCATATTCTTAGATGGCTTTGGTATGTTCCTATATACAATAGTCCATTGTAAATTAGTAAGCATATTCCATTTAGCTCCAGTGGCGTAGGAACTTCGTACAAACAGGGGGAGCCGGGACCAGTGGTGCAGTCTTAAAAAAACAGAGAGTATACTCTTTAAGCAGAAAATATACTCTCAAGATACAGAGTATATCTTAGAGTGTATATATTGTAGGCCTCATGTGACACAGAGGGTATATGATGCTTTTTTAAAAATTCCAGAAGGTATACGGCGTATACCCCGTATACCCTCCACTACACCCCTGGCTAGGGCATATGGACGCTATTCTCCCATTTGGTTCGAGGCCATAAAAAACTCCATTTTACCCTGTGGCGTATTTAAACTTATCATTTCGGAGGTGATTGAGATTTAGTAAACATTTCAAAGAGGGAATCACAAGAAATGGTAAAACTTCCTGTTTAAACAACTTCTTATCAAAGCAGGTAACACATACCATAACAAGTAACGCATTATACAATCAAACCTGCTAAGATGAAATAGAATGCGCCTGGGAAATTTTCGGCTTAGGCAGATTTCCATCGTAACAACTACAATTCCATGGTTATATCACATTTTAAAAAATGAGATACTGAAAATTACTCAAATGTATTTCAATAAAAAGTAAATATAACCGAAGTAAACAGCAAATTTAAAATTATTTAAGAACGTTCTCACTCTACGCCCCACACCCTCCCGTTTACACACACACACCTCTTTTAACACATTTCAGGACTCATTTTGGAGTATACCTTCACGACATTTTGAAGTACCTGAGTACTGAATAGCGTTTTTTAAATAGATTTCGTATGAAATACTACCTATTGCGGTCGCTCCTGTGTTGGAATTTATGAAAATGTTTTGCAGATCTATACCGATCATGACCCATAGATCCCAAAATAACTATCAGTAAAAAAGTTTATTTATCTGTCAATATCACTTTTTTTATGGACTCGACAACTTCTATAATTCTGCTCCAGACTGATATATACATTCAAGGAGCATAAAATCTCAGTAAAGTTCGTTAATGGGCAACATCCGACCAAGGGGGCAGAAATAGGTAGGGGTTTTGTGAAAACAGAAAAAAACCCATAGCTTCTTATTTATAAAAGATATCAAATCAGTTTAAAGTTTATATTACTTCTAAAAAATGGGCTAAAAGTTTATGCATGACAGATTTTTGATAAAATTAAAATTGGGCTCGAAGGGTGAAAAAATAGGATTTTTGAGAGAGAAAACTTCATAACTTCGTCAAATTTCAAGATATCAAATCCATTTAAATTTTTTATAAATTTTCTTAATATTATATAAAACTTTTGTATTTACAAGTTTCTGATAGAAGCAACTCTTATTACACAAAAAAATTAAAAACGAAAACAAAGAGAGGGGCGGTAGAAGAAAAAATCCATAACTTCGTCAATTCTTAAGGTATCAAATCCAATTAAGTGTACCATACATCTTCTCAAAAATATCTACAACTTTTATGCTGACAAGTTTTTGATAAGACCAAATTCTATAGAAAAAGTAAATTAAGCAAAAATAAAAGTTGAAGGAAAAATCTCAAATCCAAACTGCTTATATTCTGATTCATTTTTAAATTCATTTTGCTCTCAAACTCATCCTCTAGCAGTTTCTGTTATAGGAACTATATAGTGTGACGTATTGGTCAGTTTTTTAATAAAGGCAGAATATATTTTTAAAAATGCTGTCAAATTGGACATTTTGGGCAGAATTTCCCTAAGTGATCGTGATTGAAGAATGGAGGATGTATTGAAATAACAAATTGCTTATTTTCTGACTCATTTCTAAATTCATTTTTGCTCTCAAATGCATTCAATTGACAGTTTCGGCTGTATAGGAACTATAGAATATGCCATATTGGTCGATTTTTTTCATAAAGTCAGAATATATTTTTAAAAATGTTGCTAAAGTGGGCATTTGAGCCTTATTTCGCTTAAGATGGTTCTGATAAAACCAGTACTTGCAGAAAAATGAAATTAACAACTCTTCAAAAGCGGCCAAATAAAGCTGTTTAACTGGGTTTATCTGTAATGATATTTTATTTTTTGTTGTTGAAAAGAGCACTTAACCTCGAAATCAACCTCCGTCTATAGGCCAAACCAGCAGGGATGTTCATTTTCTCATAAATGGGATACATTTGGAATCCTCGATGATGACTTTTCCGATGCATACCAATCAACTGACTGACAAATTTAATAGGATTTTCTAAATTCTTTTTTATGATAAATTGTGGTTGACTTAAAGCTTTTTGTACATCCGAGATTTAGAATCACTCAATTAAATTTATAATTCACTTTTAATGTAAAGGATGTGTATTTCTAATCAAAACGTTATACAGCCATAGAATCATCTTTTTGTCAATATTTTGTAATACTATGGAAATAATGTCATAATGATGCTACAACAAGCTAAACAACAAGCTTTATAACGTATTAAGATTTACATAAAAAAATAATAAAAATAAAGGTTCAAGGCTGCATATTTTATACTGAGAAGATGTCTCGTACATAAATAGTTTCGCATTTACGGCCAGTTAATAATCCATAAACAAATAGACCGTATTGTCTATTTCGGTTCAGGAATACAGTCCAAGGTGGAAACTGGTATCATTTCGTTCATAATTTCATTCATTTCGGAGGATTATTTCATACTGCTACACTTTTCACAAACAGCAGTATAAAATAAAGCATATCAAAATATCCCTAACTCTTTAATCCAATTAAGATATTTTTTATTAGATATACTTGGTGTACAAAAACTCAATTTATAGATGTGATTCCGAATAAAATATTCAAATTTAAGGCTTCACCCACTCCCATTTACCAAAAGTTAAAGTTGTTTCAGTTATTCTGCTTGCAAACTCTTTACAATTATCTTCTATAAATAAATTTTAAAGGCTTCCTCATTATAAATATGCAATAGCATCAAATGGAATTTTGGTTGACCCATTGTACTTACGAGGTTTGTTTGAAGCCGCTGATGAGCACTGAAAGATCTCTCAGTTGTTGCTATTGATTAGGGTCTGACTGTATACGAGGCAATTGCCCAGGGACCCCCAAGGACAGATATAGGTTTTCTGTTAAAGCAGTGTCAAATGATAAAAAAGGACCAAAAGAGACGATTTTTTTTTAAAGTTTTAAAGAGCTTACTTCTCTTACCTCCTCTGTTTCCGTACCCCATGCCCTCTTACAGCCTCACATTTATTCTATTCCTGTAACCAAAAGAAAAAAAAATTGAATCATACAGTTTTTTAAAGTTATCTTTCTTCTGCTATTTTGTATGTAGATGTGAATAGTACTTGGTACGAAATTTATGTACACATACAATAGGACATGTGTGTATTTCAGTTTTAATCACTTCAGTATAATTTACAACAAATTTTAAGATAGAAGGGGGTCCCCATAAAGATATTTGCCCTACAAGTTGGGGGCAACTTGTGGGGTAACTCCAACCCCCGACTCACACAGTGGGGGGGGGGGGCACACTGTCTAAGTCGAGCCCTGCTACTGATGTCTATATCAGCAAGATAAATTCTGCCAAAAGGTAAACTTCAGAAAATAATTAATTCACTGATTCCTCTGATGACATCATTTTAATTTCGATCACAATGCATTTCTCTCAATTCCGTCCGGGATTAGTATTAGAAAAAGTAGACATTTTTTAATTCAACAATATATCGTTAATAGATAGTGCGAGAATTTTTCCCGGGGGAGCTGAGCCCATCTGAAATATTCCAGGGGGAGCCGCAGCTCCCCCAGTTCCTACGCCTATGTTTAGCTCTAAAGATATGGACAAGCAGTTTTTTTTGTAACGATCTTTCATCAGAAAGAAAAATCAACTAATTAGAAAATTTGAAAATGAGAGGTCATACAAAAGTTAAAGTGTAATACTTTGAAAATTGACAAAATTTATTCTTTTAATTCATTTCCAATCTTATTTAGAATATTTTTCTAATTTGTAGTTCCTAATTATATGATATATATATGTATATATAAATATATATATATATGTACAGGGTGTCCTTAAACAAATGGTATATACGCTAGGCGATGATAGAACACATCAAGACGAGTAATAGTAAATAAGAAACCAAGGGTCCCAAACGTTTTCCAAAGAAGATAGCCGCCATTAAAGTTTGGAGTCCAAAATTTCAAATACACATAAAAAACGGAAAAATTGGTCGATTGATTTGCGGTTTTCACTAAAATTATTTATTATGTTGGTATTTTCTTGAAAATAAATTATAAAGATAAATTTCGAAAAATGCCGATAGAGGGTGCTTTAGACCTTGAAATAATGAAAAACTATTTTTTGCATCTCATTAAATGGTTTTGTAAGCTTAGACTTAAACTTAAATTTTGAGCTCAAAATCTGAATAGTTGGAAGCGGTTAAGTAGCACAAACTTAACTGTGTTCAGAGGGTTTAAATTTCAAATGATTATAAAAAACGGAAAAATTGGTCGATTGATTTGCAGTTTTCACTAAAACTATTATTTATGTCGGTATTTTATTGAAAATGAATTATAAAGATAAATTTTAAAAAATGCCGATAGAGGGCGCTTTAGACTTTGGATTAACGAATTAACCGTTATTTTTTGTATCTAATTAAATGCTTTCCAAAACTTGTTAAATGTTTTCGAAATCTTAGATTTAAACTTAAATTTTGAACTCAAATTCTGAATCGTTGGGAGGGGTTAAGAAGCGCAAACTGAAGTGTGTTCAGCAGTTAAAATTTAAATCCCCCCCCTCGAACACAGTTCACTTTTGCGCTACTTAAACACTCGCAACGACTCAGAATTTGATCTCAAAATTTAAATCTAAGCATTTAAAAGCATTTAATGAGATTTAAAAAAATAACGGTTAAAAATAGTTGTACGCTACTCCAATGTCTGAGGGGCTTTCTATCGGCATTTTGTGAAATTTATCTTTAAAATTTATTTTCAAGAAAACACTGATTTAAAGAGTAGTTTTAGCAAAAACCGCAAACGAATCGACTAATTTTTCCGGGTTTTTTTTTTTATAGTTTTCCGTTTTGTTTGAAATTTATACCTTTTGAACACAGTTCAGTTTATGCTACTTAACCACTCCCAACTATTCAGATTTTGAGCTCTAAATTTAAGTTTAAATCTAAGCCTACGAAACCATTTAATGAGATGCAAAAAATAACGGCAAAAAATAGTATTAGGATGGATTATTTCGTTAATCCGAAGTCTAAAGCGCCCTCTATCGGCATTTTTAAAAATTTATTTTCAATAAAATTCCAACATAAAGAATAATTTCAATGAAAACCGCAAATCAATCGACCAGTTTTTCCATTTTTTATGTGTATTTGAAATTTTGGACCCCAAACTTTAATGGCGGCTATCTCCTTTGGAAAACGTTTGGGACCCTTGGTTTCCTATTTACTATTACTAGTCTTGATGTGTTCTATCACCCCCCTAGCGTATATACCATTTGTTTAGGGACACCCTGTGTATATATATATATATATATATAACATATATAATATATATATATATTCATTTTCGGATTTTGTATTTAGTATTTATTTGCTTTGAGGTAGGCGCTACAGCTATTCGCCGGCATAACCTCCAATGATCACAAGAAACCATATAGAACACTTTATTACAGAATATCCAGTACATACATTTTCACAGGGACAACACAGACACCCATGCCGCTAGCTGGACTCGAACCAGGGACCAGCGGTGTGGGAGCAGCCTCCGCTACCATCCACGCCACTGGGTCGGCCTTTTTCGGATTGGGTTACATCTGATAAATTTCCAAATAAAGAGTCAAATAGATGAAAATAGTGATTATTAAAAAAATAACTGCTAGTAGCAATAAGTTAAGGGTGTATTTAAAAAAAAAATCTACCCTCAAAAGCTTGAAATTTTCTGCTACATTATCAGACTCGTTTTAAAAAGTTAAAACATGAGACTTGCTGAGAGGATTTTCGAAGAAATGTATAAGATGCCACGTGATTTCATTTTTCGCTCAAATTATTAAAATTTGATTAATAAGCAATTATTTTCTCAGTGTGAACCTTTTTTTCATTCCCAGACCTCCTGCTTTAGAAAATTTGGCTCAAAACGCCATTTTTGATACTTTTTTTTTTTGCAACATTTTCTACAAGTTTCAAAAAATTGACAAGCACGCACATTGTTTAGTTTCTAAATAAGAGAATTGAGCAGTCTGATGAATTTGAGAGCAAAAATGAATTTAAAACTGAATAATAAAATTAGTAGTTTAAATCGAAGTACACCCTTAATATTATTTTTTGGGAGCGGCAATAACATTTTATTTAATTTTAGATTTTATTAAAGTGTATTGATAAGAATAAAAAAAAAAACAAGATACTACTTAGTTACTTCATCGCTTGATTTTGTCAAATTATACAAATCACCAAAGTAAAAGCCAAATTTTGCATATTGACATAAAAATAACGAAATTGACATTTAAATAACGAAAGAACAATTAAATTAGTAAAATATTAATAAAAATATAATTAAAAAGTCAATCTAAGAATAACTTGATGACGTTTTAAATATTTATTTCGTGTCTAATATCATTGAATGGCATTTAATCTTCTAATTTCGCGATAGTGATTTGATCGATGGGATAACCAAATAGTACAGAAAAAAAAAAAAAAAAAAGTGTCTGCTGATGAAATTGATGCAATGGGTGGCATGGCTACTAAAATGAAAAAATAACTATTAACATGAAATTTTGTTTAACACAAAATGATATTGAGGTCCCATTAGATAAGCCTTAAAATCAGCGTATCATTTGTTCTAGAATTCAACTGTAGTTAAAAGAAAAGAAAAAAAAACTATTCGCTCACTTGAATACACTTGCTTCCTAATGTTAAATCAGTAGACAAGTTATTTTCGAATTTCTCATTTAAATTTAAGTATTATTATTTATTTATTTTTTGGTGGGGGGGGGGGGTGTAAGATAGCTGAGGTCGATCTTTAATATGGCTATTTTGTACTTTTTCAATATTGGTAGCAGATATTTTTTTAAAAAGTACTTTCAATTTTGGAACCTTATTTTGGAATTGCAAATACCTTTTTAAAGAAATCTACAATGAATATCAAAAAAGTACAAAATTATCATATTAAAGATGATTCTTAGCTATCATATGCAAAAAAATTATTTAAAAATATTCAAATTTAAATAAAAAATTCTAAAAAAACCAGCCAGTTGAATTAAAATTACTGAGTGGATGTTTTCAGATGTGTAAGATATCTCTTCATGATATATAAATTACAATATGAAGGCATTTCATTATGTGATCAGTTATTTGCTTACCTTTTGCCGGGAGCACAAATTTTCATCATATGAGCAGGCACACATTGTAAATTGTACAATAAGAGGAACACATTCCATTATAGCTGTTTTGTTTTAATTTTACAAATAATTTAGCATACAAATAGCATATAAGTTTTCTCTGCTGACAATTTATGAAAGTATCTCACAATATACACTGGTGTCCAAAAGTTAAGCATAATTGGTAATTAAGTAAGTAATGAAAGAAATATAAATCGAAATGTGGTGAAACTCCCGGTGTATAAGCAAAATAGTACGCGTCATATATTTTCACGAAGAGTTTGCCCCGAAATCGAACAGGGGACCTTCAACAAATTGAAAAAAAAACGAAGATCTTTTGGATAATCCTGTCAAAACTAATGTAGCAAAAGCGTTCAAACTGCACATTATGATTAATTGGCTTACTGTAATGTACTGTGTTTATTTTTATAAGGATAGCATGTATACTCGTAGAGAAATTAAGGTTTTTATAAAAACAGTCCTAATTCTTTTGTTTATAATTTGCAGAGTTCTTAATATAAAATAATGTTCTTTTTTGAAAAAAATATGACAAACATCACTGTACACAATAATACCCTGTCATCAGAATTTGAAAATAATAAAAATTATATGAAAAATGAGTAGGTTTAGTAGATAATTTTTCATTGCGTATGCGTCAACGATATCAAAATTTCATTTGCATATTGTGTTAGCTAAATGTATACAGCAACTTCTGTAAAAGTTTCAAAAACATAGCTTGAAAATTCTGAAAATGACCGTCTATAGAATCAACTCAAAATCCATTATTCCTAAAGGAAGCAAAAAAATCAGGGGTTTTATCTAAATATTAGTTGTACGTGCAATATTGTGTAGGCACTAAACAATGGAATATGGATACAGCCCATAATCTTTTTGCTTCATTTAGGGAATAAATGATTTTGATCTCATTCTATCAACGATAATTTTCTGAATTTTTAAGCTATGTTTTTGAGACTTTCACAAAAGTTGCTCTATACATTTAACTAACATAATATGCAAATGAAATTTTAATAGCGTTCACGCATGCGCAGTAAAAAAGTATTTAGTAAACCTGCTCATTTGTCACACAATTTTTATTATTTTTAAATTCTGATGACAGGGTATTGTGTACAATGATGTTTGTCACATTTTCAGAAAAGAACATTATTTTATATTATGAACTCTGCAAATTATAAGCAAAAAACTTAGGACTGTTTTTATAAAAACATGCTATACAAAAACATATATAATGCTATCCTTGTAAAAATAAACACAGTACATTATAATAAGCCAATTAATCATAATGTGCAGTTTGAACGCTTTTGCTACATTAGTTTTGACAGGGTTATCCAAAAGATCTTCGTTCTTTTTCAATTTGTTGACGGTCCCCTGTTAGATTTCGGGGAAAACTCTTCGCGAAAATATATGAAGCTTACTATTTTGTTTACACACCTGGAGTTTCACCACATTTCGATTCATATTTCTTTCATTACTTACTTAATTACCAATTATGCTTAACTTTTGGACACCAGTGTACATAGATTTATTTTGTTATAACATATTAAAGCAGACATGAATTTTGTTTTAAATAAAAAAGAAAGTGAATATTGTACTTTTACAACAGCATACCCACAGGAAATTTTAAAAAATACTCTGTTTCAATTAAAACACATTGACTAACAATCAAATTCAGTTTATGTGTAACACAATGTTTTAAAAGTAAACAAAAAAAATTTCAAACCAATTTGCTATATTTAAATTGAAATTTCAATAATATTAAATTAAACTAGCTATATTGAAATAATAATAAGTGGAACTATCTGCAATAAACAAAACATTTGGTACTACTTGGTTAATCCATCGACCAAAACACTATCACCAAAATGTAAGATTAAATACCAATACAGTAGACTCCCTCAAATCGGCAACTCTCTGAAATAAGCACATAATTTACAGATACAATGTAGCATTCGATTCAGATATAGGGACAAAATTTCACTTTTTTAGATTTATAATAATTCCATACATATTTTAATTTGTAATTTTTATTAATATTAATGTATTCATGTTTTTTCATGAAGGAAGAATAATTTTATTTCCGAAAATATTCAAGATATGGATGATATCACTGGTAATCACTAGAGATGGGACGAATAGTGATTTAACTGAATAGACGAATATTTAGCCAAATTTTAGGTTGAATATTAACTTTTCTTTTTCAAATAAACAAAATAACTTTTTATTATGTATATAGAAAGATAGATAGAATATAGGATTTAACATTTTAAAGAGGAAAAAGAATTATAAACAAATATATGTTTATATATTTAATAGCTTGATGTATGTCTTGTTCTTGTAAAATTTCCAACATCTTGATACTGCTAATAAAACAATTTTTACTGTATCTAAATTATAATAACATAAATTTATCTACAGGAAAGTAATTCATAAACATTGTATCCAAAGTAATAAACCCATTTTTTTTACTACTCTTAAATGTAGTTATAAAATTTTATACAGCTGTTTTCGCTTATTTCAGGTTTTAAATTTTGATTCTTTTTTAACAATTCTTTGAGAGCATTTGCATGTTATAAATAAATAGCATGCTATATTTTAAGTTTATATACCAAACAATTACATAGTAATCAAAATTAGAATGTTTTCAGAGCGTTTTCTACTCATTTCACACTTATACGTTTTGAATTTCTTAGAAACTGTTGTTAGAGAGCATTCACATCTCGTAAATAACTACCATGCCAAATTTCAACTTTCTAAATTCCTTCGGTATCACAGTGCTTTCAACTTTAGAACCTTTTGTAATCTGCTTGTGCTTGTGACACATAGTACATAAAACAAAGCCTATGCTGGAGTAAGTAATGCAGTGTTAAAGTCAGACACATTCCTCAGGGAGGGATTTATGTGATTTCATTGGAGACTTATACGAGTTCCAAGGGGAAATTGTACTTTTTGGCCGTTAAAAATACAAAATCTCAAATTTTACAGGGAAAGGGGGTGATCATTTCATTGCTCCGGGGGAAAATGTTCTGCTAGACCACCCCTGAAATTAACACTGAAGGAATGTCATCATTAATTTTGAAATCGATTTCATATTTCCAGATATTGCATAGAGAATGTAATTTTGAGAGTTCTTAAAATGCTTTTCGTATATTTTCATCTTTGTAAGTTACAAACTTTTTAGAAAGTATTCTTAAAGAGTATTTATATTTTATAAATAACAAGCATTTCAAATTTCTAGACCCTTTAGTAACACAAAAATCACATTTTTAGAATGTTTTTATCTCCTGCAACCCCGTTTGGGGATGTAAATAAATACACTGTCATAAAATATAGCCTGTGTTGCAAGAGGGATTGTAATCAGTATTCTGTTACTATTATTTTTGAAATTGATTTGGTAGTTCCAGAGATTATCCCCTACAAATATACACACAAATGTTACTTCTTTATAACATTAATACAGATAGAATGTAAGATATGATTTTCAAAAATCCGTTTTATATGTGCATGAAATTTGTAGACATTAATGTATGCTTTGTAATGTAATGCTTTAGAATGAAGCAGTGTTTTTCTTATTTCTATAACAATTATTTTTAATCTTAGAATGACTCTCCAATTTGGACACCATTTTCTAAAAGATTACTAATTTTTATAGGCAATACAGAAAGGATGTATATTTTTTAATATTTGAATAAATATACATTTTGTGTAAGTAAGAATGAACATGGTTTCATAAATGTGCCAAAAAGTAGTTTAAAAAAATTGTAAAAAAAAAAGGAATTTTTTATAAAAATCCTAATACATTTGGTGGTACTACTCTGTTATTACGTCGACCGATTTTGCCAAATTATACAAATCACCAAACTAATAACCAAATTATACATATTGATGTAATTTTTATTTTAAATAATAAAAAATCAAATAATTAGTAGAATATTAATAAAAATACAAAGTCGAAATAAGAATCACTGACGTTTTAAACACGTATATCGTATTTAATGTCATTGAATTGGCATTCAAGATCATCCATTATTGCCGTTTAATCTTATAATTTGGTGATAGAATTTCAGTCGACAGGATAACAGAGTAGAGGTCTGCACGGGCCAGAATTTCCAGGCCCGGCCCATTGTAAAACTCAAAATTTTAGCCCGAGCCCAGCCCGGCCGTAGAGAAATCATGGAAAACAGGCCCGGACGGCCCGTTACAATTTCTACGACTTCTAAAAAATTCAGATTTTTATCATATAATTAAGATTTTTTAAAAAAGGGTACTGCATATATATCTATGGAAAGATTTTACAGTACATTTTTCAGGAAATACACATTAGTAACATTAATGATTACTAAGATTCTTAGGCTTTCAACATTCAAATAAAGATTCATTAAAAAATTAATATGGCTTAGAATAAAAGACAAAAAAAAGAAATTTAAAAACATCGTAACTTTTGAAGCTGTTTAATAAAAGAAGATTTATAAAAATATTTCTATACCATTATATTAAAGATTTTAAATCCAAATTCATACGCTAATTCATTTTTTTTCTCAGAAATGCATATGATTAGCAGGTGACTTTATTCAGAAACTATATAATCGAATGGGGTTATCCATTTTTTGATACAAGCAATTTAAGAACACTGCAAGCAAATTTCCAGAAGCGATAGCATTTGTAGGGAGAAAAACCTGCAACCATTTGAGAAACTATTGTATCTCAACAAGGTTATACAAGTATTTTATTCACCAAAAATGAAAAACGCTATTCGATTCCAAATCCCTTCAATAGTCAGGCTTATCACTTTTATATTTTTACAATTAAAATTTCATGTAAAAATGTGTCAAACTTTCACGTTATTGAAAAATTAATTTAAAAACCATCAAGAAGTATATATCCAAAGATTAAGCTACCATAAGTTCTTTATCGCTGTTCATAATTTTACAAATTATGTTGTCTGCCCTACAGATCTTGAGAACAATTAAGTCTTCTTTTGGTCCGGCAAGTCTATATGTAGAAAAATAATGCCTTGATCTCCAATTTTGATCTTGGCCCTGCACGAATCAGTTTAAAAAATATTAAAACGGGTTACACACAATGTAACTGTCCGATGCCGATCTCTACACTGCACAAGTTACATTTTTATATTGATGCTGTCAAACTAGTATGGCTCGTGACGCACATTTATATTTATTCTCGTTAAAACTATTTTCATCGAAAATAGGTTTATATTTTATCGTTTATGTTTAAATTTTCAAAACTGATGATTTTTGATGAATGAAAATTTTTATATCGGCCCGGCCCGGTGAAAAAAACATTCTAATTCTGCCAGCCCGGCCCGGCCCGTTAGCAAATACGAAATGATTCCGCCGGCCCGGCCCGCGTACGGGCCCGTGCAGATCTCTATAACAGAGTAGTACCCATTTGGCAAGTATCTTTCAATAGTCGGCAAGATTTTAGTAATATTCGGCTGCAGATATTTGGCCGAAGCACTTGGCCAGTAAGCCTTCAATATTCGGCCAACTAAGTATCAGCAAAGGGACCGAATACCAAATAGTGGCCGAATATGACTAAACCTGACATAAATCTTCATTATATAATGGTTTTCATGCAAATTAACAATATTTTTTTTATAAGGCAAGTTTCATTGAATAGTTTCAGAAAAATACATTTCTTCTTTATAATGAATTTTTAATCATACATTATATATATAATGTATACATAATATTAACATAATATTTTCTTTTAATATTTTACTCATTTTAAAATTATCTAAATGTTTACTATTTTAGTTCATTATTTATTTTAATATTTTATTATATTGTAAGCATTCGTTATAGTTTCAATTGCATTCAAATTAGGTACTGTTTAAAAAATGTAAACAAAGCAATGACCAAAAATCCACAAAATTCAAATATTCGCACAACCTCTGTTCCCAAGCTGTGCGGATTTGTGGGAGTCTATTGTACTGGATAATCATAAATGTAACATTAACATGATATTTAACACGTTACGCGTTTTTTTTAAGTCATCAAAAGAGTGTTTTGTTGTTTTGGGATGATTGGTATTTTCATTAATGTTTCACTACTTTTTTTGTTCTTTCATTATTTAGTATAAAATTATGTTTATTTGTATAATTTAGCGAACAGTTTAACGAAAGGTATAATTTTGCGAAATTGGTCCGACGGGATAACCAAGTTCTACCAAACATTTTAATAAAGTTTAAATGACTCAGGGCTTGAATTTCAGGGCGGGATGGCGGGATTCGCGCCCAAAATTTTGAAATCCCGCCCAAAAGAATAACGTGGACGGGAGGCTCCCGTCCAAAAAATTTTGCATTTTGAAACTATGATTAACTCCCACGACCGTTTTGTGAATTTTATGACATTTTCGTGCAAGTAATCGACACATTTTACGAGTTTTTTTACAGCGAAAAATCATTGAAAATCACGATTTTTCCGCGACTGATTGACAAATTTTGCAATTTTTTTCCTGCAATGATTTGACGAGTTTCGTTGTATTTTCCGCGGCGAAATAGAGGTGATTCTGTTCGGAATTTCTACTCCCCCCTCCCCCACAAAAAAAACAACGCATTCAATTCCAAAAATTATGAAACGGTGATGCCGCGGACGCGCTATTGCGCGTGAATTACTCAAAAGATCGGAGATGACACACAAAAGAAACAGATCTTACTCGTTTCACAAGATGCATGATTTCGTAAAAGTTTGCTAAAAAACGGCAAATATTGTTAAAAGATTCACGAAAGAATGCCTAATTTCGTCACAGAATTCTGCAAAACGGCAGTTTTTGTCCAAAAGGTTGCTAAAAAACGTCAAATTTCGTCCAAAAATTGCGAAAAACGACAAATTTCGACAAAAGATTCACTATAAATGACAAATTTCTCCAAAATATCACGAAAAACGGCAATTTTCGTAAAAAAAAAACACGATAAAACATCAGATTTCATCAAAAGATCGCGAAAAAACGGCAATTTTTCTCAGAAAATTCCCGAAAAAAACGGCAAATTTCGTCAAAAAATTCCAAAAAAATGGCAGATTTTGTGAAAAGATCGTAAAAAAAGACAGATTTCATCAAAAGATAGCGAGAAAATGCAACTTTCGTCAAAAGGAACCTCTCCCTCTTTCCTCCCCCCCAAAATAATATAACGGGGAGTTCATTTTTCTGTTCAACAAACTTTTCCTGCTTCAATATATATATATATTTTTCTTTGCTACTCTAACATCAGTTTCTGACAGCTCCAAATCTTTCTGAGTGAGCGCAATTCCTGAAAGCAGCCATATATTAAACAAAAAGTATCCCTTTACTCAACAAAGTATTCATTTTTTAAGAAAATCTTTTTCGATGAATTTCACTTGCTCCTTTTTTAAAGAAATGCAAACAATAGTGATACTTCTTATCTTCTACACTCAAATAAGTATTATTTTATGATTAAATTTGTATCTTGCACATTTAAAATACAGAAAAATAACATTATTAATTATAATTATTAATCATTAATTATAAATATAAATTTATTAAATTAATTAGAAGTTTTATTAATTATTATTAAAATAATAATTAGAACTGTAACAAAAATAATTAGCACCGGGAGGGAATTTACCACCAGTAAAAACTAAACAGTATAAAAGTTTTTTTTTTTTTTTTTTACACATTTCGCATAATTATTCTGAACTGTTGATAATAATTGCTTCAGTGATATTTTTTTATGTCTATATTCTGGTAATTCTTTAAATAGCACATAAAATAATGGCGGATTTTAAACATTTTTTCTCCCTCCCAAACAGCCAAACTCCCCTCTATTTATAAATGTTGGTAGGGAGACTCCCCTCCTTCAAAAAATTGAATTTCAAGCCCTGATGACTCAATGATAAATCAGCAAAAATGAAAATTGCAACAGGTGAAATTTTGTGCAGTCATTATCAAATAACTAATTGTAGAGTTTTTAGTTTAAGAATAAAGAAAAACCTACACTACCTAAGCACAAACAAGAGGTTGGATACAATAAATATATATGTTTTAAAAGTCACTTCATATTAGAAACAACAGAAGATACAAGACGCCAATAAAAGAATGATTCATGAAGTCCTGCATCATTCATAGAAAGTGATTCTTGTATTTATATTATATTATTTTTGTATTTATTCCTAATATTATTTATCCAATAAATTACTGCAATGGAAATTTGTCCAGATTTTTTTTTATCGCTGTTTGTAATATTTATTACCAGACAGTCATTAAACAAGCTTTGCCAAAAAATCTAAGGTAAATTTCCTGAAGGCATGTTTAAGCGTTAGATTAACGAATTTTAAAAATTCCTCCTTTTTTTATAGATAAATATTTTGTTTTGTTAAATCAAAGGCGATTGACATTTTAGTTCAAAACATCTACTGCAGGAATGTTCCATTTATTGAGTAATTCATTAGTTATGAATGAATTCTTGATTCATTCATTGTGCTGGCGTCTGTAATAAAATGGACAAAATGGCATACTGTGATTGTAACATTAGCGATGTTTTTAAATCAATTGATTGACCCATTTTCTTTACTAAAAGAAATTTGTGGTAAGATATATTTCTTTTCTTATTCTTCTACTGAAAATTCTGTAATTTGTGGATTGAACGTATAACGACAAAGAATTTTATGTGTCAGAACTCATTTTTATTGGCATTTATAGCCATTTTTAATATTCAGCACACTGGTAAAGCAAATTTTTTACCCGTACAGTAATTATCATACGAATACTTTATTATATTAGTATAGAAATGGTTAAAAAATTAAATTTACATGATATTTTAAATAAATTATTTTATTATATAAAAAAGTAAAATACCCTATAAGTAAATTATAGGATAAGATTAATAGTAAATTAGATACTTTTATAAGCTAATATACACTACAAGTAAAATACAGTTTGAAAACTATAAGCGTTGCGAAATATTTTCTGCCAACCTATTTTCTGTTTCATGTACACAAGCAGCTTTATCAACATTTGTATAGTTTATTTAATATGAAAAGGCCATTTATTTATTTTATTATGCAAACATAAGTAAATTGTATATAAAAAAGAATTGTATTGCATATAAGTATATGTATGTATTAATGTGTGTAAATGCAGAATTATATATTAATATAGATAAAGATACATATGAAATGTAAGCATTCATAAGTATAGAGTGCACGTGTGTATAAGATGCACCCCTACTTTACTAGTAAAAATGGTGATTTCTTAAAATCTTGTGTATAATGCACACCATAAATTTGATATGCTAATGAAGAATGACCAAATGAATTTGTGTAAAAAAAAAAGTTGAAACAAACATTACACAAGACTATAAACATGACGAAAATGCATTTTTAGACTTCAGGTTTTAAGAGAATGATGGGAAATAGGAATGAGTGAAGATAAAGAGAATTGCTAATTAGCATTTAGATAATGTCACTTGCTCTGTTGTATAAAAAACTGCAAGGAGTAAAATAAATATGCAGTAATATTTCAATTAAGTAACATTTTCCGAGTTTTAATAACTTCTGTGAATAATTTCTTGTTTCATATGTATATTGTTCGATCTCATCCAATAGTAAAAAATTATTCCATGTATAAGGCGCAACTAGGAGTTTTGCCCTAACTTTTTTTTTTTAAGTGCACCTTATACACAAGTAAATATAGCATATTTTTAGATAGTATTATTCTTGAATATTAGGGATGCACCGGATACTGATTTTGACGTATATATGATACCGGATATCCGATATCCGGTACTAAATATGTTTTTAGTTATGGTGAATGTTTATTTCTTTATCCAATGCCATCTCAAATAATAAATTGCAAACATGTTTCACAGACAATTCTAACATTTTAAATGTATTAAATTATATTTTACAGAAACTATATATCTTTGACAATCAGGGCTTGAAATTCAGGTTTTCCCAGGAGGAGAGAGTTTCCCTCATAACATTTGTAAATACAGGGTAGTTAAACAATATAAGAGGGAAATTTTTTTTTTAACCCTATTATTTTTTACTTGCCACTTAAATATTTACAATTTATACTGACATGACAAATTTCCATTGAAATAATTTAAATCAACAACTCAAGATAATTATCCAAATTCTTTATTTTAATTAAAACAAAGAAAAAGAATCAAGCTTTATATATATCATATCTGTTTTTCAATTTTTACTCAGTGTTATGGGCAATTAATAACTGAGTTGCTAAATGAATTTTTTAATTTAGATTTTGTCCGATTTTGTGTGGTTTAGAATCTTTTATGGTTACACATTTGACAACAGAACAGAGCATCTTTTCTAATACATTAAATTATTGGAAATACTTGTTTTTGACTTTTTCTTCTTATTTTTTTTTACTTAATTTTGTAAAATCTGGTGTGCATTCATTTTTAATTTGCTTGCACGAATAATGCATGTAGGTGATTGTATCATCCATATCCTTCTGTGATTGTACATCACTTAGTGGAAGTATCGTCAATTCCGTAATCCCTGGCATTTTAGCTAATTGAATTATGTTCAACTATGCAATGGAATTTTAAACCCATAAGGAATTCTGAAAATGACATTGTCAGTAATTTCTTCTATTACATGAGAAATGGTTTATTTAAAAAAGTCATGTAAATGTCCTAATTTCTGTGAACTACGCACATCAATTATTTAAATGGTTTCCTTGAAGTTCATCTTTTCTCTTTTTTTAATCATTTGGAAAACGGTTGTTGTTATCGCTCAGGAATGGACCTTGTGGTGCCCGCATTTTATTTTGTTTATGATTCGTCCAGGGTTATGGTTAATCCATGACATACGTAATATATGACTCTTATTACATAAATCATGTTTTGATCATAAAAATGATGCTTTTAATGATTTTCTATAACTCAAAGGAAACATTTAAACATCTTGCTTTGGGCAATGGATGTCCATATTTTATTTATTTATTTTACGTACTTCTTTAAATATAGAAGAATTTTTATTTGAATAGGAAATCAAAATTTCATTGTTAATAAAGAAGAGAGTAGAAAAGTTGCAAAATGTGCAGGTGCAAATTATAAGATATGAGAAAAAAAAAACAAATACAAACAGAAACATCATATGAAAGATCGTCTTTTAAATAAAAAAAGTGGTATGATTATTGAGCCCACTGATGAGAAAATGTGCGATGATTTTGAAAAATGAAACATCTAATGTTGAACCATTGATTGTAAAAAAACATGTTTTTTTTTTTTTTCCAATGAGCAACACAAGATTTAATCTCATTTTGTTTAGTGCTAATTCCAGAAGCTCAGACTCTAGTGACCATTACTGTCCTTTTAGTTATTTCTTGCTTCGGCACAGGAAAAAAATCGCAAAATATGTAAATCGGTCATAGAAAAAATATTACTCATTTTGTCCACCATGGCAAAAGTAAATTTTTAAAAATTGTTGACCTGTCTGAAAAATTTTGAACTTAGAGGAAACTTGAACAGTGGAAAATATAGCGGAATTCGTCAATCAATCTCAGTAAAATATCGTGAAATATGTTAATTTGTCACAAGGAAATATGAAATTCGTCAGCTAATAACAAAAACAAAACACAAATTTTTCAGCTGAACACAGGAAAATAATGGTTAATTTCATCAGAATGTCACAAAAACAACTAGTTGGATGTGCCAATCCCAAAACTTTCTTCTATCTCATGCATATATTTTAATATATAAAAAAAAATAGTTACTCATTTTAATGCTTTAATAATTTTAATTCAATACCTTACCAACTTTGATTTTCATCTTACATTTCTGCTTCAATCAATTAATCGGAGTAAAAACGAATTTCCATCTCTGCACGAGCCGATGACAATAGAATGATAAGCAGATTTTTTTTTTTTTTTTTTTTTTTTTCAAATTCAGGGAGGACCTACTTGCCTTACCAAAAAATAATGATATACAAAATGTTTAGTTCAGTTCTAGAACTAACTTCATACACTTTTATGTGGTGCAATATTGAAAATGGCGTAAAATTCGGTATTGCAGCGCCGCCCCCTTCTGGCGGATTTTTTTCAGATTTAGGGCGATCCAACTAGCCATAGTCATACACATACACAAAAAAATTGGTTCAATTTGATGCATAACTTAATATACTTTTGGTCGGTACAATATTGAAAATGGCACAAAAATCGCGATTGCGGCGCCCCCTTCCGGCGGATTTTTTTAAATTCAGGGAGGACTAACTAGTCATACAAAAAATTTGGTTCAATTGAATGCATAACTTCATATACTTCTGGTCGGTACTAGAGATGTAAAATTTCCGGAAAAATATAAGTGGCGGAAAAAAAACTGGTTTTTTACCGGTTTTTTTCGGAAAAAACGGAAAAATTGATTTTTCACGGCTGTTTCTCCCAAATAAATAATATTTTCTTAGAGAGTATTAAATAATAAACATTTTTTCCCATTTATTTGTATTAAATAAAAATTATTTTCACTTTATATTACAAAATACAAAGAAAGTAGCAAAGCCTGCTTTTAAAAGTTTATTTATTTTTTTTCAACAGCCTAATAATTTTTAAAACACTATTGTTTGTTATATCATATCTTTGTTGAAATGATTTTTCAGTTACATGTTTAACTACCAATTGACCAAACATAAGAACCCGAGCCAATATGTCTGCAGTTTCGAATGAAATAAATTATGCATTCCATTTACATAAGTATAGTTTTTAAGTAAATGATACTAGTTTAAAGAAATTGTTGCAGTTTTGTCATTATTATCAATATCAGTATTTAAAAAATTCCATTGTTTGTTTAAAAAATGTATATTTTTACATTATTACACTTTTTTCTTACAATTATAATTTTATTTCCTTTAAAAAAAGGTTTTGTTTTGGTATAGCTTTCCAATCTCAACTCAAAGTTTTGATTTAGTTTTATAATCTAAATTCAAACAAAACTAAGTTTTGTTTGTCTTACTCAGGTCTGCAACTAAAAAATAGCATAGGACTTATTGACTGTTAGATTTTTACTCACTGAAACCAGAAAAATATTTTTTTTAAAGTTTAATTAAAAGTATTTTTTTTTCTTTTTATCCTGAAATCTGTTATTCTATTCTTGAGTAAGAAACCAAATTCAAAAATGTTTCCATATGGTAATATCATATTTCTAAGAATGGAACTCAAAAGTTATGAAAACAGAACACTACAATTAGAAAATGCTCGCTATTTGAGGAATTAACAAAAGCAGTTACATACAGAGATAAGCTTCTAGTGTGCTTTAAAAAACTACAAAATTTCAAAGTTTAATCAAGAGGGAATGTATAATTTGGAACATAGTTACTTGTAATAAAATAATTTTTTTTCTTTCATTGCAGTTGTACTTTTCTAATACAAACTGCCCATGTTTTTGCAACATTACTGTACATTATGGAGGTAAAATGGGGGTCAATTTTAGATTCAATACCTTAAAAAAAACATTCAATTAATCAGCTATAACGAAATCTTGAAAAATGCGGTATAATAGTGTCACCTATAGGGCAATTTATACTAAAAACTAAACAACATTAATATATATCAGGAACTGTCTGAATCTGTAGTTTGATAAAAAATCGTCCTTTAGTCCTTGAGAAAGGTCTATTGCAATAATCATGAATAATGCAGCATAGAAGCGTCATCTGTTGAGCGATTTACACCAAAAAGTAATGTACTCAAAGTTATATCAAAAATTAACTTAATCTGAAGTTTTATGAAAATACATACATTAATTCTTAAGATAGAACTATTGTGGAAATTGTGAATAATACAGCATAGCAGCGCCATCAGTTGGGTGATATACACTAATAACTAAACATCTCGAGTTTATATCAAGGTGTAATTGAATCTAAAGTTTTGTGAAATTATGTGCATCAGTTCTTGAGATCGATTGCCCATAAAATTTTTGTCCCATACAGACTCACAGAAAGACAGATATTTTCCAAAAAACATCAAATCGTGTTCAGGACCTTCTAAAACGTTTAAATAAACCAAAAACTGGAAGTCAAAATTTTCACGAATTCAATACTATGTCTTGAAAAGATAGAAAAAGTAATAAATGCATGCTTCAAATTTTATGTTAAATTTTTAATTCTAGCATTTCTATTAATTGGCATGTTATTGAAATAATTTTGCACATGAATTAATTTTTAAAAAGAGAAGCTGCATTTAATTATATATCTAGATTTTTTTTTCATCTAATCCTGTTTTTGTGAAATTGTGAATTTCTTGTATATATACTTATACAAAATATATTCAGAATTTGTGAATAAGAAATTATTACTATTTTTAGAGTCCTATTTAGACATTTTTAATAAGGTTATTTATGCATATATATAACTTGATAAGATTCAGCTGCTATATGGCATGAGATTTTTTTTTTTCTTCAATCACTGCATTTGCGAAAGATTCAATTTGTAGATTAAACTTTTTTCTGAAATGTCTATTTTCAAGAGAAATTTTGTGAAGGGTCTTGTATTTCAAACAAGAAAATAATGTAAAGGATCCTTTCAAGTCTTCTCAAACAGATTTCTTCTCAGAGATCAGATTACCCACATTAAAGTTTCATGTGGGACACTCAACATAAAAATAAATAAAATAAAAAGTATGAGAATGTAGCTATTACAAAATTTTCCCTATATTATTTCATAAATGAAATTTCAATTTTTCCAGTTCGGAAAAAATGGAAAATTAGCCTTCGGAAAAAAACCGTTTTTTTCCCAATTTTTCCGGTTTTTTCCCGAGCATTCCCATCTCTAGTCGGTACAATATTGAAAACGGCACAAAAATCGCGATTGCGGCGCCTCTTACGGCGGATTTTTTTCAAATTTATGGAGCACTAACTAGCCATAGTCATACACATACACAAAAAATTTGGTTCAATTCGATGCATAACTTCATATACTTTTGGTCGGTACAATATTGAAAATGGTACAAAAATGGCGATTGCACGCCCCCTTCCTGCGGATTTTTTTCAAATTCAGGGAAGACCAACTATGCATAGTCATACACATACACAAAAAATTTAATTCAATTCGATGCATAACTTCATATACTTTTAGTCGGTACAATATTGGAAATGGTACAAAAATGGCGATTGCAGTGCCCCCTTCCAGCGAATTTTTTTCAAATTCAGGGAGGACCAACTATGCATAGTCATACACATACACAAAAAATTTGGTTCAATTCGATGCATAACTTCATATACTTTTGGTCGGTACAATATTCAAAATGGCACAAAAATCGCGATTGCAGCGCCCCCTTCCAGCGGAATATTTCAAAACTGAAGGAGGACCTGCTTGCCACAGCCAAAAACATTCACAAAAATTTTGGTTCAATTCTATGCATAACTTCATACACTTTTTGATGGTAGAGTGACGACATACAGACAGACACATAGACATTTTGTAAAAACATGTTTTTTGGAATCTCTGACCCCTAAAACGTGTAAATCCGTCGAAAACTGGAAGTAAAAAAAAATTCCATTACAATACTTTCTTCTATTGAAGATAGAAGAAAGTAAAAAGGGAAATTTGACAATCAGTCGCAGAGTAAATAGCTAAATTAGTCAATCTGTTGAGAGAAATAAATTGTGAAATTTGCCAATCTCCAGAAAAAAAAAAGCAAAATTTTGTGTGACGAGCAAACAAGAAAAATTTGTGAGAAAAATTACAGTCAGACGCAGGAAAACAATTTTGTATTATTGTCGTAAGAGTAAACTGTGAGATTTGTCAATCGATAGTGGAAAATATTACGAAAATAATCAGTCAGTCCTGAGACTTGATCGCCACTTCACAAAGAAAAAAAATTCGATTTTTTTTTTTTTTTTTTTAGAAACAGGAATGTTTTGCCCACAAGATTTTTTAGGGCATGGATCCTGCCATTCCGTCCTGAAATTCAAACATTTAAATATTCTGCCTATTTGTCAATGAACTGCTGATAATTGCTAATAATTTGTACAATGAAATGCTGATAATTTTTATAACAAATTTTACATGTTTATTAATATGTCTATAATTGTAAAGTATTTTCATAAAGAAATACATAGCACCTTTTTGTAATGCAAACATAAAATATCTTACTAATATGCCAATGGTTGAAGAGTTATCTCCAAACATAGGTTTCATTTTTTCATGTTTTAATTATTTAATGCTGATTACCTTAAGCTACATTTAATGTTATTTTAAGTTAAATCAGTTTAAAATTTATGAACAAAAAAAAAACCTTTTAATTTTAAATATTTATAATGAAGTCACGAAAATAACTAGTTGGATGCACCAATCCCAAAACTCTCTTCTATTTCGTAGATCTCAATGTTTCAAAATATATTACAAAATATTAATACTACTTCTATATTATAACCGTTAGTTCATTGTATAAAATGATTATGAAAAAAAATTACAATAAAAAGAATATTGCCCTCTTAAACTGATGGCATTGAGCTCACAGGCTACGCATCCTAATTGTATATTACAGCCTCATATTTTCAAGGGTTAATGCTGTTCGAAAAACAAATTAAACAGCACGTGCAGAGCAACCGTTGTTGTAAATAACTTTTTTTGCATTAGTTTTATGCCGTTTTCTAAGTGTTTTAGTAGCCAGGTAATTTCCCATTAACTTTTAGACCCCATTTTATAAAGGATTTGATGGTGAACTGTCCTGAGCATAAACTTATAATGCATAGTGTAAGAAGTCGTCTTACAAATGTACAAGAGAAGAAAGAAAGATCATAACTTAACTTAGATATCTCGGGGGCTGCAGGCTTCTTTAAGTATTTTTTATTACTAGAAAAGACGTCACTTACATATAGAACACTAACGCAGACACATTATATACAAATAAAGCTTTTACATAATTCTGGCGCACGCCACCATCACAAGACATGAACCACAGTTCACAACCAACATTCGAACATCACTAAGAAAAAGAACATTATTTTAATAGAAGTAGTGTTGCCAGTTTTTTTTAAACGAAAAATATTACAACTACATTTTTTTAATTTAGCAAAACTCAGGTCATGTGACGCGTGACAGTCTATTTTTTTTCTTTCTTTTTTTCCTTTGGAATGCGCGCGTTACAATAGTACTTTTTTCGGGAATGTACAGACTCTAATAGACTATAAGTACTCATTTAAATTTAGGAGAATTTTATTTGTCGCTATGAATCATTTTGCATTGGGTAAGTTTAGAATTGTGCATAATAATGGATCATATGCTACTTCAACTCCAGTGAATTTCCTCTGCGTCAATTATTAGAGAAGTCGATGTAAAACGTTATAATCTACATGGATTCACTGGATCAATAAGAAAATCTTTGTCTATGTACTGTTCACTTCCTATTGCAATTTTTTATAAAACAGATAATAATTTTGAAAAATTATTTTCTCAAATTAAGTAAAAGATACTCAGAACAGACTAGAAATTTCTGTCGGAGATTGCAAAGCTAATTCATATGGAAAGATAGTTCTCAGAAGAAGAGGTTAATAGGAATTTAGAAAACATCTCACACAAAAAAACAGCTCATAAAGAGAATAAAATTTTCTGCTTTATATAAGCACAGATTGGCAATCAGAGTCTATAGATTCACTCAGAAAATATATAATCAATGTTTATACCGCGGGATATTTTATACCAAATGTAATACACACCTAAAGAATAGCTCTAAAGACTTATTAGAAATTACTCGACTACGAAACAACACAGGAAACGACATAAAACAAATGCTAAAACTACTTTTGAAATATGGTTGCTTTATACGCAAATTTTGTTTGAAATCCACTGTGACGATCGTTATAATATTAAACTGCTAGCTTCTCAAAATATATTCAATGTAATAGGTACAGTAAATGATGACATACTAGAAATTGAATTCATACAATCAATTTTTAGGCATATCATTATATATATAATGTAATTGATTGAAAAAATGTTGTGGTAACATAACTCCCAATCATAATGTATTGATTGTATGAAAATTTAATCAAGATAATAGACTGCTGAATAGGTTCAATTAGCAATAATACATTAATTACCTAATACATTATACTCAGCATCCTCTTCTGTTATACAAGGTATAAAAATATATGCGCAACAGGTCACACCAGTAGCATCCAATGTCAGTGAAAACAGAGAAGAGGTAAACTACTTTGATGCATAGAAAACTTATGCCCTTCTTCGGGAAAAAAATAACAATTCAATACATAAATAAAACACTGGACCTAGATTGTTGGGTAGATGAGACGGGTGGGATATGAAATGCAGCCATATCTACGAGTTATATACAGAATAGTTTTGAAAGCAGATAGATGATTATGCATTCAAAACAACATTTCGCTGTATGCTCCAATAGAGAGGTAACGCTGGTTTTTGCCAAAAGTTGTCTGATTTGCTCCAATTATGCAGACTACAGATATTGTTTTATAGTTTAAATATGTTAAGCAGATAAATATAAAGGTTTAAGTAACACTTTTAAATAATAACCTTCTCAGTAGGAATTTTTTAATTTTTTTGAAAAAATTTCAAAAACTGACAAATTTTACCCAAAATTTCGTTTTTTGGAGCAAAAGCGCAGACTCAAGCCATTTTTTTCAGCGGTAAAATTTCACACAGTTGATATACTAGTATAAAGACAACTTTTGGCACCTACCCGTTTTTGATCTTTAAAAAATAATTTTTTTCGTTCCACCCTAATTTTCATATTTTCTGAAATATGCAGCATAGCCGAGCTACCAGTTATGTGGTTGAAACCAAAATCTATACTCAGCAACAATTTATGTCAACTTATAACTGAATCTGAAATTTGATGAAAATCCATGTATTAGTTTTTGAGATAGAGCTATTGCAAAATCATAAAAAAATCTCAATAACAATGCTACATGTTGAGTGATGTACATCAAAAACTAATCAAGATAATTTTTTTATCAAGTATTTGCTGAATCTGAAGTTTGATGAAAATCCATGCATTAGTTCTGGGGATACATTTATTGCGAAATCGTAAAAAATGCAGCATCTGTAGGGTGATTTACACCAAAAACTAAACAACACAAATCTATTTCAGGAATTAGTTGAATCTGATGTTTCAGAAAATTTCGCGCATTAGATCTTAAAATAGAACTATTGGGATAATCACGAATAATGCATTATGGCAATGCAACCTCTTGAGCGATTTGCACCAAAACGCAAACAGCACCATGTTATATCAAATACTAACAAAATCTAAAGTTTTATGAAAATCCATGTACTAGTTCTTCAGATGTTACCGTTGTGAAAAAAGTGAATAATGCAACATAGCAGTGCCATCTGTTCAGGAAAATGCACCGGAAACTAATCACCGCTAGTTTATATCAAGGTCAACAGAGTCTAAAGTTTTGTGGAATTCCGTATATTAATTCTTGAGATTAAGCGCTTAATAATGTTCGTCACATACAGAGACATTTTGTAAAAACATGTTTTCTGATTCTCTGACTCTGAAAACGTGTGAATCCGTCAAAAACCGGAATTCAAAATTTGACAAACCGAATATTTTTCTTTTGTAAAGATAAAAGAAAGTATAAATGTTTAGTTGAAGAAAAGCAATGAAACCATTGATCTCTTTTTAATTAATTTTTGATCATTGCAGAATCTCTTTTATGTAGGTGTGTAAGCAGTTCCATACCTGAACACAAAATATAACCAACAAAAATATGCAGTGTGCATAATGAAACTGCCCTACTTTAATTTTGCCTGCAGACAGAATTTTTTTTCATAAAGTTGTGAAATTTTGTAAAAGTTATAAGAAAGGGATAGAAATTTCTTTAAGCCAAAAAAAAAGGTAAAAATTTTGCTACTACAGGTCGGTTTTTAATAAATTACACATTAATTTTGAATTCAATCAATAATTCAATCAAAACTATAATGAATGTTTATTAACAAAAATCACAAATTAAAATATACATGGAATTGATATAAAACAAAAAATAATCAAATTTTGTCCCTATACTTGAACTGAAAGTTTCATTGTTTACTTTTGAAAATTATGCACGGATTTTAGAGAGTTGCAGATTCAAAGCAGTCTACTGCATTTCTTTTATGAAAAGGCCATCAAAAACAAGCAGACGGCTCACGCAAAACTCTTTAACGTATGATTTGATTTTCACACTTTTTTCTATTGAGAGCATTCTGTTTCTGTAATATGGGCCTCTTTCAATAGCATTAAGTTGTAAAAAAATAGTTCTGGCTGTCTGTTTTCATTTCTCTCTTTCTCTCTCTCTTTTATTTTCTAGGTTATCACCAGTGTTCATGAATTTATGACATTTGGTATTTGTAATTTATAACCAACTTAATTATTAAAAATTTCTTAGATAGTCCTGGAATTCTTCTGAAAATTGGTCTTGTTTATTATTTTTTTTATTATTTTTTTTACACTTTCATTGTACTTTTCGCTATAGTAAGTGATTGGTTAAATTCAGCATTGAATGTATTGTTAGGGTCAGATGGGATAAAATAATTTTTAAAACAGCACTTAGAGGGTTCAAGTACTGTCCAGGAAGACATCAAGATTATTCTAAAATATCATCAAAACTGCCTTGAAATTTTTACAGCATACCAGCTAAAAAAAGAGCTATTGAAATCATTGAAGATTTATAGTCATTTATCTCTTGTGTTGAAAAAAAAATCTGAATATTAACAATTGCACATATGTGTCGTTAGTAACTTTTTTAAAAATTACAAATTTATTGTTAAGTTGCATTTTTCCACATCAGTTGAATCTTTGGTAAACCTTCCATGAAAAGTATAAAAATCGTGGCTAGTATTAGCACAAATAATTTTCAAATGCATACAAAAAAATTTTATTTATTTTTCGGAGATTATCTCATAACATTTTACACTTATGACTTTGCTACTTGACATGAGATTGCGTATTTTTGGAAATCAGTTTTTTATAATAAAACTAATAAATTCTCTTAAATTTACCTTTTTAAGCTTATCCAGATTTTATATCTTAATACGATGATTATTTTCCTCTCTTACACTTGCATTTCTGGTATGTCTTTGCTTCTAGATGTGACAGTAAAAGACATTTAACAGAAAGCTTTATCTAAACCAACATCAATTTTCAGAATCTTTACTAGATCAAATAAGAAATCTTATTTATTACACCACATTTCGAATTTTTGTGTATAAAAAATGAAAAAACTTTAGCATAAAAATCTTGAATGTAGTTTATTTTTAGTCCCCTTCTAATGTTTATCAGAAGGTATTTTCATATAAAACATTTAAATTCAGTTTTTATCAATTGAAATAAAATGTACTAAACATTTATGACTTATTTATTATTTTTAATTTGTTGCTTTATTTATATTGCAGATGCAGTTGTTTGAGAAATTCAATCTTTCCATACCATGAAGACACTTCAAAACACAAATTGTGTTTGCAGATTATAGACTCGTTTTTCCGCATTTTCTATATACTGGCATAATAAATTCTTCTGTGATGATTTTCTAAAACTTCTGCATTAGTTTGAAACAGTGGAACTGTGTTTATTTTCTTCCGCAAGATTAGATTAGGATTATTAGACAGCGAATTTTATAACGCTATCAAGTGCTTGGAATCAATTTATTATTAAGAAAATGTCAACTTTGTTACTATGGTGAAAATTTAATATAATGTTTAGAATTTTTTTTGCATTCCTGAAAAATTACATTTCCAAAGCAACAATGAAAGAATCAAATATTTTCTAAAAATATACAATTATTCCAATTTTTTTACGGATTGTCAATACTTTATATGGAAAAGTACTGACTTTTGAATCTCATCTGAATACCCTTTTGTAAAAAGCTCTGAATTGAAAATGTGTAGATTTCCATGAAATTTCGGGAGGAAAGGGAAGCAGTTCAAATATAAATAGACCTCCATAACTAACTCATTCTTGTACATTTCTCGGTTTATCCACAGAAAACCTCCATTATCTCGATATTATTTTTTACTTCAGTGTAAGAAGAAAGACAATTATTTATAATGATTAAAACTATTGTGTCATTTAAATAAAATATTCTTCAGAAACCTAATTTAACTTTGCAGCTTAGTCTTCAATGAGCTTCACTAGTCATTTTTCTAGAAAACACCTGAAATAAAGTCTAGTTTATAATTAAACCACAGTATTGGAAGTAAGGGAAAACTATTCCATTTGTGAGATATGCAGAAGAAGACCTTATAACAAATCCAATTTAAATAGACATATTAATTTTCATAGTCAGAAATACTTTCGCTTGTGAGATGTAAAAAAACGATTTTTTGTGATGTCTAATTTAGAGAAGTGTCGTGTTCACTCAAAAGGAAAGTTATTCATGTGCGAACTGTGAACAAACAATTTTCTCATAAATGTTATTTAGATAGACACCTGCGAATTCATACTAAAGAGAAACCTTTCTCTTGTGAGGTCTGCAGCAAGGAGTTTCCTGAGAAATCAGATTTAGATGGCCACATGTTAATTCATACTAAAGAAAAATCTTTCTCCTGTATTGTTAGCAAGGGAAACTTTTCTCGAAAATCTCATTTAAATGTGCACTTGCGGACACATACTAAAGAAAAACCTTTCTCTTGTGAAGTATGCAAGAAAACGTTTTCTCAAAAATCTAATTTAAATACGCATTTGCGAATCCATACCAAAGAGAAACCTTTCATTTGTGAGGTATGCAACATGCGGTTTTCGCATAAATCTCTGCATAAACACTTGCGAATCCATACTAAAGAGAAACCTTTATTTTGTGAAATATGCGAGAAAACGTTCTCTCGAAAAGATTGTTTAAATAAACACTTGCGGACACATACTAAAGAGAAACCTTATTCTTGTGAGATTTGCAACAAAGGATTTTCTGTTAAATCTCATTTAAATGATCACTTGCGAATACATACTAAGGAGAAACCTTTCTCTTGTGTGGTATGCAACAAAGGCTTTTCTCAAAAACCTCATTTGAATAAACACCTGCTGTGTCATAATAAAGAGAAACTTTTTTGAGTGAGGTGTACAATGAAGGATTTAGAAATGAATATCATTTGAATGTCCATTTGTGAGTTTATAGTAAAGAAAAACTTTTCTCTTGAGTGTTGTGCTAAAAAAACAGTTTTCTGTGAAATTTGTGTTAAATGCTCACCAGCGTATTAATACTAAAAGGAAACATTTCTCCTGTGAGGTATGTAACAAAAATTTTTCATCCAAATCCCAGTTAAATCTCAGTTTTCGGATTTATATAAAGGTAAACCTTTCCTTGGTGAGGTGTGCAAGAAAGGCTTTTCTCAAAAATGTCGGTTGAATATCGATCTGCAATTTCATACTAAAGGAAAACTTTTTTCATCTGAAATGAGAAAATGTTTTAACAAAAATCTCATCTGAATACCCATTTGCAAACACATTAAAGAGAAGCCTTTCTGTTATAAGGTGAGACGAAATTGATATTCTCACAAACTCATTTGGATATGCATGTGTGTTTTCGCAAGAAATAGGAACCTTGTTGTCTAGAAATGTTCAAAAAGAGATTTTCTCAAAAATTAGTTTTTATGACCAACTGCTAAATTCACATTGAAAAAACTCTCTGTGAGATGTGTGAATTCTTCCCGTAAAATTCAAATCAGATCTACCTGCATGTTCACACTACACAGAAGCCTTTCAATTGTGAGGTATATAACTAAAAGTTGCTTGATGAATCTGCTTTGAATATGCATCATCATATAGACTCAAAATTCCAAGACTTCTGTAACAGACTTGGCATGCAGTTCGTTTTAGTCTTTTTTCTTTATTATGTTCGCAATGAAGATATTTTCACTCAAATTTGAATTTAAATGTACGTAGTCATATCAAAAGAATCTCCATGTATGTGAAATGAAAAATTCTCTATGAATTTAACAAGATATTTTGTTTCTGTATTACAATTGTAAATATTCTGTTCATGCTATAGCCACTGGTTTTTAATAAAGGATTTTGCTGTTATTTACTTTAAAATTTTGTCGTTATTTACTTTAAATCGAGCAAAACAAAACATTTTGTTAATAAAATATTGTAATATGCAAATTGATAATGCATTCTTTTTTTTTAAGATTTTAATTTTGACCAAAAGTCTGACCAAAAAATAAGTGAACCCAGGGTCTAAAGTAAACCAGCTGGGATTGTCCGGAAAATGCTTTTGTGAATGCGTAGAAATTTGCGTAAGATAATTGGATACTACTTGGTTATCCCGTCGGCCAATTTCTCCAAATTATGCAAATCGCCAAACTGATTGCCAAATTAATCATATTGCCATGAATTTTATTTTAAATAACGAAAACACAAAAGAATTAGTAGAATTTTAATAAAAATACAAATAAAAAGTCGGAATAAAAATCACTCAATGACGTTTTAAACACGTGTATCGTACTTAATATCATATGTGACATTCACGATCATCCATTATTGGCATTTAATCTTACAATTTCGCGATAGTTTTATGGTCGACGGGATATCCAAGTAGTACTGATAATTGTTACAAAATGAACCATAACAAGATATGAATACTAGCTAAAAATAAATGTTGATATCCCATTGCACATCAGGAACCCAAAATTACTATCCTCATCTTAAATGTTTATATGTGTATATATGCACTAAATTTTGCCTGCACGGTAAAAGTCGTAATTATGCACGATATGTCTTTAAACTCGACGGATACATTGAGATGCTTCAGATTTTAGTGGAGGTTGCAAATGGGAAAAATCGACTCAAGAAGGTGGAAAATTTGAGACGGTTAAAAATTTAAATACCGCCTTAACACTGCTTTAACAAAACCATCTTTTACAGTCGTCAGGAAAAAATAAACATTTTTCGTTATCGCAATTGATAACAATTAAAAAAAAAACAATGAAGCTCTTACTACAACAATTACGATACTATTGCAAGATTTTGCACGTGAAAAATGAAAAAAAAGTAGTTTGACTAATTTAAGAAAAATTGAAAATTACGGCATAACTTTTTTATAGCAAGGTCTCTACGTAAAAACGAAAAATGAAATAAATAGCTTGGCGCATTTTAAAGAAAAAAACAAATATTACGTCATATTGGAAATATAACAGACCAAAAATAGGTGATTGTATAACTTCATGTGAATTTGTAAATACGTATTGAAACATGATAGAAACCAGACAATGGAAATATTGGGATATTTTAATGTTTGAAGTTCTGAGATTTTTGTTTTCGCCATTTTTTAATCTATTCCATATCTATATGTAATGAAACATCGAGGTCGAGGTCTGTGATTTCCCTGCATCTCATTTCCATTATTCTGATGCGGTTGCCAGGGCTGTAACTAAGGGGGTGCTATGGGCGGCCCAGCCCCCCTGGAAAAAAATCCTAGGTCACTGAATGAATTTTTTGCTCCAAAAATCTAATTTAGTTTTGAGATCCTTTCACAGTATTGTAGAATTACTCAATTGTATCTAAAATAAGTGTTTCAACACTCCCTCATCCTAATTGCACATATGAAAATAACACGATGTTTAATTTTGCACAAGTTATACACTCAAAATTTTAATTATCATATATTTTTCTTAGCATAAAATGAAGTTATTACAACAGTTTAATAAGAAACATAGTATCTACAATGTGAATATGCACTCATTTATCTTTTTGTGTCAGAAACAGCGATGAAAAAAAATATGAGCGCCCCTACATTCTCTTGAGCCCCCCCCCCCCTGTTGTTCCCTTCTAGCTACGATCCTATACTATGCCCAGAGCGGAAAATGTCCATCGAACGGGATTCGGTATCCGCTATTGGCTGTCAGAGCGCGCGATTCAGCAGTCTTTCGCTGCTTCCCTGTATCACTTTTGGTTACGCCAATACGGGCATCGTTCATATAACAGGATTCGGCAGGTCGAACTTCCTATCCCGCAATTCATGTAGGTGTTTGCAAGCAAATAAACAGTCTGTTAATGGGACCTGGTTTATTAATCCTTTTCACACGTCCATGTGCAGTGGTGTAGTCGTAAAAACAACAGACAGTATTCGCTCGGGAAAGGAGTATACCCTATAGTATATATACTATAGCTTACTTGGAAAACAGAGGATATACGGTGTACCTTACAGAAATCCTGAGGGCATGCGGCGTAAACCCTCCGCTACATCCCTGTAAATGTCCTTTTTAAAAACCAAACCTACCGTGATTTGACTTAGGAATTCTAAATAAGTCAATGCTTGGACTTTATGATTGTTGTTAAGGGTTGGGGTCCAAAAGACACAGTTTCATCGACTATGGAGGATATTCCAAATCTGCGTTCAAGGCTGCAAAAGGTCACGCGATACCGGTAATTTACCCAAAGAACTTCTAACTGATAAGCAGGGAGGCTACTACTGCTTTCCCTATGAAATGTTTCATTGGCTGGTGGGGATTTACATTGCGTCGAACAAAGCTTTTCCTTCTTTACGCTAGAAGTTTTTGCCTTGACCACGTGATCATAACGTAGATGGAATAATCTCCATTTAAATGACGTAACTCACATTATTTCCTCCAGATCGTGTCACTAGAAAAATGGCAGGTGATTTAATTTAATCGGTCAAAAAGGATCTGGCCATTGTGATGCTTGCAGGAAACGGCCATCCAGGCTCGTTTGTTATAACCACAAGTCATGACCATTGTGTTTAGGCAGCATTTATATTTTAACCCCCTGACCGCCGAAAAAAAAGGCAAAATTATAAAGTTTTTTTCTGCAATTTATTTTATACGTTAATAGCAATGGGATTTTTCTTTATCATGGTATAATTTTTTCGTTATGTATATGCTTATAATATTGAAAATATCAAACATAACTTAATTTCTTAAAACTAAAGAGCGTTCAAAAATAATATCAGGAAGCAATGAGGTGCATTGCTGGAAAATAAAGTTATCAGGGTCAACTTGCTTTTAAGCATTAGAAATAATATTTAAATAACATTAGATGGGACTGTAATTTTTTTAATTAAAGTCTTTAAAAAGAAGTTAACTTTATAATATACAAGATAAGAAGTATTATATAAGTAATTCGTATTATATAAGTAACTATATAAGATGTTCCTTTCATACCCCCCCCCCCAGTAAAATAACAGCCACATATCTCGCCTGCAAGGTCTGTGGTCCTCAGCTCCCCTAAATATTTTAACCCGACTTTAATATATATTATATTTTCTCTGTTTTAAAACATCTGGCAAGCTGGACCTGGTTTTTACATTATTTACTTTGAAGGTTGCATAAAAATATTATTCTTCGCATAAAAAATGTAATATTACTGCGAAATATACATAGTTTTCTTGGGGTTTAGTAAATATTAATATTAATATAAACGCTAATGCTCATAATAAATCCGTGAGCCGAGCGACGCACATACGTGCCGCAAAAAGGCGTAAGAATCCTTTTTTATTTCCTCCAGTAAAATTATATTATAAGATTAACCTCACTCAGTTGGAGCATTTTCTCGATTTAATAAGGAACAAATTTCTGTTTTTAAAAACCGATGACAAAACATTAAAAATTTCGTAAAATGCTCCTGTCCCGAAGAGGTTAAAGAAAACATTCTTACCTGAAACAATCCATTACTCTTTGAATACGAATCAGAGAGAAGAAAACGGAGAAAAGAAAAATAAATAAATAAACACATACACTGGCTTCAAATCGAAACTGCTAGTGAATGCACGACCTTGAAAACCGCCGTATCACGTAATTCTGTTAAACTTGACCCAAAAAAAAACAGCAGCTGTAACTTAATTTCGTTTCTGCTTGGAGTAGAGAAAAAACGTTCTTGCTTCCATTGTTTTAAAATGTTTGTTCTTGCTCTGTTTGTGCGTGCATTAACTGGTAGGAATGAAATTGTACACATCAAGGGACCTTGATAAGGGAGGGAGCCTCCTCCCCAAACATATGCACATGCTATTACAGTTGGCAAATTTACAATCTGAATGGACAAATTAATTCAAAACTATGATACACTTTCTATTATTTGACGGAAGTTACCAACATAATTAGAAATATTTCAAGCATTTTACAAATAAAAACTTAATTGCATTTTCTAATTGTGATAACCTGGTAAAATTATACAACTAGTTGGCAAACGCCAAGAATTATTTATATTTGCTTTTCATTGAGTTGGCAGATACTGAATTTTGACTTGGCAATTTAAGGCTCTCTCCCTGACCAATGAAATGTCTTTGCGAGAGCCCTGTGTCCATCACGACTTTTGGCCTCGAGAAATCTGTTTTTCTCTTTCTGTTGAGTAGGGTAAAATTGTCTAAATGAATGTTCGCAGCGTTTGTCGCGAGGGAGAGGGATTTAAACCTTTGTGACGCAGCAGAAATTCATTGCTTAAGTATTGAAATTAATTACTCACACCGGAATTTGAAAACAATTTATAAATAAGAAAAATTATATTTCACGTATTTAATAAACTGCATATTTTTTAAATAAAATTCCGATGCTACTGAGGCGTTTGGGAATAAATATTTAGTGTTTCCATAGATATACTACCGCGCCTCAACTTCACGGCAGCTGACTAATACTTGTCGACTTTTTGTAAGATATCGAGGTCGTTGCTTGTGAGAGCGGATTCCGTCAAGTCGTTGGTTTATCAACATCATATTTCGATTACTCAGGTGCAGCGCACAGACCGGAAATTGTCCATCGAAAGGGATTCAGCACTCCGGTGTCGGTCTTTAACCGTAGCTCTCAATGTTCATGTAAGTTGTGACAATCATGTAGATTTTGGCAGGCAACACAGAGAGACTTCATGCATGCCCCCAAGCCCTGTCAGGACCATATGACTCTTGCGACCAGGAATTCGACTCGGGTCCCAAATCACAAACCGCTAGGTGGTTCCGCACCGATCCCCCCCTCCCCGCTTTCCGATGTCTACGGTGATGGTCGACTCCCGTGAGGAGTCAACCATCGTTCCCAAACAAAGTATGAACGGCCGACAGCGGCAGCTCACTTACGCCTATCGGAGAAACCGAAAAGTCCCTACGCTTGGAATCCCCCCCCCAAGTACCCATGACGAGCCCCCGGACGAGAACGCCCATAGGGACACTGAAGCCGATGACCTATGTGTCATGGATACACGGAAGGAATTTGCTTTTCGACTAACCACCAAGATCAAATCCTATCATAGGAAAGACAAAATAGTCTATTTTATGGAATCTGGTTTATTAATCATTTTCATGCATGTCCGTTGAAAACCAGGCCCGCATTGGTTTGACTTAGAACTCCTAAATCGACCAGTGCTTGGATAGCACGTTTGGTGGAGAGTCCTGGGGTACAAAGACACGGAGTTTCGCTGCTCCGGACTATTTAAATGACGTTACTCAAATTATTTCCGCCAGATTGCGACGCTAGAAGAATGGGAGGAGATATAATTTAATTGGTTAAAAGATTAGAGAACTGGGACGTTAGAAAGGAGTGGCTTTGTAGGTTCGTTAACTAAAACCACAAAAAGAAGAATTGTGCTTAGGTCAGCTTTTCGATCTTGAGGAGCGTCCAAAAAGGATCTCTGAAAGTAATAAGGTGTATTGCAGTAAAATAAGGTTATCAGAGGGAAACTGCTTATGAGCTTTAGAATTAAGGTTAAAAGAAAATTCAATGGAATTTTAAGTTTTAAACATTTTAATTTTAATTTTAATGTTGTTTAAAAGGGGTTAGTTTTATCCTTTCATATATACATATGTATATTGATGTTCTGTAAATAAAATTTAAAGAATTTTTTTCCAATCATAATTATTTGATATGAGCAATAAAAAAAGGGAGCACATTAAGTTATGTAGAAATTTTTACACTCATTTCTTCAATTTAATGGTCCGTTTAAAAATATTATGTGTTCTCTGAGCAGCGGACCATCAATAACTTCACTATTGGTATGGCTAGAGTTCAAGAACGATAAATTCTTTGTTCGCTCTATTCCATTCCACAGAAAACATGTTCAATAGAGCTTCAAAAATTCATGCTAATTTTTTTATGAAATAGGTTTAAATAAATCCTAAAAGATTTTCCTTACAGACGATAACATAAAATGGAATTATTTTTACTGTATCTCTGATCGAGAAATAAATACAACGAAATTCATATTCAAGAGGGAATGTAAGATAGTAATCATAAGTTTACTGTAATCAATAAGTTTAGAGGGAGACTGAATTGGAAAAAGAAAGGAAAAAAATCAAATACTTTTATCAACATTTATTGACATTTAAAAATCACATCAGATATTTATACTTTTATGAAAAAACAATCAGAATTCAGAAGAGCTTGAAACTAAGTAATTTAATAGCAGCAGGTGTCAGTAATGACATTTTGATCAAATTAGGATACCTTCGTTTAATAGATTTCTGATGAGAACAACATAATTTTGAAACATTTTTTAACAACCCTTATTTAAATTTTCGAACGTCGCTAGACTACCTCTTAAAATAACAATCAATGTATCAAATACAGTTAATTATATCTTATTTTCAAAATTATGGGGAATTCGGAGCAGTACAACAGTAAAGCAGTATTTTTAGCATAACCTCCTCAGTCCTGATAATGTCTGTGAGCGACACTAAAGAACATTCTTTAAATCAGTTTAAATGCTTCCAGAATTGTTAAAATAACTTTTAGATATTTTTAATAAATGTGTGCAGCGCCCGACATAGACAGTGGGGGGGGGGGGGATGAAGTCAAACATTATTTGGGGGGGCCCTCTTCTATCTTTTGACATTTTTTTGTGAATTACGCGGGAAATATCTAAAACTTAACATCATACTTATTGTAGGTTTACATAAATTTCATACCAAGTGTTATTCACATTTATATATTAATCATACAGAATAGTGTAAGAAACATAACTTTAAGAACTGAAGAATACAATTTTTTTTTTTCGGTATAGGAATTTTAAAGGTAAACGTAAGCTGTTAAAACATGCTGTTATTTCAAGCATAATAATGCTTCATCGTAATCAAACATAATAATGTATTTGGGCTTTCATCATATGGATAAGCAAGAGAAGCTATATTAATAAAAATAATATTTAATAATAATAGCAAACATTATTAACACTTGTTATTACATTCCTCATGGTGTATTAAAGTACTTCGTTATAAAATTTCCTGTTTTGACAAACTCTTTTATGCAGAAAGCAACAGATGAGAAATGTGTGAGATACAGTGATATTATAATGAAATTTAATTATTTTTAAAAAAAAACTTTATGAAATCGGCAAGAATGAAATCAAATATCACAAAATAAAAGGCTCTTTAAATTAAAATCCGTTCACTTTTTTATTAATCATTCGGCTCCCTTTTATGTGTGCACATCATAAGTATCAATATACAGGTTGATACATTTTTGGAGATGCTTTATAGAAATTTTAAACTGACTTTTGTAGCCCCATTTAATATTTGTCTAATGACTAAAGAGACTAAATTTTTATAAGAAACACAGTTTTAAAATCAAAGAAATTCACTGTGAAAAATTACTTTTCACAAATCTTCTAACTGAAATATTCTCAATATCTAACAGGCTCAATCTTACAGACTTATAAATCTATGTTAAGTCAAAAGAAAAAAGGATATAAATATTTTTGTGATCATATAAAAGATAAAGCCTGACAAATAAAACAAGGGAGGGTTGCCAGAACTTATTTTGAAGTTCCCCATTTGCTGATTTGCTAGTTTAAATTGGCAAAATTTTTGTTGGTTGACATTTCATTTTAGTTTGTATAATATTTCAAATGAAATGTTATTTTAATAAAAGAATATGCCAAAGTTCCTTTATAAAAGACGTATACAAAATAGTTAATTGCAGTTAGCAAATTAATTAAGCGAAGATTAACAGATTGCTCTTTTGAGATATTTTCCTTAGTAAAAATTCCACACGCACTTTCTCAGAGCTTTCTATTGCTTTCTTAAAACACTCTTTTAAGAGAACTTACTGTTGCATATGTCACACAAAGCTTTTCCCCCCTAATATACATTAAGAGATGTTTGCTTGATATATAATTCCATCAGAATTTTTTGTAGAATATCTCACACACAAAACTTACACAGCAGTATGAATTAACAGATGTCTATTTAAATTACTCTTCGAAGAGAATTTCTTGTTGCATGTCACACACACAAAAGGTTTCTCACCAGTATAAATTAACAGATGCTTGCTTAAATTACCCTTTTCAGAAAATTTCTTCTTGCAGATTTCACACACAAAAGGTTTTTCACCAGTATGATATAACAGATGTCGGCTTAAAGCATTCTTTTGGGAGAATTTTTTGTTGCATATTTCGCAGATAAAAGGTTTCTCACCAGTATGAATTAACAGATGCCTGCTTAAGTTAACCTTTTCAGAAAATTTCTTGTTGCAGATTTCACACACAAAAGGTTTCTCACCAGTATGTGTTAACAGATGACTGCTTAAATGAGTCTTTCGAGAAAATGTCTTCTTACATATCTCACAATTAAAAGGTTTCTCGCCAGTATGTATTAAGAAGTGCCTGCTTAAATATTTTCTCGAAAACTCTTTTCTGCATACTTCACAAACAAACAGTTTTCCTTGCTGTGAGTCAGAACCTATTATTCCTACAACCTCTTGTAAAGAAATATTTTGCTGCATATTTCGCACTTTAAAGAGAGTTTTGAGTGAAATGTTATACATTCATGGCGTTTTGAATCTGCAAAAAATAAAAACAACACAACTTATCACCTTTTAAGATTCATGAAAAATAAATATACAAAAAATACTCATTATGAATTATTACCGTAATTTCTAGCGTATATCCCACGGATCAAACAATTCTTTTTAGACCCAGAAATTTTATTTTGTAAATGAAGACAAATATTTAAGGCGATCTATGAAGTTACATTTCTTTTTGAAAATTTTCTGGGTCAGAAAATTATTGTTTATCCGCGGATTATACGCCGGAAATTATGGTTAATTAATGTAGAAAACTGAAATGAAATAGACTCCCAAATGCGTGATGCTCACAGAACCAATGATGTGTCAGATTAATTTTCTAATTCCATAATAATTTAAACTATAATCAACTTTAGAATAAATAAAATAAATAATTGGCACCATAAAATAAAACATTTATCATAAAGAAAGTATGATTGATAAAAATGAGAAATAACTGTTATAAATGAAGAGTAAATCAGATATTTAGGAATAAATGTTTTATAAATAGAAGTATCTTTAAAACATTTATAAATAAAATGTAAAGCAAACTGATGGAGAATATTTTGTAATTTCATATTGCCTCTATGAAAACAATAATACATTGTTTAAGGAAAAAAGATAAAAGAATTTATTTTATTGAAAAGGGGAATTATAATATTTAGATGCATTTAGTGGAAATTTCTCCAGATTTAAGAATTTTTTAAACTAACATAAATGACTATAGCAAAAGATATTCTACATTATTAAGGCAATTTACAGAGTATTTCAATAATTTAACCATTTATTAGTATTTTACCCATGTTTAAAGTCGTATGTAACAGGTTATAAATAAAACAAAATACATTTTTTAAAGTTTTAAAATAGTTTTGGAATGCACTTATAGATCTGTCTATGCAAATTGGATTATAAACTACGTGAAGAGTGCATGCATGGCCAAATTCAGATTTTTTTCAAAATGTCAGCAACCCTAGAATTTCAAACTGCTATATCTCAGCCATTTTTTAGGATAAAGACAAAACAAAATATGCCGTGGAATCTTTGTGTAAAGGTGAGATTCTCAAGAAAAAAATATTTTTTTCTATTTTTAATTTATTTTCAATATTTTTTAAAATAAAAAAATATTAAATAGCCGCTATTATGAAACAAGATGGCAGATGAAGCTGGCCAATCATCTCCGTTGAAACAGTAGTATATAGTATGGATACAATTAATCTCATTCAAATTGGTTAATAAATATAAGAGGTATCACATGACAAATATCAGATATATATGTATTATATAATGGTTATATACATTTATACATATATATAAGTCAATATTCAGATGGAGAATGATTTTGGGGTCTGAGGTGTAAAAAAATATACCATTTTTTATTTAAAATGTTGTACATCAGACAGCTGCATTAGATAGCTTTTTATTTTTTGTAAAGTTAAATAAAATGTTAAATATCTGCTTAATTAAATTCATTTATCAATGAAATTACATTTACAAATCAATTTACTCAATTTAGTGTAATCAGCAATAATACCTTAGCACTGTTGTCATGTATTACTTACTTTTTATATATAAAACACAACTGCGCTATATCATTGCACTTATAATAAAACATTTGCATGGAACTGAATGACATTATCGAAGATTTAACAGAAATAGGAAAAGTAATTTTTTAAAAATATCGAAACAATGTTTCTTTTTTAATTTTTCAAAAACATATACATTTTCTAATTTAATTTCATATCTTCTATTAATACTCACGATTTGAAACTTATCTAAATATTGATGAAAGAATTTTTTTAAAAAAGGAATTATTATATTAATTTATAATAAACCTACAGAATTAGTCACAAAAAAATCCATGTTACGTTTGTTAAAATAAATCTTAAAAGAATTAATTTTTTAGCTAAGGTTATTAAAATACTCTTTTCAAAAACTTTAATTGTTTGAATTATTGACAAATTAAACTTTATTTGCATATAAATGTAGAAACATATAATCAAACATAGTATTTTTGACCAAGTTTTCAATTGAGTTTTGAATGATTGAAATTGAAAAGTAAAAAATAAACAAAATAATTATTTTACTTTGACACAATCATAACTTCTTCCCCATGAAATCTGAATCTAACGTCCTTTCATTATCTCAAAATGTACACACACTATTTATCCTCCTCAGTCCTGAGACAAATATTAAGTGAGACAACAAAAACCAAATAAAAATTATTATAAAATATCTTCAAAGATGCATCAGTCTATATCGATGCTTCTAATATGCACACATTTATTAAAAAGATCTAGATGTAATTTTAACAATTCTAGAAGCAATTAAATTAATTTAAATAATGTTTTTTAGTGTTACCTTCAGGCGACATCAGGACTTGGGAGGTTATTCTCATAATCATGTTTACCATTTCAATGTGCTATTGTTTATTAATATATCTTCAAATTTGAAGTCGCATTTGTCATATACAACTTGGGATACAAACATTCAAACTAATGATTTGTATCTGTAATCTCACAAGGAAGATCTGCATACTGGGCATACTCAGATTTTTTTGAAAAAAAAATACTAATTAGTCCGCCACCGCGTCTATTATTATACTAGTCAACCGCCGCGGTGAGCGGCCAACTTTCGTCGGCAACCCCTACCCACGAACCAAATAGACCTAGTCTCTTGCGCGAAGCGCTGTCGCCGGCAGGCGACCACTGACAGCGCCAAAATTCTTTATTTACGACCCGGATAGCCTTGGACTCTAAATAGAAAAGGGAAAAAAATTGAAACCGGACAAATTTAACAGAAAAATTAGACAAATTGGAAGACGGTTAGGGGCGGGCGGGGCTCTGAAGCTATCGATTTTCCCTGCCTTCATCCCTAACATATATGTCTATGTAACTAATTTATATGTAACAAAGGATCAGTGAAAATTTGCGGAGGAATTGCAGTAGAAAATATGTAAAAAAATAAAATACTTTCGAATATTTGGTGTGAAAAGAAGAGAGTGTCACAGGATTTGGCAAGCAGCACTTTTCCCTGCCAAAAGCAAATGATTTTAATACAACTGAAAACTTTTGGATTTTAAGAATCCATTTAAAAGATATTTTAATGAAATTAAACATAAATAAATAGAGAATTTAATATAATACACACACACACACACATATATATATATATATATATATTAAATTGCATATATATATATTATTTGTTCCTGTAGTAATTTAATTTACCTCTGGAAAAAATATTTTCATACATAAAATTTTTTTATTCAGTAAAATTATTTTCATGCATTTAAGCGTATTCAAAAATAATAGCCAGACGTTTCAGTAGCAACAAAATCGAACCGACAATGCTCAACTGGACTTTGAACTTGAATCAATATTAATTAATTTAAATTTGAATTTTGTTTTAAATCTCAAATTTTGATAGTTAAATTTTAATATAAATACACATGACGTCATTTTCTACTCACAATTTGAAAAGTTATTTTTAATAATAATGAGAAAATCGTATTATAAAAGATATCATCAATAAATAAAACCCATTACTCCTCTGAAACAATGTAATTAATCCAATTATTACCATTTTGAAGAAATTTCCTAATAATTTTCTGTACGATTTTTGTTTGTGACACAAAGATATCTTTTTACTGGTGCATTTTATTTTACTTTTAAGAGCTCTAACGTTAAATGATACTTTTCTTTTAGTCAATATGCAATAACATTTCTGAATTCAATTACAGAAATGTTTTGTAAAAAAAAATGTTTTAGAAATTTCTCATTTCTTGATAGCTGACACTGAATCCTATAATTTTTTTCTTTTTTTTAAGCTTCATGTAAGTGCATAAAGAAAATTGTTTCTGTTTTCAATTAGTTGATATTCCCCATAACTTGATTTTCTTTCAATTAATTAAATTGTTTTAAGCGAAAACAAAAATACATTTTACTATATTGTTTGATTAAAAGTTTTCATGTCAAATGCAATATGTTTTAGTTTCCAATTTAGAGTAATTACTTTTCAAATATTTATATCAGCAGACTCTCTTGAAAATATCATATAATGTATTAAAAAATATATGACATATCATATGAAAATATCGTAATATGTATGAATCCTGGTAAGGAACACAGTTTAAGAGGAGATGAAAAATATGGATCAGCTATTGATAGACAATAATAGAGAAATTGAGGTCCGGTGGATGTATGATATTTTCATAGATAAGATGGACACAGTGACAGACTGAGTCTGACTACTTTCTTTTTATATTTTGATTATTTTATTTGTTTGTAATTAGGGATGTACCGAATATTCGGCCATGTTACCGAATATTCGGTTAGGCCGAATATGAAACTATTCGGCCTGCCGAATATTCGGTTTCGCCGAATATCAAAGTATTCGGCCGAAACCAATTTTTAATAAAACCTTCTAAAAAAACATTTTTAAAAACTTTTTCACAATTTCTATTTTTAACTGCCAATTTATAAGTATATTTAAAAAAATTAGAAAGAAAACCGTATTTAAATAAAATAAAATGTTTTACATTATTTATTTGCTGTTTGTAAAATATAAATTAAGGAAATTAACTATGAGAAGGATTAAAATAGTGATTTATTGCGATTCTTCTTGGGAATAAATAATGTGCAGATGCAAGTTCCTAAATTTTGTTTAGTAAATAATCTGTTTCTTGCTTTCCAAAATAAAATTCCTTAAACAAGAAAGAAAAACTTTTGAGAATAATAATAGGTATGAACGCAGACAATTTTTGTTCATGAAACCATAATTATAATCAACTTAATCAGTCATATAAGTACATTGTATTTCATCTCACTCTGGATCAAACTTGTTGCATTAACAATAAATAAGATACCATAACTATATTTTCAACTCACATGTTTTGATTTCTGTAAAATATGAAACGATGGGAAGAGTGGAAAAAGCCACCATTCATAAGAAAAGAACTATGAACTAGACATTCCTTTATTCAGAATTAAGTTGAAAGTATTTGTACTTTATATTGAAAAAATCTGCCTTGAGTTATTAAAAAAGACAATTATGAGACTAAAGTTTTTCTTCGACCTTTTTTCATTATTTCTCTTTGATTTAAAAAAATTTGCAGAAGAAACAGAGAAATTTAAAATTTTATAAATTAAAAAAAATCTCATAATTGTGCTTCTTAAATAATTCAAGGTAGATTTTTTTTCAATACTAAATGATCTTGCAAAAAACTCTTGTTTATCAAAATATAACTTTCTTTTATTAAATATTATGCAAAATTGTTTTAAAAAAGTAACATTTTAATATCTTTAAACTTTAAAATACAAAAAGTATTTGAAAAGCCGAATATTCGGTATTCGGCCGAATAGTTACAATTCGTCTGGCCGAATATTCGGTATTCGGCCCAACAATTACTATTCGGCTAACCGAATATTCGGTATTCGGTTCAGCTGTCGACCGAATACCGAACTCCGAATATCACTATTCAGTGCATACCTATTTGCAATAAAAAACAAATCACGAAAACTAAAAGAAATCATATACCCTTTTACTTTTATTTCCTAAAGAAAAAAGGTTTTCAAAAAAAAAAAAAAGAATTTCCCAAGCTCACAAATATTGGAGACACCACCACCAAACCCTCCCCCCCCCCCTGGTTACAATTCAGGGGGTGGTTTTTTTGTATTATTGATGATTGCTATCAACCCTCTTTAATTTTTTGGTGGAATTTTAGAAAACCCAGTGTAGCCTAATTAAAAACATATTAACACTATATATAAAACCCAGCAAACTATTGCAATTAATTTTTAAATTAAAAGTCAAAAATTTTCTTTTGCTTTGAAACAAGTAAAATAACAAAAGTATATAAATTTTGGATACTACTTGGTTATCCCGTCGACCAAGAAACTATCGCCAAACGATAAGATTAAATGCCAATAATGTATGATCGTGAATGTCACATTCAATGACATTAAGTAATATATACATGTTTAAAACGTCATTAAGTTATTTTTATTTGTATTTTTATCAATATTCTACTAATTATTTGTTTTTTCATTATTTAAAATAAAAATTATATCATCATGTATAATTTGGCGAAATTGGTAACGGGATAGCCATGTAATACCAAATTTTGTATTTATTACAAATTCTTGTTACTTAAAGAAAAAAAATGTGTGCATAAATTACATGTAAAGCACAAACTATTACAATTGTTTTCATAATCAGAAAAATCTAGTACAATTAAATATATTACTAAATCAAGATTTTATTTTTAGTCTTACTTTAACATTTTAAATCTTGTATTTTTCAAAAATAATACATAATAAAAAAATTGTCAACTACATATAAAATAGAATAATTACAGCAAATTTTGAAATTACTAACATATAGTAAAATATATACTTAATCATATTTTACTTATAATTATTATATGCTAATAATTTGTATTGACAATTTGTACCAATAGATTTAGGAAAAAAAAATAGGGGTACTTCTCCTTAAAGAGGCCTTCACTTTTTTTTTAGAGCTATACGCTACGCTATACAATTTGGGTTTAATAAAATGAGATTTAATGATAAATGATACAAACAGCTATGAAAACAAAAGTAATGAATGCTTGTGAGTGTTTATATCTAAATATTTACATAACTATAATAACTCTAAATAATTTTACATTTACACATATGTAAATATGCATGCACATATGTGTATACATTATGGTTATTTTTTAAATTAAATTTACTCCTTTTGTATAGTAAAATAATGAAATGGCCTTTATAATAACTAAATTATACAACTGTCAAAAAAAAAAAAGTTTGTGAAAAAGAATCAGTGAATATGCAGCCAGAAAATATGTTTCTGAACTTATAGTTTTTATAGGTATGTTAGTTACTTTTAGTGTATTTTACTCTAAGAAGAAAAAAAATGTAAATAAAAGTACCAGTTTTAAATATTAAGTAAATTTTATTTTTTAAACACTTTTAAATCCTAAAATAATAAAGTATTCGGTCTGATAATTATGATTCGGTTAGCAAAATATTCGTTTAATAGTGTGCGAAATATTTAAAATGGCTATAAATGATAGCAAAAATAAAAGTTATGACACATAAATTTTGTGTCATCATACGATCAAATCACAAATTCTACAATTTTCAGTAGAAGAATAACTAAAGATTCAGATCTCGCTGTTAATTTATGTTAGTAAAGAAGATGTGTCATTAAACTGCATTTAAAAAAATATATATCCACTGCTACAATCTGACTTTCGCCATTTTGTCCATTTTAGTACAGACTAGAGATGTAAATTTTCCGGAAAAATATAAGTGGCGGAAAAAACCGGTTTTTTACCGGTTTTTTCGAGAAAAAACGGAAAAATTGGAAAAATTGATTTTTCATAACTGTTTCTCCCAAATAAATTATATTTTCTTAGAGAATATTAAATAATAAACATTTTTTCCCATTTATATGTATTAAATGAAAATTATTTTCACTTTATATTACAAAATAAAAAGAAAGTAGTAAAGCCTGCTTTTAAAAGTTTAGTTTTTTTTTTTTTTTTTTTTTTTACAACAGCCTAAGAATTTTTATTAAATGCTATTGTTTTTTATATCATATCTCTGTTGAAATGATTTTTCAGTTACATGTTTAACTACCAATTGACCTAATGTAAAAATCTGAGCCAATATATCTGCAGTTTGGAATGAAATAAAATATGCATTCCATTTACATAAGTATAGTTATTAAGCAAATGATACTAGTTTAAAGAAATTATTGCAGTTTTGTCATTATTATTAATATCAGTATTCAAAAATTCCACCGTTTGTTTAAAAAATGTATATTTTTATATTATTACTTTTTTTTCTTAGAATTATAATTTTATTTCCTTTATAAAATATGTTTAGTTTTGGTATAGCTTTCCAATCTCAACTCAAAAAAGTTTTGATTTAGTTTTATAATCTAAATTCAAACAAAACTAAGTTTTACTTTGGCTTACTCAGGTCTGCAACTAAAAGATAGCATAGGATTTATTGACTGTTAGATTTTTACTCACTGAAACCAAATATATATATATATATATATATACAGGGTGTCTGAAAAGTCTGGAAACGGCCGAATAATTCGAGAAATACATATGAGATTGAAAAACGTAAATAAACGTGTTAAATATTTTTAAATAAGCTACTCAGTGATACCTAATTTGACCTTCGCAACCGACCCCCTGGGGGTCAGAGGGGGTCCAACTTTGAAATCTTAAATTGTAACCCCCATTTTTTATTGCAGATTCCGATTCTACGGACAAAAATACGTAACTTTTGTATTTGATGTTTATTTCAAATCCTCGTTTATCACGGTGTAATCGAGCATATTAAATCGATACATATTTCGGCTTTTCCAACGGGATTTTCCCTAATCGAAACTGATTGGGCAGAATTTTTGGCGTCAAATTCCCCGTCTTTTACAGAAATAGCGTTTCCTGAAAATCACCCGTGGCGATTATTTCAATAGTGCTACACTGCTAAAAATCTGACCCATTTGCTGCAGCGTCACTCCACAGCTATTATAGAATATCTCTTTTGTGACCAATGAGAGTGCTCCATAACACAGTAAAGTAATCGTTTTCTATAAAAGTGGTGGAGTGACGATGCAGCAAAAGTGTCAATTTTTTACAGTGTATTTTACTGTGTTATGGAACATTCTCATTGGTCATGAAACAGATAATCTATAAAAGCTGTGGAGTGACGTTACAGCAAACGGGTCAAATTTTTAACTGTGTGTAGTACTATCGAAATAATCGGCACGGGTGATCCAGGAAACACTATTCTTGCAAAAGACGAGGAATTTGATGTCATAAATTCTCCCCAATTAGTTTCGATTAGGGAAAATCCCGTTGGAAAAGCCGAAAAATGTATCGATTTAATATGCTCGAATACACCGTGATAAATGAGGATTCGAAATAAACATCAAATACAAAAGTTGCGTATTTTTGTCCGTAGAATCCGAATCTGCAATAAAAAATGGGGGTTATAATTTAAGATTTCAAAGTTGGACCCCCCTCTGACCCCCAGGGGGTCGGTTACGAAGGTCAAATTTGGTATCACTGAGTAGCTTATTTAAAAATATTTAACACGTATATTTACGTTTTTCAATCTCATATGTATTTCTCGAGTTATTCGACCGTTTCCAGACTTTTCGGACACCCTGTATATATACATATTAAGTTTAATTAAATGTAATTTTTTTCTTTTTACCCTAAAATCTGGTATTCTATTCTAGAATGAGAAACCATATTCAATAATGTTTCCACATGGTAATTTTATATTTCTAAGAGTGGAACTCAACAGTTATGAAAACAGATCACTACAATTAGAAAATGCTCACTATTTGAGGAATTAACAAAAGCAGTTACATACAGAGATAAACTTCTACTGTGCTTTAGAAAACTACAAAAATTCAAAGTTTAATCAAGAGGGAAAGTAGAATTTGGAACATAAATACTTGTAATAAAATATGGTTTTTTTTTTTTCATTGCAGTTCTACTTTTCTAATGCAAACTGCCCATGTTTTTGCAACATTACTGTACATTATGGAGGTCAATTTTAGATTCAACACCTTGAGAAAACATTCAATTAATCAGCTATAACGAAATCTTGAAAAATGCAGCATAGTAGTGCCACCTATAGGACAATTTACACCAAAAACTAAACAACATTAATATATATCAGAAACTGTATGAAGCTGTAGTTTGATTTAAAAAGAAAAATCATCCTTGAGGTAAAGCTATTGTGATAATCTATAATAATGCAGCATAGCAGCGTCTTCTGTTGAGCAATTTACACCAAAAAGTAATGAGCACGAAGTTATGCCAAAGATTAACTTAATCTGAAATTTTATAAAAATACATACATTAGTTTGAGATAGAACTATTGTGGAAATTACGAATAATGCAGCATAGCAGCGCCATCGGTTTGGCAATATACACTAATAACTAAACATTTCGAGTTTATATCAAGGTGTAACTGAATCTAAAGTTTTGTGAAATTTTGTGCATCAGTTCTTGAGATAGAGTGCCCATAAAATTTGTCACATACAGAATGCAGATATTTTCCGAAAACCATCAAAACGTGTTCAGGACCTCCTAAAACATTTAAATACACCAAAAACTGGAAGTCAAATTTTTCACGAATTCAATACTTACTTCTTGAAAAGGTAGATTAAAGTAATAGATGCATACTTCAAAATTTTATGTTGAATTTTTAGTTTTATCATTTCCATTAATCGGCATATTATTGCAATAATTTTATACATGAATTAATTTTTAAAAAGAGAAGTTGCATTTAATTACATATCTAGATTTTTTTCATGTAATCAAGTTTTTGTGAAATTGTGAACTTTTTGTATATACTTGTACAAAATATATTCAGAATTTTTGAATAAGAAATTATTACTATATTTAGGTTCCTATTTAGAAATTTTTAATAAGGTTATTTACATACATATATGCAACTTAATCAGATTCAGCTGCTGTATGACATGAGATTTTTTTTTCTTCAATCACTGCACTTGCGAAAGATTCAATTTGTTGATTAAACTTTTTCTGAAATGTCTATTTTCAAGAGAAATTTTGCAAAGGGTCTTGTGTTTCAAACAAGAAAAAAATGTGAAGGATCCTTTCAAGTCTTCTCAAACAGATTTCTGCTCAGAGATCAGATTACCCACATTTAAATTTTCATGTGAGACACTCAACAAAAAAATAAATAAAATAAAAAGTATGAGAATGTAGCTATTACAAAATTTTCACTATATTATTTCATAAATGAAATTTCAATTTTTCCAGTTCGGAAAAATTGAAAAATAAGCCTTCGGAAAAAACCCGAAAAAAACCGGTTTTTTTCCCAATTTTTCCGACCATTCCCATCTCTAGTACAGACACCCACATAAAGAATGAATCGTGGATAAACAGTTCATTCATTGATAATGATTCAGTAAAAAAATCACATAAATAAGCCTTCCGTTTAAAAACTAAATAAATTATATTTTTGATATTCAGGAAAATTCTCCTTAGATTCCTTGTTAAAGCTTGTCTTATGGATGTCTAGTAATAAATATTACAACAAGAGATTTAAAAAAAAAGTTTTAGCCATAATTTCATTGCAGCTTTGTGAGTTTGATAGAAAATTAATGAATGACGAAGGAAGAGTTCATCCATGAATAACGAATCAATAGACAAAGTGAAACAGAAAAATTTTAATTAATAAAAAAAAGAATTTATTTATTAAAAAAAAAAAGAACAGAAAGCGTTAGTAAAAATGTGCGAATCTAGCACTTAAATATGGGCTCGGGTACAAATTTAACTTTGAATAACTCAGGAAAATTTAAAATAGATTCTGTAGTAAAGCTTGTTTCTGTTAATGGTTTTCTGATAACCAGTATTAAACAAGGGATTTAAAAAAAAGGGCACAATTATATGAATGAATACTATTAAATGATTCGTAAAGTAAAACGTCATGACTCATTCTTGCATTGGCATCTTGTGTCTTGCCCTATCTATAATATCAGGTAATTTTTAAAATATGAATTTATTGATCTGACTCTCTTTATTAAAATAAGTTATTGCTAAGATAGTTTGTTTTTGTTAATCTTCATCTTAAATTCTATAACTTGCAGTTTGATAATATGACTCCACTAATTCTCATGTGTTCCAACCTTTATTCTGCCCATAGTCATTTAAAGTATTATTAAAGTGTTTTATTTTTAGCAGATTTTTTTTTTTTTTTTTTTTGTGTCACTAATTAGGCGAACAATATTTAAGTTTAAATTTGAAAAAGCAAACTCATTTGAATTTTCATTCACGGTTAAATTTAAATCATTGTGTTGCTTATACATGAATTTGGTTGTATTCTGTTCATTTGAAGTAAATTTTTAAAAATAATTGATCGCACATTGAAGGTCTCATATAAATTTTATCAAAAATTACATAAAATATCAATGTAATTTAGGCGACCAAGAATCTGAAATTAAATTGTTAATTCCATAATATTAGATCCGTTGCCAATAAGTGCTATGATTGATTGCTTTAAAAAAAATTATTTTATTCTTGCATTTAGGAAAATAGTACTTGTCTATTCACTTGATAACATGCGACAGTGCACCACCAATGTTACTACTTACAGAATTTTATTTATTTATTTATTTATTGTAATGTCTTATTTAATCTTATATAGTTCCTACATCAAATACAGTTGAGGAAGTATTTGGTATATAATACCACTTATTTTATATTGTGTAGCCGTCTGTTTTTTTTTTCGAGTAGAAACATGTGCTAATATATATATATATATTATAATGTCTTGTTCTTATGTCATACTCATTTATTTCATTGCAGTCATTAAGTAAAATTTCCTGTTGAATTTTTTTTTTTTTTGCCATTTGAATAAATCTAGAAAACTGTCATTTATGTGGATATTTATAATCTTGCACTAATTGTGTCGGACACAAGTTTATGCTGTCAAATAATGCGTTATTTAGACCATGTTTGTGCCAAAACAGTCATTTTGTTTCTTCCTTTTTCATCCAAATTTAATTTCTTTGTACTATTATCTTTCTTCACCAAAGACTTTTCTTTTTCATCCTTTAACTTATTATAGAGCTTGTTCATCTTATTCCATGAGGAACGGAAACAAAAGATTCTGCATATCCTCTGCCTCCTTTGGAGTAACATTTCAAAATATTTTTTAAAATTTAGACTCACTTCTGGAATAGGCACGCTTACGTTCTATTATATGCCTAATTATTGGATTGTTGCATAGTCAAATTTTTTTAAGTGTATTGAATCAAATGATGATAATTTTGGTCTGAGGCAAACAGTTAAGGGTGCTAGTCACTCAGCAGCCGAATACCCCTTGGTAATGTTAAGTCGATGGATGTTTGATGTATTCTTATATTCAACATATCTCCAAACAAAATTAATATTTTAAAGTTCTTTTTTCACTGTTCTCTTCTTAGCGGATGTCTTCTTTTTTTCAGTTGTCAAAATATTTCTAAAATTTATGTTCAATTTAATAATTTATGTTTTTAAAACTAACAAACTGGAGTAAAATTTTAAAACTTCATATAAAATTATGCATAGATTTTATAAATATTTTTCGACTAAAAAAAAAGAGGCATCCTTTAAGAAAAGAACACTGAAAGAAGAACTTAAAAATATTAATTCTTTAAGGAGATATTTTGAGCATAAGAATGCATCAAATGCCCATAGACTTAACATTACAGAAGGGAATCTGGACTAGTATCCTTTAATAAAATTGGTGTTAATTAATGTGAATATAGACTTGTGAGTTTAAAGTTCTCGAATAACAACTAAGGGAATGCATAGAATTTTATCAGTAAAAATAGAGCTGGTGCATTTTTTTCATTCCATTAACAATATTTTATCCCTTCAAACTTTTCAGTGACATTTTACCTGAATTTTGTTTATACTCGCTGTTCTGAAATAAACTGATTTTATTATTCAGTAGCTTGAAAATGATGGCAGATATTAAAAGAATTATTGCAGAAGGAATAAAATATGTCAGTTTTTTACTGCGATTCATGATTTTAGTTTAAAATAGCAACCATAGATGGCACTGCAAGCAAAGGCCGCTGTATCATTTCTCACATTTTGTCATCTCTCTTCTCTCAATATTGATACTAGAGTAGGAAGTTAAATATATCCTGTAGGCCCCATAGAGGAAAACAATGGTGCCGTCTGAGAACATCTCCACTTATTTGATCTCCTCCTTTGTACTGAGTGAAGAGGGAGAAATTAGACTCTGATTTATTAACGACTATTGCCTGTATCTTGATTTAGTGACGCTAATATAATGTAAAATAGAGAATCGCAGTAAGAAATATTCTGACATCTTGTGTAACCCTTCTGTGAGATTTCTTTTCAATAGCTGTCACCATTTGCTAGTTTCTGAATTTTTAAATCAGTCTCCATTTTAAGAAACCCAGTGTTTTTCTTTGATAAATTTTGAAGCATTCTTTATTGAATTACAGCTCATTTCGATATAAAGAAACAAGCAGCCTTATGCCAAATGAATATTTTTTACATAGTTCTGAAGATTAAAAAGTATTCTCAAATAATTATCTGGACATGCTTATTATGGAGTTTGTACTGTAGGATTTTTTATCTTCAAAAATATTTTGAATTTGTTTTGAAAAATTAGGTCAACCCAAATCCTTCTTATAAGGAGGAAACCCTAAACTGAAACTGATCCAAACCCAAAATATTGAGTATATGAATTTGCCTCAAACTCATCCTGCTAGATGCAGCTAAAAAGTAGAAGTTGTCAACCTGACCCTACCTAAAGAATACCTAAAATAGAAATATTAGAGAAATGTATTTGAATTTGGACAGTTTTTTTAATCCAATGTAGCCATAATGAGAAAAATAATTTTAATAATGTCTTGAGAAACATATAAAAAGGAGGGGTAAAGAAAAACTGAAGCATAGTCTAACTTTTCACATTCAATACTACTGTTCCTTAACTTTAAAAACGCCTGTAATATTACTTTATACAGGTTTTTCATAAAGATAAATTACACTGTCCTTTAATATTTACATATATCGAAAGAATTCATCTGCAACTGGAATCCCCTTATTGTAGCAACGCCTCTAACTTCCATCCTCCCCCTACTCTCGGTTCTGAGTGTCTATGTGAGATAATGGCAATAGCAAGTGTTCATCTTAGAGTGAAAAAATTCTTTTGATTATAAGCAAGATGTATGGAAATGATTAAATGAATAATTAAATGACTACTATCATTTTCATACAATCTGCAGAGATAAATTCTTATATCCATCACAACAACAAAAAAAAGCAAATAAATAAATGCCCAAGATTTTTTTTCTTCTTTCATTATGATACTGAAAAATTATTTCTTTAAAATTGCTGATAATTGGTACTTCATTAAGTATTACATTTTTTAATTTCTTGTTTTGTTTCTTATTTTTTAAAAACATTTTTAAGGCTATATTCTTTTGTCTATTGAAGAAAATTGTTCTTCGATTTAACCATTGTGATCAGAAAAAAACTACGGACTTTGAAAAACTTTGCTTACTAATGAATATCTGATGTCAAAAATTTCATTTAGCATTGATAGTAAATGCCATCAGTATGGATCAACCCACAAAAATTGTTTTAGGCGCATCCAATTTAAGCTGTGGTGTTTAACAAAAGACTCTTCGGGTCTGACAACTAAAAAAGATGTGTTCACCCACAGAGACAATACTTAAAATAAAACAATAAACTAAGCAATAAGAAATGAGCCTTGCTGTAGAAGGGGCAAGGAAAAAATTTATTCTTCCTTCATGAAAACACTTGAATTCAGTCATATTAACAAAAATTACACATTAAAATGTATATTGAATTGATATGAAACTAAAAAAGACAAATTTTGAGCTTATACCTAAACTGGATGTTTCACTGCTTATCGTATATACTCGCGTATAAGTCGAGAAATTTTAGACAAAAAAAAGAACTTCAAAATGGGGGGGGGGTGACTTATACACGTGACCTAAAAAAATCTATAAATAAAATATCGAAAAATAGTTTGCTAGCGAATCGGTTCTGCAGCACCCCATTGTGTTTGTAGAGTACAAAATCCAAAATCCGGAACCCTTCCAACCTCGACGATTCTGAATTTAAGATAATCTTTATTTTTCAAAAAAATAATCTGCCCTACCCTGTTGCAAAGAATAAAAAACAAGTGTGTGATCAGGGTTCGTAAATATCATGATATTTTCGAAAATATCGAAAATATCCGATATTTTGATATATATCTGATATTTTCGATATATATCCGATATTTTCAAAATTTTCAGCTTATTGATTACAAATATTTTTTGATTTAATATAAATTAAAATTTTAATCATATTACAGTTAACATGAAAACATAAACCAATATTCTAAATCTTTTTTTTTTCCTTTGTAAATTTGATGATTAAATAAATGAAGACAAACAATTTTTTGTGATGTTCAACAAATTACCTTTTCACTCATCAAAACACAAAATACAGAATTCAGTTTCAAGTTTTAAAAAAATTTATTTTTAAAGAACAAGTTTCAAGATACAAAATAATAATAATAATAAATAAAAAATAAATTATTTTTTTCTATTGAAGAATTTAAACATGAATGTAAGCTTGTCAGCTTTTTCATTCCCTAACCTATTCCGGAGTTTAGACTGAACTAAACCGAAACTGGAAAAGATTCTTTCTAATCCAGCTGTTGAAGGAGAAGCTGTAAACAACTGATTAGTTAAGTTGGACATTTTTTCTTTTATGGGCTGCTCCAATTTAATATTGTCCCACCAAATTATTGGTTCAACCTTTATATATTCAGTTTCAAACATAAAACTTGGAAAAGGAGATTTCTTTGCTAAAAATGTCATTGCCAGGGGCAAAAGTTCTTTGTCTACTGAACGCAAGAAATTAAAAGCACTATGCTTTTGATCTTCAGTTAATTTTTTCCCACAGTATCTGTGGTCCAACATATTAGCAGCTAAATGTGCTGGTGACAATGCCATTTCTTCTCTTGCTAATAATTTTTTCTTGATATCCTTTCCAGATGTTTCCAATTGTTCCTTTAATTTGCACCAAATTTCTACACATTGTGCAATCTTAGTGTCATCTTTTTGCATTTCATCTAATGCATCTGCAATAGGTGTTAAAATATTTATGTAATCTGTGCAATTAACCATTAAGTTGACATCTTTCACTAAATTGAAAATTTCTTTATCAATTTCAAGTTTGTGATCCTGACAGACTTGCACCAGTTTTCCTCTGTTATCTAAAAAAGACTTCAGTGTATCGAACATTGTGTTCCACCTTACAGCTTGAGGTATTACTAGCAGTTTTCCACCATTTTTCTTATACCAAGCAGTTGGCAAATGAGTATATTTAAAATACTTAATTATCTTGATGACATTTTTACTTATATTTGGAAATTCTATGTCTTTGGCAAGAAGATTTAATATGTGAGCAGAACAACCATAGTAAATAATATCAAAATCTTCAGACTTAGCAAGCTCTTCTCTCATTTTTTTAACATTTCCAGTATTATCTGTAACAAAACTGCGAACATCTACAGCAAATTTTTCTTTACAATCCAAGATAGATTGTTTTGCCACATCACATAAATATTCTGCAGTATGTGAATGTTCTGATGAATCTATAGTCGAAGTTAGGAAAGTATCACCAGATGTTGTGATCACTGAGGTGCAAATAAGTGACTCGTTGTGGATATTACTCCAGCCATCAAGACTCATAGTTACAGTTTCTCCAGAGAGAATTTCCTTTGATTCTTCAACTACATTTTTGTGTAAATCATCCAAAAGTTCCCCTGCTAATCTTCTTTCCGAAGGAGGCGTATAGCCAGTTCGAAGCAAACTACAAAGTTTTATAAATTCAGGATGAATAACATGATTAAATGGTGTATTTGTAGCAAAAAAGTAACGCGCAATTTGTTCATCAATAGCTTGAGCATATACTGTTGAAGTGCAAACCACATCAGAATCTTTAGACAATGACACTGTTGTTGTTTTGTATCTTGTTGCTGCAGAAGCTTTTTTCTGTTTCTTGCATGGTTGTTCTGATAAGATACAATCGTCTAAATCAACACTTCTTTTAGGATCATCATCATCTGTAATAAGAAAAAAAAATGCATCAGAATGAACTGTGGAATGAAATATTTAATATTTAAGAAATATAAAATTCAGGACTGCCAATAAGTTCTAATCTATAATTTCAAAGTAGCATATGTAAGTGTAATTACTAAAAACATATGAAAACATTCTAAACAAATTAATAAATCTCTTGTTAATATTAAAACTTTTTAACGCAGCAAAGTCTTTTTAAAAATAGAATAAATATTAAAATTTTACTAAGCACAAAAAGAAATTTTACAAATAAAAATATATTTAGTTATTTTAATATTATCTTGTTTATGAAAAAGCATTTGAAGTTTAAAATTGAATTGAAGAATTGTGTGCATTTTTTATTCAACATTATCACATTACAAGATAAAAGTTTGGTCAAAATATCAATTAGATATACAGTAGACTCCCTTAAATCCACACTCCTAAAATCCGCACATATTTTACGGATGTAAACAATGAAACATTCAATTCAGATGTAGGTGCAAAATTTGACTTTTTTAGATTTTTATCAATTCTATATATTTTTTAATTTGTATTTTTTTTTAAGGTTATTGAATTCATGTTTTTTCATAAAGAAAGAATAATTTATTTCTGAAAAAATAAATATATTGCTGATATCATTTCTAATCACAATATTACCAAATATATTTATGTATTAATCAAGCTTTTTTAGTTGTTAAGTCTGGCTAAACCTGAAATAAAACTTCATTATTTTATGATCTTGATGTAAATTAGTAATGTACATTTATGAGGCAAGTTTTTATTGAATAATTTAGGAAAAACACGTTTCATCTTTATAATGAATATTTAATTGTACATTACTCCTCATTAATTTGACCTTTGCTTTTAGTACTTTTATCATTTCAAAAACTATCTAAATTTTTATTATTTTAGTTTATTACTTATTTTAGTATTTTAGCATATAGTAAGCATTCATTATACTTTTGATTTCATTATTAATTACATTCAAATTACTTTTTAAACTAGTTGGATGTGCCAATCCCAAAACTTTCTTCTATCTCATACGTACATTTTAATATTAAAAAAAATAATTACTCATTTTAATGCTTTAATAATTTTAATTCAATACCATACCAACTTTGATTTTCATCTTAAATTTCTGCTTCAATCAATTAATCGGAGTAAAAACGAATTTACGTCTGCACGAGCCGATGGACAATAGAATGATAGGCAGATTTTTTTTTTCAAATTCAGGGAGGACCTACTTGCCTTACCAAGAAATAATTATATACAAAAAATTTACTTCAGTTCTAGAACTAACTTCATACACTTTTATGTGGTGCAATATTGAAAATGGCATAAAATTCGCTATTGCAGCGCCTCCTTCCGGCGGATTTTTTTCAGATTCAGGGCGATCCAACTAGCCCTAAACATACACTTACACAAAAAATTTCGTTCAATTCGATGCATAACTTCATGTACTTTTGGTCGGTACAATATTGAAAATGGCACAAAAAACGCGATTGTAGCGCCCCCTTCCGACGGATTTTTTTCAAATTCAGGGAGGACCAACTAGCCATAGTCATACACTTACACAAAAAAGTTGGTTAAATTCGGTGCATAACTTCATATACTTTTGATCGGTACAATATTGAAAATGGCACAAAATTCGCGATTGCAGCGCCTCCTTCTTTCCGGATTATTTTCAAATTCAGGGGAGACCAACTAGCCATAGTCATACACATACACAAAAAATCTCGTTCAATTCGATGCATAACTTCATATACTTTTGCTCGGTACAATATTGAAAATGGCACAAAAATCGTGATTGCAGCGCCCCCTTCCGGCGAAATATTTCAAAACTGAAGGAGGACCTGCTTGCCACAGCCAAAAACATTTACAAAAAATTTGGTTCAATTCTATCCATAACTTCATACACTTTTTGATGGTAGAATGGCGACATACACACAGACATACACACACACACACACACACAGACACACGGACAGACAGACATTTTGTAAAAACATGTTTTTTGGAATCTCTGACCCCTAAAACGTGTAAATTAGTCGAAAACCGGAAGTCGAAAAAAATTTCGATTACAATACTTTCTTCTATTGAAGATAGAAGAAAGTAAAAATGTAAACAAAGCAATGACCAGAAATCCGCAAAATTCTAAAATCCGCAAAACCTCTGGTCCCAAGCTGTGCGGATTTGAGGGAGTCTACTGTATATATTTTTTTAATATTTCATGATACTAAACCATTTTAAGTCATAATAAAACTTAATAGAAATCTTATGTATTTTAAAAAAAAAAAGTCTTAACTTTTAGAGCATTTAAATTGTGATATAAGAATTCAAAAATATAATCTAAAATTGGTAATGAGAGTAATGTGTAATAAAAACTTATCCGTATTTTTAATGTAGAGATGTAAAGTTAACTCTAAAATGTGTAACTGTTGGCAGCCTTAAAGATTGAATAACCATATTTTAAAGAAAATATTAAAATATAAAACAGAAAAATGTGTAATTACCTGTATTATCAATCTGAGCAGAAGAACACAATTCATAATGCTTCTCCATCCTTTTTGGAATTCCTTGCATTTCTTTATCACACATCTTACATATGGCCCATTTGCCACTATTTCCTTCTTTAATTTTACATGTGAAATGATTCCATATAGGATCTTTTATTCTTGGCATAGTGATTGCAATAAAAACTTTAATAAAATTTTTAAGCTTTATATCATTTAAATATAATATCAACAAGAACAAAATAATGACAGCACAGCAAAGACTTGCAACATATGTAAAATTTTGTTCTTAAAACATGTCTATTCTATGCCTACACATTACACTGCCTGATTGACTATTGAGCAATTCAGATTAGCCAATCATCACCCCTTTTTCCAATTCTAGCAGGTGCAATCTAAAAATAGTTTTTGGAGGTGGGGGATATTTTGTAAGCATGTTTTTAATATTTTAGTTATTTACAGATGGGTTAATTTTTAATAACAATTGAAGAGCTCATTTAGACTTTTGTTGACTAAAAATATTTTGAAAATAAAAATTAAATATATGAAAATATCAAGAATCATGATATTTTGAAAATAAATATCAAATATGAAAATATCGAAAATATCAAAAAGCTTGATATTTTGAAAATAAATATCGGATATATATCATGATATATATCCATTGATATATATCACCGAACCCTGTGTGTGATTTATGTCAATTTGGAACGATTCAGAGGAGTCTTCTTTTTCAGAACGATTCTGAGGAATCGTTCCTTTTCAGAGTCGTTACATTTCGGAACGAGTCAGAGGAATTGCTCTTTTTTGGAGTCGTTTCATTTAGGAACGAGTCCGAGGTCAATGAATCTATCCTTTTCGGCGTCGTTTCATTTCGGAACGAGTCTGAAGAATCGCTCCTTTTCGGAGTTGATGCATTTCGGAACGAGTCCGTAGAATCGTTCCTTTTCAGAGTCGTTTAATTTCGGAACGAGTCAGAGCTACTGCTTTTTTTTCAGAATCGTTCCTTACAGAGTCATTTCATTTCGGAACGAGTCAGAGGAATTACTCCTTTTCGGATCGATTCCGATGATTCGATTTTTTGGGAGCCGCCAAAAATGGTCGATACCGCAAACTCTTTTTTTTTCGGAATCATTCCGAAAAGGACGGATTCTTTTTTACAGACTGGATTCGTTCCTTTATTTCCACTGCCTGAATCGCTCCTTTTGAATCGTTCCTCAACAAATGACACATCTCTACTAAAAATCTGATTAATGTTTACGTTAAAACGACTTATTCAGCAAAAAGTAAGTTTAAAATAAGTAACATGTTATACCGTTGTTTTTAACCTCCCCAAATCAAGAGCAAACTGCGTTCGAGCGTCATTATTTCTTGCTGCCGATATATTAAAATATGTGACTTCGTAATGTTCCTGACGTTTGATGTTCAGATCACCGGTTACTTTGCTATTCACGGCAGTTGAAAAGAAATTTGATGTTATTGCGCACGACATGCTTTCAGAAATTTACAGCCAATGGTGTTTTACATATTTTACCCAAATTGTCCCACAAAAAAAAAGAAAGGTTTTTTTTTCTTTTTGGAGGGGGGTTGAGTTATACGCAGGTTTTGAATTTTTCCTTATTTTTAACAACATAAGTTAGGGGGTCGACTTAAATGCGAGTATATACAGTAATATCTGATGTCAAAAACTTCATTCTGCATTGACAGCAAATGCCATTAGAATGGATCAACCCACAAAATTATTTTAGGCACATCCTATTTAAGTAGTAGTGTTTCGTAAAAGACTCTTTGTGTCCGACCACTAAAAAAGATGTACACCCATTGAGACAATACCTACAGTAAAACAATAAACTAAGAAACAAGAAATGAGGCTTACTGTAGAAGGGGCAAGAAAAAAATTATTCTTCCTTCATGAAAACACTTGAATTTAGTCATATTTAAAAAAATTACAAATTAAAATGTATATTGAATTGATATGAAACTAAAAAGGACAAATTTTGCACTTGCATCTAAACTGAATGTTTTATTGCTTAATTCCTATATGTGCATATTTTAGTGAGTTACTGATTTTAGGGTTGCGGATTTGAGGGAGTCTATTGTACTAAGAATGATATATTCATATAGAACATGTATGACACAAACAGTGAGAAATTAGTAGAAAGGCTTACCAGCTATCACATTGCAGCATATAGTTGAAAATTGTTATTACGAAATTTATGCAACAGCAAAAAATATTTTGTTATTATTATTAGAATTCATTTTTAAATATTTTTCCTATTAAATTAAGAAATATGTATAAAATAGGAAAATTTAATATGAAATAGTACTTAAAACAATGCTTCAATCACAATAATTTGCAAAGTTCCAAAATATGCTAGCTAACTTTAAAAAAATGTTTTTGGCATGGCTCTAGTTATTTTATAGAAAGTACTTCAAATTTGTGCCTTCTTCAGATATTTACATTTAAAAAAAAACTCGTATTGAAAATGTCCCTGCAAAAGAAACTGAAAGAAAAGCAGAAATACTAATATTTGAAACTCACTTGATACAGTTTATTGTAAAATGAAAGAAATTTCTGAAACAAAAAAAAGTTTCTTATATTTTATCTAGGACTATAATAATTTTGTAAAATTTCTTTTTTTGTATTTAAAGAAGTTCCTATTTTGTATTTTAATAAAGTTTTCTTTTAGTATTTTATTAATCAAGATTTGTTTTTGCATCTATCTCATTCCTCATTAAACAAACTATATTGGATAAAAAATGCTTACATCATTTGCTGTTACACCAGAATATGTTTCATTGTACCCCAGAACATGTTTCATTGTACCCTGGCATATGGGGTACAATGAAACACTGTAAGACATTTACTTTTTGTGATTTTTCAAACATAAAGTTATTGTTTAGAACCAAAAAAAATTTGTTTTGATCAGGAAAATACAAAAGTATGTGTTAATTATATTTTTCTACAAGCGAAATTGTAGATGGAAAAAAATGCTTAAATTTTAATTCTATGTACTCAAACTTCCCCTTTTTTTAACCAAGAATAGACTATACAGGGTGAGTCATAAATATCGAAACAATAGGCTATCTCCTTAAATATTGCCCCTAGACCCATACTTCCAATTGCAAAAATTCATAAAAAAAGGTGAAATTTTTGATAAGTTGCAACTCCATGGGGGGTCTATTTGAAAAAATACGAAAATTAACTTTTTATACGGCCCCCGCAGGATAAAAATTCCAATTAGAAAAACTTTCCTTATCCAGTCCTGAATAATACACAAAAAGTTGCATCTTCAAAATTCGTGGAGTTATAACCGTTTGAATAATTCATGAGGGTTTAAGGGATTAGACACAAATTGAAATGCGCGCAATTCGAAAGACAATGTTACTTTAACAGTTGTAGGAAACGCATAAATATCTTTTGAGTTAGAATTTTTTTTTTCTTTTTTGTGATGGTTAGCCATATAATTTGCTAAGAAAATAACATCCTAAAATTTATCATAAAAATTTAAAAAAATTATATGGTTAGTACTGGTTTATATTTACTGGTACATTACTCTAGTACATTATTTATCGGATTTCAATTTCTTTCTATTTAATTAAAAATGAAAATCGGATTTTAGTTTTGTTTCGGGGTTTTTGTTTTTCAATATTTATCTTAGAACTATTAAAAATATTTATTTAAAAAGTAATAACTTTTAAAAAATCATATTTTCAAAAGTAAATAATTTTTCATTTTTTTAAACAAAACTAATGTAAAATAATTAAAAATGACATGTTTCAAGTTTGTACTTTTTTTCTTTAACAATTCTTAACTTTTAATAATTTAAAGACAAAAAATAGTCGGGAAAAAAAGTCATTGTACAGAAAAACGAAATGTACTGTTTTACTGACCATCAGTTATTTAAAAGAATGCTTTCCTAAGATGCAGATTAAGCCTTTTTACAAATTTAGCTTTCACAACTTCAAGCTTTTTATCGTCTTAGAGAGGCTGTTAAAAAATCTGTATTCTGAGCTCAGGTCAAATCAGGACCGAGACGTTACTTTTTTCTGAAGACTCGCCTATCCGGGCCTAACGTATTTTTCATACCGGAGATACTTAGGTCTGTACTGGATGAAATTTTAAATCCTCGTTTCGAACAATCCGTATTAAAATCAAAGCCTCTGACTGACCTAATACGTGCATAAAATAAGTAAAATTTGGTTCAATCAATATTTTTACAAAAACCACATAAATTTTAATATAGCTTTTATTTTACCAAAAAAAAAAAAAAAAATCTTTAAAATTGATTTTTTTAAGAATAGTATATTTAAGTGCTAAAAAGTTAAACAAAATAAAACCAGCAAAAAAAAATCTGGCTATAACGGAATTCTGTCTTCAACAGAAAATATGTTGATCCATGCAAAATAAATACAATAATACCTGAGAAAAAAATAAACTCCATTTAACCCTCCTAGGAAGGGCATTTGTCTATTACGTATGTTTTCTTTACTATGTGATTCCGTCTTAAAAGGTTTTACTGTATAACATTTTTCAAAGTCTCCAACTAATGGGATGTAGATTAGCGATAATAAAAGTGAAACATTTACATATAAAGATTCATTGATAAAATATATCATAGCTTTTGGCGCTTCTTTAATAATAAAAAAGTATAAATATAAAAATCGAAAATCTATATTAAATATTTTTGGTCAGAACTCCTCCACGCATAACAATTTTTAACTATACTGAAGTAAAAAACTATCTAGAAATTCACGGCTGATCCGGCTATGATGTAAGCTTTTTTCCAGGCTGGTCCGGATTATGATTTCAGCATTATTTCATACCGGGCAGAACATTTTTCCGTATGGGTCGGTTTAGCACCGGACCTATATATTTTGATCTATTCAGACCTCCGTGCTAACGATCAACATGTTTAGAAAACATGTTTTGATTTAAATCAATACGCTGCTTTATTATGTCCAAATAACAGGCACGGTCTTAAACTGACATATAACAACGGACAATTTGTGAACGATCCCTTATTTGCTTTAAAAATGGATGAAAAGCACATCGTTTACAGGCATGGTAAAGTGGTGTAAGTCACGAATTTTTGAGAATTTTGGATTTTAATATCTTTGTCAGGTTTTCAGATACGGAGATGAAATTTTTTTTGTTCAAATTAGGAATGGATAAGGATTAATTTTCTAATTGGGAATTTTGTTCTACGGGGACCGTATAAAAATATAATTTTCATATTTTTTCATATAGACCCCCCATGGAGTTACAACTTATCTTATCAGAAATTTCACCTTTTTTTGTGAGTTTTTGCAGTTGGAAGTATGGGTATAGAGGCAATATTTAAGGAGATAGCCTATTGTTTCGATATTTATGACTCACCCTGTATATACAGCAGACTTCCTCAAATCTGCACAACTTGGACCCAGAGGTTGTGTGGATTTTAGAATTTTGTGGATTTCTGGTCATTGCTTTTGTTTACATGTTTTAAACAGACATTTGAATGTAATTAATAAAGCAATCGAACCTATAATGAATGCTTAAAGTATGATAAAATAATGAAATAAGTATTAAACTAAAATAATAAAATAAGTAGTAAATAATAAAATTTAGATGATTTTTTAAATGATTGAAATATTAAAAACAAAGGTAAATTAATAATCAATAATGTATAATATGTCAATATAAAGATGAAATGTATTTTGTCAAAATTATTCAATGAAACTTGTCTCATAAAGGTACATTACTAATTCACATCAAAATCATAAAATAAGGAAGGTTTATTTCAGGTTTAGCAGTCCTAGTAACCAAAAAAGCTTTATTAATACATAAGTATATTTGGTAAGAATGTTATGATGACCAATTATATCAGCAATATCTTGAATTTTTTCACAAATAAATTTATTCTTCCTTCATGTAAAAAACATGAATTCAGTAATATTTAAAAAAAAATACAAATTGAAATATATATGGAATTGATATAAAACAAAAAAAGTCAATTTCTATCCCTACATCTGAATCAAATGTTTCATTGTTTAAATCCATAAATTATGTGCAAATTTTAAGGTTGCAGATTTGAGAGTCTACTGTATATTGATGCTTCTAATATGCACACAATTATTAAAAAAGGTCTAGATGCAATTTGAACAGTTCTGGAAGCATTTAAATTAATTTAAAAGTGATTTTTAGTATCAACTCCAGAGGACGTCAGAACTGAGGAAATAAATGAAAAAAAATCATAAAATACACATAAAGCATAAACAATTACAATTACTTTTATAATCAGAAAATTGTTGTACAATTAAGTATATTACTGAATGAAGATTTTTACCATTAGTATTGCTTCAACATATTTAACAATGGATACATATAAGAATAATAGTATGAAAATGCATAAATTACATATAAAGCAGAAAATAGTAACAGCTACTAATTTTAGAATTGATAGCAAACAATAAAATATATACTTTGTTAAATTTTATTAAATAATTATTATATGTTAATAATTTCTATTCACAATATTAGTGGACAGAAAAAAAGGTATTTTTAGATTCTAGACGCTTTTCACATTTTGTTTTATAGCTGTTTGTTACTTCACGCAACTAGAGCTTTAGAAAATGAGATTTAGTGCCAAATAATAAAAACAGATATGGAAAAAAATCTAATGAATTCCTATGAATGTTTATATGTATATCGATATATTTACATAAATATAATAAATCTGTATTTACACACATTTATGTAAACATGTACATATATTCGTATGTATTAAAATTCTTTATATATATATATATATATATATACAATTTACTTCTGTTTGCATAATAAAAAAAAATGGCTTTTTCATATTAAAAAAATAATACAAATGTTGAAAAAAACTGCTTCTGTCCATGAAACAGAAAATAGATTGGCAGAAAATATTTTGCTTAACTTATAGTTTTAATATTTATAATGTATATTAGTTACTTATTGAGCATATTTGCTACTTATAGAATATATAAAAGTCTTTTATGTAAATGAAAGAATTTGTTTAAAACATTATTTAAATTTTATGTTTTAAACAACTTTAAATTCTATATTAATAAATAATTCGGCCTGATAATTACTATTTGGCTAGCAAAATATTTGGTTTACCAGCGTGGGGAATATTTAAAATGTGTAGTAAAAATGAGTTCTGACACATAAAATTCTGTGTCATCATACGATCAATGCACAAGCTAAAGAATTTTACGTAGAAGAATAACTAAAGGAACATATCTTACCACAAATTTATTTTAGTAGAGACAATCGGTCAGTAATTGATTTTAAAATATAGCTACTGTTCCATTCAGAGTATGCCATTTTGTCACAGACGCCAGCACAATGAATGAATCAAGACTAAAGAATGCATTCATAAATAATGAATCACTCAAAAAATGGAACACTCCTACAGTAGATGTTTTGAACTAAAATTCCAATCGCCTTTGAAATAACAAACAAAATATTTATTTAATAAAAAAAAATAGGAAGATTTTTCCAAATTCGTTAATCGAGCACTTAGATATGACTTCAGAATAACAATTGGATGCAATTTGATTAAGGAAATTCAAGAAATTTTACCTGATATTTTTTTGTTAAATTTTGTTTTATGGCTGTTCGGTGACCTGTATAAAAAAGTACTGGCCATACTTTAATTCCATCAATTTATTTGATAAATAATATTAAGAATTAATAATTCAAGACTCACTTTCAATGAATCATAATGCAATTCAAGATTCATTCTTTTATTGGCGTCTTGTCTTTTCTGTTGTGTATAACATCAGGTAACTTTTATAACGTAAATTTATTGAACCAAAACTCAGATTACCGCTAAGATAGGGTAGGTGTTTTTCGTTAAATCTTCAACTAAAAACTCTAGAATTTGTTATTTGTTAATGACTACACGAAATTTCATATATCGCAGCTTTCATTACTTCTGATTTGTCATTGAGTCATTTAAAGCATTATTAAGATTTTTTATATAAGAAGCGGATAATTTCGTTTATAATTATTTATTTTTAAACAGTTTATTTTAATATTATAACTTCAATTTAAGTACAGCAAAATGGTTTGATTTTTTTTTCTTTTTTAATGTTCATTTTTAAAACATTGAGGTGATCATAAATGCAATTGGATTGTATTCAATTCTCTTGAAACAAATTATTTTTTAAATAATTAATCGCATAACGATGTGTGTTATATAGTTTATGAAAATTTATATATCTTGGAGGGACTTTTTCTTCGCTTGAAAACACCTGCTCCAAAATGTTAATCCAATGGGCAGGTTGTTTTTGAATTTCTCATTTAAATTTAAATATTTTTACACTTTTTTTTTTTAAACATATGTTAGGCAAGTCTCAGCTTTAATATGATAATTTTTTTACTTTTTCGATATTGTTTGCAGATTTTTTTGAAAAGGTATTTTCAATTTCAAAACTTGTTTCTGATATTTCAATATCAGAACCAGTTTTGAAATTGAAAAGAAATTTTAAAAGAAAAAGGAGAAAATTTTTTTAAGAAATCTGTTACCAAAATTGAAAAAGTAAAAAATAGCCATAATAAAGATCAACCTCAATTCTCTTATACAAATATTTTTTTTTTCATAATATTCAAATTTAAACAAGAAATTCTAAAATAACCTGCCCATTGGTTTAACAGTATGGAGCTGGAGTATTCAAGTGAATGAAGAGTCCCTTTAACCCGCGAGTAGTTGCAACTTTTTCCCCATCGTCGTAAGTCGCGCTCGGTCTTTTTGCCACTGGCACCCTGCATACCAATAAGAAAATAAGAAATAATGTAAAATAAGAAATATTTTTCATCTAGAAAACAAAAATAACATTTCAATGAAGATATAAATTTGCAGTTTTCTTAAATTATGTATTTTATTCATGTGATCTGGAGTAATTGGAAAAAGTAAAAATGAACTGACATTAGTGATTGTTATGTAGACTTTTTCGCCAATTTTAATATTGTTTCTAAAAAAGTACCTGAAAGAATAACAGAGGTGTCCTGTTACTTCACTAAGGTGGTTGAGAAACCTTCAAAGTCAGGTACATGGCAGATCCTCGTTGCATTTGTAATGTGATACAAGTTAGGAGAACATAAGTTATATGGGCGGCAAAAAGACCAACATGGGACTACTGACGGGTTAAGAAAATATGGTTGAATCTTAGAACAAGAAATGCATTGATTTTCAGGTTTATCTAATGGGACCTCAGCATCATTGTGCATTAAATGAAATTTCACACTAAAAAGGTTCAATTGTATTTGTTAAAAAAATAAATAAATAAACAACTAATAGTGTGATCGTTATTTTTTAAAATAAGTCATTACCCAGTGAAATGCACATTTTTTGATGAAAAGGCACGACAAAAATATGTTTGTAAATAAAATTTTATAATTTTGGCTTAAATATCTTGGAATGTTGACCACCTTGATAACTTTTTATCATGTACTATCTTTACAAGAAGAAAGTATTGGATTCGTGAAAAATTTCAAATTCTGTTTTTAGATGGATTATTTAGGGAATGGTATTGAACAGTACACACTTTAAGGGTCAGAGAACCTGGAAAACATGTTTTTACTTCATGTGTTTAAACATGTTTTTTTATGTCTGTCTAGGCTAGGGTTGCCAGAAAACTCTACTTTTAAAAATATGGCAACTTTTCCCCCCTCAAAGACTGTGAAAATAAAGTCGAAATTTTTCAAAACCAAATTCATAGGTTTTTGAGGGGATTTTTTAACTTTTTTCAATTTTTTATATTTATTATTAACAAATTTATAATTTTAAAGGCTTTTCCTTTAAAAAATGAAACTATGTTAATAGTTCCTGTAAGTGACCTCAAAATTCACAGAATTCAGAAAGTAGTGGCATAGCCAAGGCAGTGGTTTTAGGGATAAAACTCCTCCCAGAGCTAAGAAAGATTGCTATAATTGCTGCTTATATAAATCAAAACTAAACTTAATGTTTATAAGTTTTGGCTCATTTTAGAATCCGACGCTTTATTAAATCTGATTTTATTCAATAAAGGGATTAGATTAAAGGCAAAAATTCTACTTAAAATGGTGAAAGTACATTTCACATGGATTAGTTATGTAAAAATTGGTTATTTGAACTGAATCACTTTTCTGATCCACATTATGCTAAAAGAGTGAAGATTTCCTGCCACACAGATGCTCTTTGAGTGTAAGTATTATGCAGTAAATATTCTAATTTGTACTGATTCTATTAACTGGTTATTCAAAAAACCTGCAATCACCTTTATCAGAAACACCCGACCCCCCCCCCCCTCTAGAACCAAGTTCTGGGTGCGCCACTGTCAGAAAGTTATTCTACCGCATAATCGAAAAATATGACTTTAACGGATTTTTTTTTTTTTTTCAATATTTAAACTTCCTAATATAGGGCTTTAAAATGAATTGAGTCTCAATGCTAGGTGCCAGTAACAGGTTATTTTGTAATTTTTTGGACGAAGAATAACCATGAGAAAAACAATGATTTACACCTTCTGATATTTTTTCAGAAATTTTTACTTCTGACTTTACCCTTGCAAAAATTTCTTATAAAATATTAAAGAATCCTAAACAATTATGGCCCTTTTTTCATAAGCTAGTTTAACAAAAAGGTATAGAAATATTTGTAGAAGTTTTATAGAAATGGTATAGAATTTCTATAAAAATATTTCAATAATTTTTTAGCTTAATCTTTATAAAGTGTCTAGCCCCTTTATAAAGACTTATGTCTTCATAAAAACTAGCCTCACACGGAGGAAGGGGATAGAGATATTGAAATTTTTGTCTCCAAAACAACTGGTCAACGTTCTTTTTCTTTCTCTATTATTTATTTCTAAACACATGCTTCATTTCAAACCTACTTCACACATGGGTTCTTGAACAGTGAGTGTATACAGTCGAAGATCGGTAATCCGCAATTTTCTGTGATTCGCATCACTTTACAAATGTAAACAATGAAATAAACATTTAAGAAAATGTAAACATTTGTGATCCAAAACTGATTTTTTATAACAAATAATAAAATAATTGAAAAAATCATAATAAAACATCTACTTTTTTAATATAACTCTATAATTATATTAACAGCAAAAAAAAAATGTATTATGATTTATATATGTAAGTATTTTTATGTAAATGCAATCCATTTATGGATCACGAATTTCTAAATTTTCTTAACTGTTTATTTCTTTGTTTACATTCATAAACTTATGTGAATTATAGAAAAATGTGGATTATAGATCTTTGACTGTATTACAAAATTGGTCATTTTCTTATTGTTATTAGTATTTAACTTATAACTTACTTTCATATTTATAGTTGCTATATGTTTAATTTTTTTTTTATATTATTAGCATCACAGTTTTAAATATGTTACTGGTATTACAGTCAGAGATCAATAATCCGCGTTACTTTATGAATGTAAACAATGAAATAAATGCTTTAAAAAATTTACAAATTTGTGATGCAAAAATAATTTTTTTAAACAAATAATAAAAAATTTGAAAAAAAAAGTCATAATAAAACATTTACATTCTTTTAATTTAAATCTTTTATTTTATTAACAGTAAAACACAAACTGTATTATGGAACATGTATAATTATTTTTTTTTAAATGCACAAATATATTAATTTTTTAATAAAATAACTTTAAAAAGACATTTTTTGAGACATGAAATCTAATAATCAATTTATTATTCTGTTTATCTTTTCATATTATACTGAATATAGAACTAAAATGCTGTCTAGAAATAATAAAATCATGTATAATCCACAATATTCCATAATTTGCACGACCTTTGGCCCCAACTTGTGTGGATTATAGAACTTTGATTGATGAGGTTGATTTTTAAATTATAGTTGTAAGTCTTAAATTTCTCACTGTAATGTTTTTGGTTTTAGAATTCAGTTTTTCAATATTTTTCATGAAAGGCTATTATTCTTGTTATATGCATTATTTATTAAGCATTCATAAATCAGAAATTGCAATTTAAAAAAAAATCCTACGTTTGTTGTTTTTTAAATTTATGACAGATGGCGACACTGCATAAAATATACATAATTAAAAAAAAAAAAAAAACACTTATTTTTGAGCATTTTGAATTGATTTTTCTAAATGTTTTCAGTTATCCAATTCCTTACTTTTTTGTATTGCCACATTAATAAGAGATATTAGTATTACCGTAAAATACCGTTAATCTGCCCCCCCCCCCAAATTGACTAAAAATCGTACAATAGTTAGAGGGGGGGGGGCGCTTACACGGGATTTTTCCGTTATCGTTCAACAAAATTTACAGGAATAAATCATGATGAAATGAATGAATCATGAATTTTGATACTTGGAAAAATTTGGGTTTAAAAAAAAACGTAAATTCTGTCAAAAAAATGCAGAAAAAAGGAGAAATTTGTAAAAAAAAAAGCCAAAACAAGCATGAAATCAATTAAAAAATCTTGAAAAAATGCACATTTCATCAAAGATTCATCATTCATTCATTTCATAATGATCCATCCCATTCTCAATCGCCTTTGAGATTGGGGAGGGAGGGTGCTTTCTCGTGATTTTTTGAAAATGTCAAATTCTTTATAAAGTGGGAAGGGGGCGTTTCATCGGGAAGGGTGGATTAACGGGATTTTACGGTAACAAATCTTCATGCATTTTACCTACTAAACTTCTGTAATCTGAAATTTTCTATAATTCAGACTCGTTGTAATCATGACAATTCCAGATTAAAGAAGTTTTACTGTATATTAAATATATGAAGGTATCCAATGCCCGAAGACTACATTAGTGAGGGAAATTTGTAAGCTGAGGACTAGTCACCAAAAGAAACTATGGCCGAATCCTAGAACAAGTGTTACACTGATTTTTCGGCTTTTCCGTGTATTATTTTTTTAAATGAAATTTCATTTTAATAAGGTACAACTGTATTTTTTCATACACAAGGAAAAAAAAAAACAATTTTGTGAATATTCTTTTTTAAAAAATCATTACTGAATGAAATGCAAAATTTTTTTATGAAAAAGTCACCACAAAAATGCATTTTGAAAATAAAAGGTTATAATTTTGGTTTAAATATCTTTACCATGGTGGTCACCTTGATGATTTTTATCATGCACTATGCATTAAAATACTGCACACTCTCAATTTAATTATGTCACTTCATTATTAAACAACCAAGGAGAAAACAGTAGTGATGACAACAACTTTTTTCCAACATGGAGATATTTTGTACTTTTTTTAATGATATCTATGTCAGCTTTCCTTTACAGAACTTAATGAAAGGTTTTTAACCTTTATACTTAGACTTAGAGATGGGGGTTTCTAAAAACCAAGCACTGCGCCCAGAGGTCTATTGTACTAACCCCAAAAAGTAGTCCTAAAAAAAGGCCAGTAGCTGAAGCAAAATTCAACAGCCATCTCAAAGAAATGTCATAAAGCTTCCAGGTATCAATTAAATGACGACCAAGGTGTGCAAACCTTTGGGCAGAAAACCCCTCGCACAGCTTTTTCTTCCTTATAAAGGCATCCTATACATATTGGGTCATTCTTTATACCAATAATAAATAGTAAGATGCCTCTGCAAAGGACAATGCCCTATTAAAAGACCAATGGCATTCCTAATGCCATTTCTATTAAACATTAGAAGCTCTTTATGCCTAACACTAGGACAACCACGGTTAAGTTCTTTTGCTTGTCGCTGTCCCTTAATGTTATGCCAATCTACATATTGCTTCTCTCTAAAGATCTTAAAGACAGTAGTTCTAATAAGATTACTAGGGATCCCAATAGCTGGCACAGGACCAACAAAAGAGGAGATAGATCCCTTCCTTGCCAGCTCATTGCCACTTTTATTTGAGTGCCCAGGTACCCAGTAAAGAGTAACCCTGTTGTCAGTTGCCAATTTGCAGAGTAAAGTATAACAATCCCAAACTGTATGGGAGGTTATAACATGCTTACTTAAAGCAAGTAGTACTGCTTGACTATCAGAACAAATGTGTATACATCTATTACTGTAGCCAATGTCTAAACAAATTCTGCAGCACATAAGAATGGCAAAGACCTCAGCCTGAAAGACTGTAGAGTAACTGCTCAAGGGATAAGAATGTTTAATACCATCAACTGCCCAACAGACACCAGCACCAGTATTTTTGTTCATTTTTGAACCATCTGTATACCAAAAAGAACACTTCCTGCCAATATGGGTAGGAACTGAACAATTTTACTTAGACAATGATGCAACAAATTGTCTAGTTGCTTGAAACGATTACACTAGGTTAGAACGAAAAGTTTTTCTTTTAATTCCAATATGCTGTGCTTTTAAAAAATTGCCTTTTATCAAAATAATGATAGAAATTCAATATCAGCGTGGTTGAATCATGCTTAGAGATGCCACAAGATAGACAAACTCTAGGTTTTTAATAAAATTTTACAAAAAATATTGAAACTGACAATCTGCAATTAACAATACACTTGTAGTGTTATATATTTACGATGATGTCAGTTTCAGTATTTGCCTTATCCAGAAAATAAAAATTTCAATAATAACGAAAAACCTCTGACACATCAACTGATTTTGATCGAAAATCAACATTTTAAAGTGCCAGAAGTATACAATAAAAACAGATTGTTTTGCAAATTGTACCAATTTTCTGATGCAGATTCATCAATGGAATAGACTGATAGTGAAAACTTAGTTTAAAAAAGTTCAAATAAGGCAAGTTTTTAAACTAATATCCTCATTTATACAGCATTGATCATTTAATTAAATGTGTCCTGACTTAAGTATAGTGGACATTTAAAATCCACTTAATTTCATTCTTTTATTGAATTTCAGATTCAAAGTATAATTTTTGGATTTTAAAAAAATGAGCGGAGATTGGTGTGTATGAGCATGGACCAGCAGTAGACAGACAGACAGACTGATACCATAATTTTTAAAATATATTGAAATAAAATTGTGTTACAAGGTTCTGCTTTTCAATTGGTATGTTTTGAAGCAAAATATAGCATGTAAGTATGTCTATATTAATTTAAGTGCTATTTAAAAAAAATATGCATTTTTTAAGTAAAATTTATGTTTTATTTACAAAATTTGGTATATGTTAGAAAAATTAAGATGTATTGCAATTATTTTGCTTCATAACATAGGTAAGTTGTTTGCTAAATAATGTTAAAAAAAGTTAAATGTAAATTAAATAGATTTCAGTATAGAAGATTTCACATAAAAAAAGTCTTCACAAAAATGCGACTAATTATTGCCTAAATTTGCTTTAAGATGAAAAACAGCCCATTAAAATTAATAATTGATTTAATATTTTTTTTATTATTAATGGTGGTGCTATATTTCTTACGGTTTCAAATGAGTTTCACAGCTTAACCCATTAGTGTCTGAATTATTTTCTTAGTTAAAATTCAAATTTTGCATTTTCCCCGCACTTTTAAATCAAGAATAACTTTTATTTTAATTTATCGAAAACTTTGTCTGGTGAAAGAAAGTATTTATTTACACCCTTTTTTACTGGTGTGAAATGCGCTTACTCGATTTTTTTAAAACTGGAATTGATATAAAACTAACCAAACCAAAAAAATAGGACGCTAGGCACTAATGGGTTAAATAATATTCAGATATTCATTTTGAATTTCTGTTAAATTTTGTTAATCTAACTGTGCCGAACGTGGAATTTTATTTTAATATAGTTTTGAAAAAACAACTAAAAGTTTCATAAATTATCATTTGTAAAATTTTAAACATAATTGTTTAAATACTTTTGTATTTCTGAATAAAATAGTTGGAAAAAAATATAATTACTTAAAAAAGTTTATTAAATTAAATATTTTTATGAAATTGACAGCAAATTATTAAAACATTATAAAGTTAAACAATAAATTACTGAATCAAAAATGACTCTAAATCAATGTAGTTTAATTCATATATTATTATACTTTAACAATTGAATCGCAATATAATTAAATTGTGATTTATATTGTAATCATCATGCTATTATTATTAATCTATCTATGAAGTATTAATATTAAAACTGATGTATTACAATTTTTTATAATTTCTAATATGTAGGTATAAAAAACTAGTACACATAAATTTAAAAAGAACAAAAAATATAACTCTTTTATTAAAAAAAATCAATAGAATCATTGATGTATAGTACCTTATACAGAACCATTTATCCGGAATAGTTGGGGTCAGATGTATTCTGGATAACTGGTTTTTCTGGTTGGTTGGGCATTAAAGCTTCATCCATTTGATAAGTTTTATGGAATATATGTGGTTGTGATATTACTTCTAATTTTAAATTATTAGATTATTTGAACTAAGAATTAGATGCAACTAAGAAGAAATGTTAAGAGTTTTAGAGAATGTGTTTTATGGGAATTCTGTGAGAACAAAATTTCTTCTATTTTCTCTGCATAAAAATGAAAATATCTACAATATAACTATATATACTTCTATTTCAAATACTAAATGCCGTTACCAAACTATACAATTGTTTCAAGCAATGCATATGCCAAACTTGCAGTGTATGACACTTTTTTCTACAAAGATTCTAACATCTGTCTATTAGAAATAAATTTTGGTTAACTGGTTTCCAAGATAAATGGCTCCATAATGTATTTAATACCAGTGAAACACAAAGAAATTTTTAAGATGACTATTTCTTATTTCTTTGTTATATGCAAGTTTTGGTACATAATTTTGAACGAGTTCTATCATTACCTGTTGTCTGCTTATCTATAGCCTAATTTGAGAGAAAATGCCAGCTATCTTAAAAATTTAAGCATTGTTTTCCTATTGTTCACAATATTTGTTTTTATTGAAAATGTTCACAGTATTTGATTTGTTGTCTTCTGACACACACAGAAAAACTCAACAGGTAATCTTTGTATTATTTGATGTAATCCTTCTTACAAAAGTATGATCATTCCTGGAAGTGTTGTTATTTGTAAGTAATTACTCACTACCACAAAATTTTAATCACTTGCTTGAGAATATGAAGAGTCTTTCATGGAAAGTGTTAGCTGCCACCTGGAATATTTGTAAATATAAATCTGCAGTGTATGTCAAAAGTTACAAAAGCACTATAACAATTTTAAAATAAAACTTTAAATATTCACTTTACTTCAATACTTGTATATGTTGATATTATCCTTATACATTGAAATTAACTTTTAAATTTTATTTCAAACCATGGAGTTTAAGAACAAAAATAACCATGTCAAAAGTTCAAGCACAAGTTTTTTTGCAAATTTTTCTGGCAAACAATTTTTGGGTTGTATAAGAAGCAATCAGTTGTTGTTTTTGAGTTAGTATAAATGTCTGAGTTGAAAGAATTTTCAGAGCAGGAAGCGATAAAAATCTGGAGTATAAGAGCAAAATGTAAGTCTGTTTCTGAAACTGCAAGTGCATTCAAAAGATCAAAACAAGGTATTTATCAAATTTTGGCTGGTGGTAATGATTTCAAATGAAAATTTTGTTCAGGAAGGCTGCCAGTGACTAGTTTTCCTGTAGATAGCCACATTAGAAATTTGGCTTCAACTGATAATTACTCGCTTTCACAAATAAAACTTGCAGTTGGAGGACAAATATGAAAAAAGCTGTTCATAGAGGAGTTTTCGAATTCAAATACATCAAATACCATAAAATGATTCGATTACCATACCTCAAATGACACAATAAAGAAGCTAATTTACAATGAGCCAAACAGCATATTTCATTTGGTGAAAAATTGATGAAAAAAAATGTAACCTCGATGGCCCTGATGGGTTTAAGTACAATTGGCTCCGCCAAGAACCTTTAGGAGTGTATTTAGCTGACAACATAATGGTGGTTCTGCAATGGTATGGGGGGGGGGAGCTATTTCTTTCAATAGTCAGACATCTCTAGCATATATCTATGGTCGTAAAAACTCTGAAAACTACTATGACACACTTACCAATCATTTGTTATCCGTTGCAGAGGTTTTGGGACGAGAAAAATGGTTATTTCAACATGCTAATGCTTCGATCCATACCTCAAACTCAACTTCATCGTTGCTTAACTCGAAAAAAGTGTCTGTTTTGAAATGGTCGGCAATTAATCCTGATTTAAAACCTATAGAAAATATGTGGGGTATTCTCACCTATACATTTTAACCAAATCGAAAGCAGTATTATTCAATTAAAGATTTGAAAGATGCCATTGAGAACGCTTGGTTTAAAATTGAACCAGAAACAACACAGAACCACAGAACCTCATTTTATCAATGGAAGAATATATCTTTAAAGTAATTCAACAGAAAGTAGCAAGAATCAAGTATTACTTTTTTATTCTTGTTCTACTAAAGACTAAGAAAAATACTGTGCTTAAACTTTCATCCACTTATTTTTGTTGTTTTGATAAATTTTATGGTATAAATCTGTTAACTATCTTTTTAAAACTACAGTATGTAGTTATGTGAAAAGAAAAGTAACTTTCACTCATTAATAAAATTTTATTTTGAAATTTTCTGTTGTGCTTAAATTTTTGACACACATTGTGTAAATACTATAACAAAAAATGTTGTGGAATCACTCATTTAGAAAGAATCCTCTATCTGAGAAAAAAAAAGTTACTCAAATGGGATGAAATCGAATCATCTGTAGGAGTTGTGTGAGCAAAATTGAAATTTCAGTGAAATTATTCATAGTTTCAAAAATATGTATTCAAAACTCATTGTTTGAATATCGAAAATTATATTATATTGCATAGTGATGAAAATGTAATTTGAAAATTGTTCAAATATCATAGAATGTTTCGTGTTTTCTGTTTTAAGTTCAATTGCTACAATGTTAAAAGTTAAACAAGTTAGTTAGCAAGTTACAATGTTAATAGTTAAACTTCTGCTGCATCAAATTACCATCGTGAAATATTTTGTTTTTCAATTGAAAGAAAATTAGAATAATATCAAGTGAAAGGGAATTAGAAAATATATATAATAGACCTGCAGGCACCAAACAAACAATCACCTCATTAAGATGGTTACAACTGAAAATTTGGAATTTTCTACAATTCGATAAGCATATGAATATGTAACTAGCCTGATAAGTCCTCTCTTGTTGGAGATCAGATACACACCCATTATTTAATTAGTTGATTGATAGATTTGGGATTATGTTTTCCTGCTACAAGTAGTCCATGTTTTTATACCATTGGGTGCAGGAAAACACAATAGTAAATCTACGAGACAATCGTTAAAATTGGGTTTCCGAGTGTTTTCCATCAAGTTACCACTTTGCAGACTGATTTTGTTTTAATATGAAAATCGAGTTTCACCTAATTCTGGAATTTCAGCCTTGACCTCAATGGGAATGATTTTCCATATTGCTACCTCCCTGTCTATGAACAACGTATATGTATTGATTATTTTGAAACTGTTTAAAATATTCATTAACGTTTATAATTTTCCATTTAAATTTTTAACTTCGTTGTTCACATATCAGGTGCATGTTTGAATTATAAATCATTGCAGATTAAAGTTCTCATTAGTATTTATTCTTAGTTTCTGCCACACGGTTTTTAACCACTTAGAATTGCTCGTTTAAACCACCCCAGTGAAAACTTGCCCACCCTGCATCTATAGACTCTGTTATAACTCAGTTTGATGTTTTCATTTCTCATATTTCATCATCCAGTTTGCATGGACCGACCTAAGAATATATTTCCAAGTGAGCTGGTTTTGAAATTGCATGAGAAAATGTATTTTAATTTACCTATTATCAACTTTATAGGTCTTTATGCATGGTAAAAAGACTAATAAATGATTAAATTATTACCATGCACTATAGCTGGAAAGAATGGTGCAAAATCTTGTCCTATATTGGACTTTATATTGGACTGAAAAAAGAATAATTTTGGATGAATACCAACTAAAGACATTTGTACATTGCATTCATATCCATTGTATTCTTAGAAAATAATGATGTTTGCCTCACTGCATAAATGTATCAATTTTTCCACTGATGATATAAAATTAAAGGATTTCATCATTAAATTTGCTTTATTTTCTTTTATAACATTTTTTATAAAACTTCTTATTTTAATGTTTATAATTTTCTTTATGATAAATTTGTTTTATAGTGGTAGGTATTTAGTTCACTTGTAATAATTTTATATATACAGTAGACTGCCTCAAATCCGCAAAGCTTGGGACCAGGCATTGTGCGGATTTTAGAATTTTGCGGATTTATGGTCATTGATTTGTTTCCATTATTGAAACATTATTTTGATTGATAGTTAAGCCTTATAACGAATGCCTATAATAAATTCAAACATTAAAATAATTAAGTAAAATATTCAAATAAATAAATAGTTCAGAAGCAAGTAATTATTGCAAAAAAAGGTAAGTTAAATAAAATTATAGAAAAATATAAACATAAAGTAGATATCAATTTATTCTTAATTTGAAGATAGTTTAGCGAAAATTTTTTAATCATTTATTTGTTTTTGAAAAAGTTGCCGTAAGAGCTATGAAACATGTAAAACTATAAGGTATTTGTATTATTTTTAATAGATCACTTAAAGCATTTAAAAATAAATTGTTATTTTAAAGTGATGTTTTATATTATATATAAATAAGATAATTAAGATTCAATATTAAATATAAATAATGATGAGGAAAAATCAATTTCTTTTATAAATAAAAATATTTTCCTTTGTTAATAAACAAAAAAGCTTGATTAATTTAAAATTATTAATTTTATATAACAGAAATTATCCTGTCCCTCGAATTACAAACAATACCAAATGGTCATTGAAAGTTACATTAATCTGGGACTACGATACGATAATGATTATTTCGATTAAATATTGATCATTCTAATTAGCAAACCAGATTTAGATCCCAAATTCGTTCCGTAACTAGCAGGGATAAGAAAATAGTAATAGAACAATAAAATAATAATTTTATGTAGCAAAAATTATCCTTCCACGCGAATTATAAACACTATCAAACAACAATTGAAAGTTATATTACACTGAAACTTCAATGCGACAATGATAACTTTGATTAAATATCGATCATCGTACATCTAAGAAACATATTATTTAACACTGCAATATTTAAATTGAAAGACATTAATTAAAAAGGAAGAAGTTGAACATGATTAAAAAATAATTATTCTTACACAATTATTTGTATTGTGTTAGCCACTAACTTCAGCGCCATCTTTAATTTTATTGTTTACAACTCAAAAAATCGCGGATTTCTGGCGTTCGCGGATTTTAGGGAAGAGGATTTAAGGGAGTTTACTCTAGTATAATCAGTATATAATTATGAAGTGAACTTAATGTTCTTTTAGTTTTCAAAGCATGAGATAATTAGGTTTCTATTGTAGTTTTTTATACTATCATACAACTTCTATTTCTATTCAGTTTAATACATTTATTTTTATTTTTCATGAAACATTTATTTTTTCTTATGCATTGTTTTTTAATATATCATAAAAAATTATTAAGTTATTTCCGTTTATTGCAGATGCATAAAGCTATATAGTTAGGTCAGGCACGTAGCCAGGGAGGGGACTAAGGGGGCTGAAGCCCCTCCCGAAAGTTAAAAATTTAATTTTCAAAGTTATCTTTAATGATTGCGAAAATTGACAATGTTTTTCTTGTTTCTATCTTTCGTTACATTTAAAGTATGCATGCATGTTTAGTTATAAAAATATAAAGTTAGATAGTTAGTGTAATCTCCCTTTATATATTATTTGGATATATTGTTCTTTATTCGTATCTACCAATAAAAATATAAGTTCTTCTTAAAGCGCAAAATTAACTATCTTTATGTACAGTAAAATTTGATAAGTGTAATTCCATATCATAATTTAATCAAGGAAAAGTAAGTGGAATACGAGTATGGCGTATGTTAACTTTAGAAGTAAAATATAAAATATTTACTTGCACGTTATGATGACTCTTACTTTTCTCTATCCTTAATTTATATCACGCATGCAATGAAAACTTAAGAGTTACCCACTGTTAAAATGCTTTATAAAGAAAGGGGCGACAGAATATATTTTATCCCAGTTAATTTAAACGAGATTCTCTCCAGAAACTTTTAAAGAAATTTTATTTATTTTTTTTACTTTGGCGGCAAAATGTTGAAAAATTGCCTTTTATTATTTTAAAACAAAATGTTTCGATTTTTTCGATGAGAATTCAATATTAAACAGACAACATTAGACAGCTTGTCCATCAAGGAATAATTATCCACCTATAATGTAATATCATGTGAAAATTACAATTAAAAAACATACATTTTTCAAAATGACGTTGTAAGTGTAAAAGGCTTTTTATTAAAAAAAAATCTAGTAACAGAAAATTCTGAAAAGGAATGTTACAAAGAAAAAAGATAGGATATTGAAAAATCAAGGCCTTACGTTGACGTAGCCCGTACTTTTCACTGGAGAACTTTGCTTTAAAATAGTTTGCATATGAATCTTTAATGGAAAAAATATGTCACAAAAAGTCGTGTAGTCGTAAAAACAACAGAGAGTATGCGGTCTAAGCAGAGGGTATACCCTAGAGTATGTATACTTACAGATTTCTTGGGAAACAGAGGGTATACGGTGTTCCTCAAAAAAATTCAGAGGGTATACGACGTATACCCCCGTATGTCTTCCACTACATCTCTGGTCACAGAGTAGTCTAGCTAAAAAAATTTCGTTGTCTTTAGATGAATTATCAATTTTAGGGTTGGTTACCCCTATGTAGGGTTTCGTACGCAAACATATGACGTGGTAGCCAATCTCTTTGCTCATGTTAGTGAAGTCCAATCTAGAATTCGTCAAAAGAATCCAAAAATTAGAAAGATCCATTATGCAAGCCACAGATTAAATTTGCATTGTTCAACAGCATGTTGATTCCTGCCATCCAAAACTGTATTGGAACGAACGAAGTGAAATGTGGAATGAAGTGACAAATGTTTTTTAAAATCAATCAATAGTAAATTTATTCCTTCAAAAAACAATTTCATCATCTGTCCCAGGAAAAAAATATCTATTTTTGCAATAGAAGATTTGTCGAAAGGCATGAAAACATATTAACTTTCGTTGAGCTGTTACAATGTATACAATGTTATATGTATTTGCATTCGCTTAGAAAATATTTCGGGAAAACACATGAAAATACATTTCCAATAGCTAGAGTTTTCTTGGAAATCATCAAGTGGTTTTTTAAATAAGCTCGGTTATTTGTGACAAGCTTTTCACAAGCAGTCTGACAAAGTTGTCAGTTCTTCCAGAAAAATTTCGTGATATGATAAAATAACTATAAATTATGCTAAAGATGTCCCTATTATTTTACAAAAGCATAAAGAAAATATAATGGAAAGCTTTTATGATATATTTAATTCTGCTTCAAAATTTCGGGAAGACTTCATTAGAAATGAAATAAAGATACCAAGATTAATATTTAAGCATGCAACACGTGCAAATCCTCGAATGGCCTATGCTGAAGAGTATTACAGGATTATATTAATACCTAAGTAGAAAGTCTTATTAAAAATTTGAATGAAAGCTTCATTTCGAATGAAGACATTATAATAGATTTCCAAGCATTTCTTCCAGGATTTCCTTCCTGTAAAAAGCAAACAAATTGGATAATTTCCCTCATATATTGGGAGACAGCAGCATGGGCAGTCACCCCATTGAGTTCATGGATAAAAATCTAGGATTAATTAAATTTCGATTCATATATTAAAACGCAAATGGTCTGCGAAGACATAAATTGGTGGAAAACATCTAAAAACCCGATTTTAGTGATTGACTTGTTGGTTTACCATTGTGCTTTCCTGCACCCAAAACCAAAAGTATGAAAATATGTCAGACTAGAAGCAGGAAAACATAATGGTAAACCTATGAGTCAACTGCTAAATTCGATTTTTTAGGTATTCTCCACTAAGATATGACTTGGCATACCGATTTCGTTTTAATATGAGAATCGAAATTTAACTAATTCTAGATTTTCGGCCGTGAACGCAATGAGGTGATTGTCTGTGCTGTCGCCTCCCGGTCTATCAATATTTTGACGATAAGGTGACAATGTTTTAAGTGAAAACTGAATATGAGTTATGATATGAGATGATTACCAATGTTGTCACATACACAGAGGTCTTAACACTTTGGAGTACTGTATTGCAATATATTATAATATGATAAAATACTTTCTGACAATCTTGATTCTGGTAACAAGCAAATGTGGAAGGCCTACGACATGAAAAGAATTAAATCTTTGTCTCGAAGCGTTATGGTCGATGAAATACTGAATGGTCTTGCAATGATTTCCATTCGATGGACACTACAGTAAACCCTGATAAGATAATCAGCCTCACGACTGACAAGAAGTCACGAAGATTGCTCAGTTGCATTTATAATTATTGTAATCAGAGAATATGAAAGATAATTGTTATGAATATGTTATGATTACTATGATTATGATTATGTTATGTTATATTATGAATTGCTATAATTGTTATGATTACATGTATCTATTGCAATTAATTTTTTTCTTTTCGGGAAAAAAGTGTAATTAATTTCATCTATGGAATAAGACCCATTGCTTCTAATACGAGACACTCGCATGGTAATATTGATCCTGCGTTCTAATATATTCAAATTGTTTATTGCATTTCAATATTTTGGCATTTTTTCTCTCATAGGATACATGAGGCTTATCCCAAGCATTGTTAGTATGTGATTTATAATTTTTGTTGCAGCCCCCTCTCCCTAAAAACACACAAATTGGTTTGGAAACTGGAAGAGCTTCTGAAAACCGAAAAAATTAACAGAAATTAAACAATACGAAAGAATTTTTAACAGAGACATCAAGCATCAGGTTCCTTATCCTGATTTATATTTTTACACTTTAAATAAGGGAGATTATTACTTTCAGGTTAGAAAAAAATTCTAGATTTGAGCCCCTCCCGAAAGGAAATCCTGGCTACGGGCCTGAGTTAGGTATACATCAAATCAATCAAAGCTATCTTTCAATCTAGAATATGCAGCAAAATATTTCTTTACAAAACATTTTTGGAAAAGCAGCTTCTAGCTCGCAGCACGGAAAATGCTTTGTGTGTAAGATATGTAACAAGAGTTTCTCTCAAAAGAGTGATTTAAGCAGACACATATTAGTTCATCCTGGTGAGAAACCTTTTGCATGTGAAATATGCCACAAAAAATTCGTTCATAAAAGCAGTTTAAGCAAGCATAGGTTATCTCATACAGGAGAGAAGCCGTATGTGTGTGAGATATGCAACAAGAATTTCTCTCGAAAGTTTCTTTTAAGCAGACATCTGTTGGTTCATTCTGGTGAGAAACGTTTTAATTTAGGAAACATTAGTAAATTCTTTGTAATCATTTAATTACTAAATACAGGAGTTTAAATTTATGGTCTTTAACTCTAAAACAGTAGTGATTAAAGATTATAATTAAAAGAAATTAAAAAATTCATCTGACAGCACCCAATGTTTTATCCATGAATGAGTTTTCAGGTCAAATATACAGCTTAACAATAACTTTATGTTAAGTAGGCATTTGTCTAAAATTCTTCAAGTTATTTAAGTGTATTATTTATCTATTTTGTAAGTTAATGTTAGTTAGAATGTTAAAAAAAAACCCCTTTTTTTAAGCCTGAATTTTCTTTTCGTTACTTCTTCCTTTTCTTTCTTTCTTTCTTTTTTTCTTTATCTAATAGAAAAAGAAAGAGTTTCAAGTGGTTTTTTTCAATGTGTATGATATCTAATAATAATATTTTGCCATTCCTTCCAAATTATCGTAAAATTTAGTTTCTTTTGAAAATTAATTCCAGTAAAATTTATTAAAATTAATTTCTAACCATTAGCTTATGTAATGCATTTATGTGATGATATTGAAAGTCTTCAAATAGCAATTCATACATATCAACATTATCTATAAATGTGTGCTTCCGTTTAACGAATGCATATATTTCTGATATAAACTTTTCAAAGATTTTTATCCTTACTACATGTTGACGCAGAAAAAATGTTATAATACAAGTCTTATAAGACTTCTGAAATTTGTATTTGACTTAGGCAGAAAAATAATAGACTTAACGATAAACATTATTTCTGGTTTCACCCGAAAATTTTATAAAGGAGTCAAGAGCGTATCTAGTGGAGGCTATGGAGGGTGTGTCATGAACTTCTCTGAATAAAGAAAGATACAAAAATACATTTTAAAAAAGAAAATGCTTTTAAGATCATTTGAAAAGAAAATTTTGCTCAACACCACAAATATTTCTGACACGGAGAACTTAACAAATGAAATGCTTAGAATTTATTCATTAAGCATCAAAACTCGATCAAAGTTTTTCAGTTTATATATATTTTATACAGCTTGAAATTGATCTAATTGATCCAGTTGCTTTCAAATTAAGCCTTGTTGATATATATATATTCGTTAGTGTCAAATTAATTCTAAATAAAAGTCTAAAAATTTCACAACAACGTTTTCTGAAAGATCGTGTGACTTTATAAGAAAATGAGAAGTTCAATTCCATTTCTTATCATTTGAATAGAACTTTTAAATTTTATGAATTTATGAATATTTTCTTTAAACAGCAGATATTTAATTATTCCTACAAATTTTATGCATTTACGAATGAAAATATAATTTTGTTATGCATAATGAAATAGTAAAATTGATTTGTGCTAAATTTAAGGCATAGGAATGATATTATAGTTATCAATAAAAGAAAATGTACTTGAATTCTTCTGTGCATCTCCGTATACTATATACTGTTTTTCTATATACGCCACATAATATAAAACTTAATTGGGGCAAAAATGTTTAAAGTTAATAAAATAACGCTTTTAGAAATAATACCCGACAGACTGCGATGTATCCAGTTTTCTGTGTAGCTCTCTATATTTATTTATCTATATTCTACACCTCCTTTTCATACAGAAAGAGATATGGCCGTCGCCAGTCCCCCTACAAAAGTTGATTCTGACCTTGTAACGAGTACCACAACAACACATTTTTTGAGAAAAACTATTCACAATCATTCAACAGAAGTCACATCCTGTAATACGCACAGAATCAAGTCAAGAGATTACAAAAATATCTTTGATGTAGGCGAAGAAAGTGAAACAAATACTTTGCCCCGAGCATTTTTTCTTACAATACTGCCAGGATTCCCCTTACTGTGTCCTATTCTATTTTGTGACGGTCGATGGGGGGTAAAGTTTTCCGGCACTTGTAATAGTCTCTCTCACTACAAAGTTACAAATACGGTTTCTTATTGAAACGTGGGAAAAAATATCACACGTCTTGGATTTTGTTTAAATCACAATGCACTGAAAAAAAGGAAAAGAAAAGAAAAATCACTTTTTATTTTTTTAAATTTTATAAATGAGTAATATTTCAACATTAATAAGTTTAAGAGACTAGGAAATCACTGTCGAACAGTTTATATAAGATTTTTTTCATAAACATTTATTAAGAAATTAATAATATTACATTTAAAAATGTGTTGCTGAATCTTTATTCATATACTTTTTGTGTAAATGGAATTTACAATGCGATAGAATTAATTTCTTCAAAATTTATTTGGATATAATTTTAGAAGCGCTTTCCTTTTTATCTATTATAATTTATCTATTTCCTTATTTCCTTTATTTCTGAAAGAAAGTGGTATCAAGATATACATTTCAAACTGATTTTACAGACTGGTCTGCAGAAAGCAACTTAAGATGTTTTAATAAACAATTTTAATTTTTCTTAAGAAAGGTGTTAAAGTAAAAATAAAATACATTGACATTTATATTATGACTATGGAACTTATTTGACGGTTCCGAAACATGTCAATGTATTTTATTTTTACTTTAACACCTTTCTTAAGAAAAATTAAAATTGTTTATTAAAATGTTTATATAAAAGGTGAATATTTTAAAATCTGATGATTTAAAAAATCAATTGGATTTAATTAACTTTTTATCATAATTTAAGATGTGATAAATTTATTGCTAAATAAAAACACTAATCTTTCCAAAGCACATAAATAATTTCCACTAATTCTATACTTTTACATATAAACTTGTACTTACATGTAAATTTGACAGAAAGGTCAACTTTGTTGAGAATAAATTTTATTTTTCTTTTGTTATTATTATTATCAGATAATACTTTCATGTATTCGCATGCACAAATGCAATTTGAATGTAGTAGACTGGTTAATTTATTGTACGTTACGTACATTGTAATTTATTTCTCTTTCTTTTAATTATTCTTCTGTGTCTCTTGTTTAAAAATATTTATTCACTGTATATTTTTCAGAAATTTTTCTTTATTTTTAGATTAATAATTTTTTTTTGCAAAAAAATATATTTATTTTTTTCCCTAACATCTACAATCTGAACTTTATAAAATTGTAGTAGTAATATTGCGTCTTAATTAATCTGCAATTCACATTACTGTTTCCTTTTATGCAAGAAAAAAAAGAGAAGAAAATGTTTGAATTATTGCATTTATTTAATATTAGCTTTGTTTTTAAATCAATTCTAACTAATACTTTGATTTTATGTTAATTTATTTAGTGATATTTAATAAAGTGTCGAGGCATGTATACTTAAGTATTTTTTTTAATTAAATGAAATTCATACTATTAAAAATTTATTATATGGCATTGATAAATTAATAATATAAAAAATAAGTATGAAAATTAAAAGTTTTCGTCAGTGGTGGCAAAAACAGCTAATTTGAGTCACACTTATAATTAATTAATATTTATGAATATTTAATAACCATGTGTGATTAATTAATATTTATGTATATTTATATATGTAAATGTTAACAAAAAAATTTCTTCAATTTTAATCTTTTTTTTTTCGCTTTTAGCCGAAAATAACAAGATTACCGAAATTCTATTTCGGTTTTGGTCTTAAAAACCTCTTTCGGCAGATCCTTAACATTGAGTCCCATGACTGTTTTCCACACAAAGTGTAACATAATTTGCTATTTTTAAACACAATGTAATCAATGAATTTTTAAGAATGTTAATATGTAACAAGAAATAATTATACCCTTAATTCTACATAAAACATCATGAAATATTTAGGAATTGCAAATGCTGCTTTATTATTGTGAAATCGTACTCGGGAAAACCCGACATCTCAAGTAATCTTTCTGGCTCTGAATGCTTTATGCTGTTGAAAATTCTGAACCGTACTTTTTAAATTGGTTAAAGTCTTGTTTAATATAAATATATGTATGTATACTGTCAGAGATAATATACCGAATAAAAGATCAAAAAAATATAACACTTAACGGCATTTATTTAAAATCGTGCATGCTTGGAATCCAAATTTAGATTTCTGTTTATATACGAATAGTGTGGTATTCCGAGCTAAAAAATATATGTTTTTAGTATTAATGCAATCATTTTAAAGTTATGCTTAAACATACGTAATAAAAAATATTATTCTCAAAGTAAAAGACGTTTATTTTCCTAAAATATCATAAATCGTAAAAGATAACCTTTTCCTTTTTTGAAAAAAATATTTGTAGCTGTATGTATTAAGAATTCAAAACAAATAAGTTTTGGGGTCTTAGGTTGTTTTACAAAATTCCACCCATTAAGGTTGTATTCGGAAAAATAATTTTTTACATTCAACACCTCAAAATTTTCCAATACATTTTCAGACTCATTTTTAAAGGTAAAAATATGAAACTTGCTGAGAAAATTTCTGAAGATATGTATAAAATGCCAAATGATTTCATTCTTCGCTCAATCTATTAGAATTTAACTTATAAACAAATATTTTCTCAGCGTGACATTTTTTTTTCGTTCGCAGATCTCCCGCTTCAGAAAATTTGCTCCAAAACGCCGTGTTTGAAAGCATTTTTTTTTTAATTTTTTATTTATATTTATTTTATTTTATTTTTAGCGTGCTTCAGAGATTATTTAAATTTGGTTACATAAATATGATTTTATAGATAAAATCCCTTTATTTGTGTACTTATTTTGAATTTTTAAAATAAAACCACGTTTTTCAAAAATCCAAAATCCTTCATTTTTTTGCCATAATATTTTTATTTACTTCTACTTTTAAAGACAAATATCATAATCTTTATCAGTTCAAAATTTCCTTTAATATAATACCTCATGTGGCTGTTTTCGATTTCAAAAAAATTTTCGCATTTTTTCAAGATGGCCGCCAAAAAACGCATTTTGCGCAACAGTACGAATGTATATTTTTAGTATGTTCATTAGGAGCATGTTACCTGCTATTTACAGCAAGAATCATTTCTGTTCCAATTAGTTCCACCTAAAGGTGTTTTTTGCCTTATTTCTACTGTACTAAAAATTCCACCAAAAATTATACATGTAAATTTTAAAAAATGGCAAATATATTGACAATATTTTAAAATAAAAGGGATAATTTAAGTCCCTTATTTGGAAATTTTAGCATCCATGATTTACCACTTAAGTACATTAAAGAGATGCATAATTCTCTTTTAAAATCAAAAATATAACTCGACTAACCATAAAAATAAAACTTTTTTGACAAGTGTTAAATCTTAAAGCTTTTCAGTTCAGAAAATATAAATAAACATTACATCATTAAAAAAATGTGCTTTTTGTGATAAAGCCTAAAGATTTAATATGATTGTATCAAAGTAAAATCTTTTTCGCTTGTTAATATCACAATTAAGTATCGGGAGCTCAAAATATTTTGGATGCAAGTTTGTAAATGGTGGTTTGCAAACGGATTTTAATTCCACATTTTTAAAAAAATTTAGTTTTAAATTAGCAAAAATATGTTGTCAATGTTAAAGAAAGTTTTTTTTTTATTTTTAAATTTTTATAGTCTTATAGGATGCAAGATATACATATTCAAATTTTACAAAAATGCCACGTAAACTACAGTTTTGTAATAGAATTATCTCAGCATAGTTTTTTCCGTTCGCAAAGAATGACTCGTCGGATTTTACAATTTTAACTTTTTAACATGGTTGAAAATTGTGGTAGAAAAGTGTTTTTTATGATGTCCACCTGTCTGTCTGCCGGATACTAACTTCCTGCCGTCTATCTATTCACGAACTAACTTGAGTAAATATGGTCGGATTTACATGAAATTAATATATTATTAAGATCTGTCATAACATGTTTCGTATTGAAAATGAAGCGTATAGCGTTTATAGCTCAATCACAGCAGTACTCAAAAATTATTCCGCCACATTACTGTCTCAGGAAAGAAAATCATTTACAGTGTGTTTTAATAGTGTTACATAATTTTAAATGTAATGAAATTTATATGCATTAATAAAATGCACAAGAACATTTTTATTATCAAATATGTTAATTGTAGCATTTACGTATGCGTATGGGGAATTCAAAAGTATTTAATTATATTATGGTGTATGAAGGAAAGTTATTTGCAGCTATTTTATTGATGTTACTCTATTACAAAAACAATGAAACTGATACGAATTTTTCAGGTGCGCTACAACGTGAGATTTATAGTCAAGGGGTGGGGGGGCGAAAAGCCTTTATAATTCATTTTCAAGGTCATACAAAAGTTAGTAATTGGTCTACGGTCAACAACTGTTCACAGCATATTTTAATTGTGCTGAAACTATTTCAAACATGATGAAAATGATGTACACTACTGAAATTTACTACAAGATGCTTGCAAATAAATATGATTTGCATAAACGCGCCATACACACCACACTACTATCTCATGAGAAGACATGAGATGAGAGAGAGAGAGAGTGATTTGCATAATCTTTATTGTTTATTTACAGGGACACATGAAAGATTTCAGATGCAGTACTGTATCCAAAGTGTTGTGCATTAGGAATTATTGCTGAAGAGCGTTTTCAATCATGGTATGCGTTTTAAGGTTAACTAAATCCTTCATACTATGTGGTGTGCATAAATTATGTTACCCGAAAACAGTAATACACATAAGAATTCATAATCAGTACTCAAAATGAGCGTGAATTAATTAAAGGTGTTCTTTAACTCAAGTTAATGCTATGCATTTACAATCTTACAGTTATCAATGTCGTAAATAACGTCATAATTAGCGAAAAATCGTTTTTTTCATTCTTAAAAATCAAAAATATATCTCGACTGACCATAAAAATAAAAGGTTTTTGACAAATGTTAAATCTGAAAGCTGTTCAGTTCAGAAAATATAAATAAACATTACTTCATTCAAATAAAAATGCAATTTCGATGATAAAGCCCAAAGATTTAATATAATTCTATCACATTAATATCTTTTTTTGACTTGCCAATATCTCAATTAAACATAGGGAGCTCGAAGTATTTTGGAGATAAGATTGTAAATGATGGTCTTCAAATGGATTTTAATTTCACATTTTTTTTTAAATTTAGCTTTAAAACAGTAAAAATATGCTGTCACAGTTAAAAATATTATTATAAATTTCTATAAAGTCTTATAGGATGCAATGTATACACATTCAAACTTCACAAAAATACCACGTAAAATACAGTTTTGTAGCAAAATTCTCCCAGCATTGCTTTCTTCATTTATAAAGAAAGACTCGTCGAATTTCAGAATTTTAATTTTCTAACATGGTTGAAAAGTGTTTTTTATGACGTCCACGTGTGTGTCTGCTGGATGCCGACTTCCTGCCATCTGTCTGTTCATTAACTAACGTGATTAAATATAGTCGAATTTACATGAAATTAATATGGCATTAAGATTTGTCATAATATGTTCCGTACTGAAAATGAAGCGTGCATTTATAGCTCAATCACAGGAGCACTCAGAAGTATTCCGTCACATTACTGTCTCAGGAAACAAAATCATTTGCAGTGTATATTAATTGTGTTACATAATTTTAAATGTAATGATATTTATATACATTATTAAAGTGCACAAGAACATTGATTACTATTAAATATGTTAAGTGTAGCACTTACAGTATACGTATAGGGAATTCATAAGTATTTAATTATATTATGGTTTATGAAAGAAAATTATTCGCGGCTATTTTAATGTTACTCTATTACAAAAGAAATGAAATCGATATGAATGTCTGAGGTGCACTACAGCAGGATTCTTGCAGTAAAGGGGGCACAAAGCCTTTATCACTCATTTTCAGGGTCATACAAAATAAGTCAGTAATCTACAGTCAACAACTGTTCGCAGCTTATTTTAATTGTGTTGAAACTATTTCAAACACGATGAAAATGATATATACTACTGAAGTTTATTTCAAGATGCTTGCAGATGAATATGATTTGCAATTTATTTAATGTTTCTTTATAGCGACACATGAAAGGTTTCAGATGCAATATATCCAAAGTGATGTCTATTAGAAATTATTGCTGAAGAGCGTTTTCTATTATGGTATGCATTTTAAGGTTAACTAAATTCTTGCATACTGCGTCGTGCGCATAAATTATGTAGCCCAAATACAGGAATACACAAAAGATTTCATAAGCAATGCTCAAAATGAGCGTGAATTAATTAAAGGTGTTCTTTAACTTGAGCTATACATTTTCAATCTAATAACGGTGTAAATTTTCCAAGTAGGTGAAAAAAGTCCGGGCCAGGATCCAAACCAGGGATTTTTTGGCTGAAGCCGCCAATGCTCTTCCTACTGAGTCATCCCGGACGAATGCTGGAGGGCATCGTCCTGGATGGCTCAGTTGGAAGTTGGCTTCAGCCCATACATCCCTTACCTTTTTCACCCAGTTGGATAAAATTACACCATTACAACTGATTTACCAACTGAATAATCGTGTTTAAAAATATTAATCTAATTTTCAATTTTAGTCACATTTTGTATAATAAGCGAGGTTTGTAAAATTCAAATAAAATCATCTATCCAGGTCAATTAAAAAAGCTGGATATATGGTATGCTATGTATAGAAATTCCTGGAAAAAAGATTTCAACTGTTTTAAGCGGGTTTTGGTGAAATTAAATTTAAGTTAAATATGTGGCACATATAAAATATGCGCGTAATATTCAGAACTGTACAAAAAGAATTAACGTATTTTTCTGTTTATAATTAGAAATCGCTATAAGTGAATTTTAATCTTCATTTTTCTTTTTATAACAACATTCAATTTTAGCACACTTTTTAGAACATATATATTACAAATTTAAAAAGCTTTCACCAAAACTAACCTTTATACTACCTTAATTTTCTTATAATAATGTTCCGTACTTACTTCAAATTATTAAATTAAAATCTTATTTCTAGATCTAATCTGTTAATCTGTATGCAGACGATATAAATTCTTAATTTGCCTTAAAAAACATTATTCCAGTATGCGTAAATTTAAAAAGATGGCTCTAAATTAAAAATATTCTTAATTAAAACTTTATTTCTTAATATTCCAAATAAAACTGATTTCTTCTATGTTTTTATCAACCCTTTTTAAGAAAATCTTATTAAATTTATTCCAAAACCATACCTTTCAAAAAATATCATTATTTTATTTTATCTATTTATTTATTTTTCCGCCGTCAACCTTTGATGTGTGCATTAATAAATTCATTTCTTTTCTTTTTCTCTTAAAATGAATCATTTATAAAAATCGTCTGCCTAAGAAATTATGAGTCGATTATAAATTGGTTAAATAATATTTTTTTTAAAAATAAATTTATCGTCTGTGTAAAATAGTCTCGTATCTGGACAAGAATTCTGTTTACATAAAAGGATGATGGTTTGAGATTACAGAAAGTTCTAGAATTTTCTTTTTAGTTTTAAAGGTGGAAGTCTCGAGATGAGAAGGGGAGAGATTCTGGAGTTCTTTCGTCGATGAGTACGGCTGGTTGGAGTAAATGATGGAATATTTTTTGGACATTTCGGTAAAAGATCGTTTGCAAAAAAGAGTTTTTCCCTCTATAATGACTACAGTTGAATAAATAAAATTACAGCCACCAATGAGTGATTTATTGGATATTCTACATTTATTTATTTTTTATTTTTTCCCTCGCTGGCCATGACTTCTGTGCAAAAAACGGGGACCCTGGCGATGATGTTTCTGGCTCCTAACTTTAAAATGTCACATATACAAACTGAATTTGTAATAAAATGCAATAAAACTAACTAATGTGGAGTTTAATAAACTGTGTGTTAATTATACATAATTTAAATTATCGTGAGTGAAATGTTCAGCTTAATTAATGCATTTACCTTTATTTAATGCTACGTACATGACATCGCAGGTAACAGCTACTATTCTATACTTTCAGAACGATTGAACCAAATATAGCAAAAACTATACAGTTAAATCCGGGCACGTCACAAACATGCCCATATAATTTCTAGCTAATCGGCTTTTTGCGGCAGTTATCGCAGAACAGATAGACTAACAGACGGAAAGCGAAAACTTTTTATGTCTCCAAATTAAGCCTTTACTGACATTTCAAGGGAAAAAAACATTTTCCCTGTACTGCTATAAAACAGTGGAGTTTTGTCAAAATATTCCAATTGTATTATATGACATAGTCTACGCTGGATGCATGAATTTTCTTTCTTGTTCATTTTTTAAACATATAAATAACGGGAAAAAGTTAATGAATTTGTCTTGTATGTCCATGCTCAAACACTTGCAAATACACTCGAATTGCCTGAAATTTTAAATATGCTATTGACATTTTCTACAGCACGATCACTACACAAAATGAAGTGTGTAGTACGTAAAGTTCATTTACAGGAGCAGTCAAGGTGGATTGTAACATTAAGGTGAATGGAAAAAAAGTTGCAAGAACATTTTGATTATCACTACTATTTAACCGATGCTTGTTTAAAGATTGCATATCTATCACAAATATTCACCAGTATGAATTAACTCATGTCTGCTTAAATCACATTTATGAAAAAACATTTTGTTGCATATCTCACCATCAAAATGTTTCTAACAAGAATGAATCAACAGATGTTTGTTTAAATTACTTTTTACAGAGAATTTCTTACTGCATATCTTACACACAAAAGGCTTCCCGCCAGTATGTACTAACAGATGTTTACTTAAATTGATCTTTTGAGAGAATTTCTTGTTGCATAACTCACATCCAAAAGGTTTCTCGCCAGAATGAATTAACAAATGTTTGTTTAAATTACTTTTTACGGAGAATTTTTTGTTGCATGTATCACAAACAAAAGGTTTTTCACCGGTATGTGTTAAGTAATGTTTATCTAATGTACTCTTTCTTGGGAATTTCTTCTTGCATATTTCACACTCAAAAGGTTTTTCACCAGTATGAATTGAAAGGTGTGCGCTTAAATTACTCTTATACGAGAATTTCCTATTGCATGTCTCACACACAAAAGGTCTTTCACCAGTATGCAATAACCGATGCGTTCTAAGGCTACAACTGGATGAAAATTTCCTGTCACATATCTCACATGCAAAAGATTTCTCACTAGTATGAATTAACAGATGTTTTCTCAAAGTACTTTTTATAGAGAATTTTTTGTTGCATGTCTGACAAATAAAAGAATTCTCACCAGTATGGATTAAGTGATGTTCTCTTAAATCACGCATTTGGGAAAATTTCTTGTTGCATATTTCACACTCAAAACGTTTTTCACCGGTATGAACGATCAGATGACTCTTTAAATGACTTTTTTGATTGAAATTCTTGTTGCATATTTCACAGATAAAAGGTTTCTCCCCAGAATGGATTAACAGGTGTACGTTTAAGTGACCCTTTTGAGAGAAACTCTTGTTGCATATCTCACACATAAAATATTTTCTCTGGTGTGATCTAGAAGCTGTTTTTCCAAAGGTGTTTTGCGAAGAAATATTTTGCTCCATATTTTAGATTTTCAAGATAATTTTGATTGATTTGATGTATAACTAACTTTATAGAATCTGCAATAAACAAAGATACTCTAATCACTTTTATGATTCCTTAAAAAACAATTTATCAGAAAAAAATAAACTTATCATGAACAATAAAAATTAATGTATTAAACTGAATTGAAATAAAATTTGCATGACAGTATTAAAAAGTAGAATAGAAACCCAATTATCTGATCCTTGAAAATTTAAAACTGCATCTGGTGCATTTTATGACTATATACTGATGAAATTATAACATGTAATCTAAATAACTACCATTATAAAACAAATTTATCATAATGAAAATATTAAACATTAAAGATAAGAGCTGTTATAATAAATATTATAAATTAAAAATGAAGCAAATTCAAGGATGAAATTTATAATTTCATATCAGTGGAACATACATTTAAACACTAAGGCAAAAATCAACTATTTTTGAAGCGAGGGGAATAGAATGTACAAATGTGTTTAGCTCAGAATTCCTCCAAAATTATTAATTTTTCAATCTAATACAAAAGATCAGAGCCGCGTGAAAGGGGGGAGGCGTTCTGCCCGGGCGCAGAAATTTAGGGGGTGACAAATTTATACTACAACGTCATTTTTAGCCTGTCACCAAAAAAAATGTTCGGGAGAGGGGGCAGCAAATTGAGACTTTGTCCCGGACGCAGTTTTCTGTACGCACACTGCTGCAAAAGATTTTGCATACATTTTTTTAACTTTATTGCACTGATAATCTATTTATTTATTAGTATTTTTACTATGTTAACATATTGAATGCCACATCAGACACCGGTGACTGACACTGAACTTTTCGTTTTTCACAGCATCATGGGTATCTGACTGTGTAAAATATGATGTAAAACTAAAAAAAAAATATGTTTTATGTAATTATTAAAAACTAAGTTAACATTTACTTTACTTTTATTTATTAGAGGTTTATATCATTAAGTAACAGGCAGTTTAAACCGAAAGTACAGGGTAAGTCACTGGAAAATGACGCGGCATTGAAAGTGATAAAGGCCTTTGTAGTTAATAACAGGTAAATAACAATTCATTTTCGCATGCAATTTCAAAATACAGTTTATTTCAAAATGTATTTTTAGATGGGTCCATGCAAATCGGATGATGAAATGTGTGAAGGTAAAACGTCAAACTGAGTTATAACAGAAATTACAGTGAGTATAATAGTCATGATAGGATATCAGACGCAGGGTTCGCAAACTTCTGCCAGGGTGGTTAAAACGAGTGTTGGTAACCGGTTAAAACCAGCATGGTAAAAACTGTCACAAAATTAGCAGAAACTAAGAATCAATACTCAAAAGAACTTCAATCTGCACTGATTTATAATTCACACATGCATTTGATACGTACACAACAAAGTTAAAAATTAGAAGTAAAGATTATAAATGTTATTCAACATAGTATAAAATTTCAAAATGATCATATAAACATACTTTGTTAATAGACTGTGAGAGGCATCACAAATAATCAACAACATCGAGTTCACGCATGAAATTCCAGAATTAGTTAATACTCGATTTACCTATTAAAACACAATCGTTCTGCCAAGTCATAAGACACTTGAAAATCCAATTTTAGCAGTAGACTCATAGATTTACCAATGTGGGTTCCTGCATCCAACCGAATGAAAACATGGAGGACTGACAGCAGAAAAACACAACGACAAACCTACCAATCAACCAATGAAATATTGGGTCTGAATGTGATTTTTAACAAGGTAGTACTTGTCGGAAAGCTTCAACTTTAATATTAACAGAGATTTAATAAATACAGATTTCCAGCGGTCATCTTCATGAGGAGATTGTCTGTGCTGGTGCCTCCTGGTCTGTTATATAATACAACTAGCCGTCCTAGCAAACAGTTTGGTCACCAGAACTTATGATTTGTCATTTACTTTTTCTGTAAAAGGCCTTTAATAATGTCTACCCTTACACTAAACCAAAATATCGTTCATTTAATGCCAATCATTTAATTGTATATTAAATATTATGTGAGTTGGCTTATTTACATTTTACTTTGTCAAAAAAATGTGTTAAAAGTTGAGTTGTACCGTATTTTACCTAGCAGAATGAAACTGAATTTTGATTGGATTGCATGCTTGAACTATCTTTGCATAGCAAAATTGATGGTTGGAGAACTTGCTAAATGAATTATTACCTCCGTAAATTATTTTTTTTCAATCATTGGAGAATGAATCTTTTTTTTGTTGTTTATTCTGATAAAAACAAATTTTGGGAAGTTAACTTAAATTTTATTGATGTAATCTCAAACTATGCATGTACTTCAATGTAATTCAACTCTCAAATAATATTTTTTTTCAAGTGATCTCTATAAAAGTATAACTTTTATACAACTTTATCCGGAAAAATAATTTTGATTAAAGCTGGCAACTTCGGCTATGAAAAGCGATGCGGTCATCACGAGAAACTGTTGATGTCAGCCAAATGGGCTTATAATAGCATAAATCTGTACCCTAATTTGGCGACGTATCACCTGCGCTGACTAACATGAAATTGGCTGCATAACATATAAAGAGGGAAGTGGGTAAGCCCGGAAGTGTTGATGACAGTCACATGATTTAGGCTTTTATTATATAGATGATTTTTTTCATTTGAAAAAGAGAAATTTTCATAATGGTAATCTTATGCTGCACAAAATTTAACTATGAACAATATAATTCATAATTAAATTAAAAAAAAGATTTATGTTACTTTTAACGAATTACTTTTTGAAATATTTTTAAACTGTACAATCCGACAATTTACAGATTATCTACTATATACAAATAGAAATGGTTCTTATGAAAATATGTAAGTAAATAATAGCAGTACAAAAAATAACAGAGAAAAAGTTTTCAATGCAACATGTTGTACAATTTACAGTATTAAAAAGAACAAGATTAATAATCATATTAATACTAACACTACTTTTTTCACAGAGCATTCATTGCATAGTATTACATTAATCTTGCTAAACTTTCTGAACTCAGACTGTTTCTTAACTTGTTTTGAAAAAAAGAAAGAAAGAAAGAAAGAAACATTCTTAACTTGTTTTGAAGAAAAAAAGAAAGAAACACTAGAAATAATTCTTCCAAGACCAGCATCAGTCTCTGGCAAGTTGTTTAGTTTAAAATAACTAGCTATTTGATAGAGCTTTCTATTTCAAACTTTAAACTAACATTTCAAATAATTTTGAATAATTGTGTATAAAATTAAGCAATAATATAGTAACAGAAATTTTCTTTATTACATTACTCCATTTTCCCAATACAAATTTATTTGATTTTAAGTAAACACTATCCATATCCTGAATGAAATGTACTTTAAAAGTATTTATATTCATGAAAAAGTCTCAGAATATGTCTAGAAATTATTTTCTTCAAGTTGTTATCAGTTTCAGCCAGTTAAAACCGATTATAACCATTTACTTCCACTGGCATGGCAGAAACCACTTTCTGCAGGCCCAAACCCAGTCGTGGCAAAATGGAGGGCAAATATCATGCAAGTAGCATATTTTTTTTCGAAAAAAAAAACAACCAATAAACATTTTAGTATCTTGGGTAAAAATTATCAAAACAAAACCATTTCAAACGATTGTGTTACATTTATAATGTTCATCTAAAAGCAGCATAAAAATGCCTGTTTAAGAACAAGATTTTAAAATTCAATTTGAAATTAGAGAAATTGATTTGGTATAATCAATTTATTAAAAGGATTTTAAAGCATTACAAGAGAAACTGGCTGGTCTCAAATGTCTCATATTAAAATTACCTCATATTTCAAGGCCAGTAACAAATTAATGACATTTTCAAAGATAATTCCTTTTACAACACTATTCTAATAAGCCTAACAATTAATTAAAGCAGATAACCTAGAACATTTTAATAGGAATCATATAAACATCTCAAATAAATTCAATTGACAATGAAATAATAAATAAAAAATCAGTTTAATCAATTTTGTGTTTGTTTTTTTTAATCAATTTTTGTTTAATCAATTCCCCACTATTTCACAACACTAGTCTCATTATCCTACAGTTAATTAAATCAGATATGAAACAGAAAAGTGAACTAAGAACGTTTTAATAGAAATCATATAGGAACATCATTAATAAATTCAACTTTCTATGAAACAATAAATTAAATATCAATTTACTAAATTTAGTGTAATCAGTCATAACAAATTAGCTTAGTGCACATGTATTACTTACCTAAGATATTTATAAGAGACAAATGTGCTATATTGCAATTAAAGAATATACATGATCAGGAAATTGATTGAAGAGTTGTCATTACAGGAGATTTAGAAAGCTCTATTATTTTAATCAAGTTTCGCTAAAATCAAAAAGATAATTCCCAAAATGCACCCAAACACAAAGCTTGTTTCAAGTTTAAAATTTCTATATTTGCTTTTCATTCCCTTCATAACTTCTATATATATACTCTTGATTAGCATACTGCTTTATTCCGTACTACTTTTAGCTTACTGCTTTCTCATTTCTATTGTTAATTTCTTCAGTGGATAACTGCATAATCGTTTTAATTTCTTACAAGAAATATTTTCTTATTTTTTTTTAGACTATAATTGAGTATTGAATACATATTTTTAAAACTATGAATGATTTCATTGAAATTTCAGAAATGTTAATACATCTCCCACGATTGACTATAATTTTGTCCCATTTGAGTCTTTTGTTTTTCCGTTAGAGGATTCTTTCTAAATGAGTGATTTCATGACTATTTTCGCAATAGTATATTTCTAGTCCTACATTTACCAATTTTTCCAGATGGCAACAAACACTTTACACCACAGTCTCTTCATATTCCCCTGCTAGTGATTAAAATTTCCCGGCAATGTGTATTTAATTAGAAATAACAACATTCCCAAGAATGAGGATAAATTTGTAAGAAGGATTGTAATAAATTTTATATTCAAAATGTAACTAGAATGATGAGTCATGGAGTCTTACTCTATCTAGGATGTTAAATATTTTCATACGAAAACTAGAATATTTTTATAGATTATTCTATAGACATTGCTATTGAACTCCTAAAATTTTTTAATACCTTTTGGTTAAACTAGTTTATGTAAAAAAGAATTATGATTTTATAGGATTCCATAACAAATTTTTTGTAAGGGTAAGGTTACAAGTAAAAATCTTAACAAAAACAAGATAAAAAGCATTAATCCTTTAAGAACTGTTCAGTGTTGATTAAAAGTGTGTATGAATTCAGTCTGTCTATGTGTTTGTTGCCTGTCCATGCTTATACATGGCTATTTCTGTTTTGTTTTGTTTTTTAATGAAAAAATTATAATTTGAATTGAAAATTCTATAAAAGAATGAAATTAAGTGTATTTTAAATTACTACTGTGTTTAATGGAAAGCATATTTTATTAAACAAACTTTCTGGTTAGAAATACAGTGTGTCCCACACAAATAAAGCCAACATGGTTTTGTACCATAATCAAAGACAAAAAAACAAAAAAACAAAAAAAACCAAGAACGAAACAAATATATTAAGAAAGACTATTATAGAAATGCATATTTACTAATAATAATTCAGTCACTGCCCCACATGATCAGAAAAAAATGAATGTATAAAAAAAAGAGGGGGAGAAAAAGTGTCCTGCCGAAATAAAGTCACTCTCACTCTTTGTGACGTAGAAAGAAAATTTGTGCATATTCTCACTGTTGTTCTCATTAAACAGTTGTAATAACTTCATTTTGTGCTAAACAAAAAAAAAAAAATTGGTTGCCTGTAAAGTCGGTATACGGGCGAAAGTTTTACGTGACAACGACTTTGAGTTGTAAAATAATTTTAATGTGAATATTCATTCGTATAGTAGGAAGAAGGATGAAATAATAGTAACAATTTAAAACATTTATTTATACAAAGAATTATATTTAAAACATTAATTTATACAAAGAATCTCGCACTGAATTTCATATTAACAAAATTTTATTTTTACCTTTACACATACATACGTATTTATATACAAATATACATACAATAACTTGCAATACACTGTGTTTGTTAAACACATTTTACTTCATGTTTATTGATGTCAAATGTTGAATTTTGTAAACAGCATATTAAAGAATTTTTCAATGAGCAGAATATAACTAAAGTAAAATGGCTTTCACTAATCACATATCATTAGTTTTCCATAATATACCACCGAATTACGAAATAAACTACACTTATTTTCTTTGTACTTTATACTAATAACTAATACATAACGTATTTCGTCTTAGTTTGATACTATCTAAAATTCCTATTAAGCACCGCCCCTTCCTTGCAGCGAATTCACATTCACGTTCAGAAAATGGTCCCACAAGTGACCGGAAAAAGTTAAGAGAAAAGTGAGCGCGTATCGTGAGCGGAGCGTAACGTAACGTAACGCAGTTTCTTGAAGTGTCTCCCGGCAAACCAATTTACAAGACGTTGTCACGTCAAAAAGAATAGGATGATGAAAAATTGGAGTGTATAACTAGCGCAATATTAAACATTATGTTAGCTTCATATGTTCAAATAGGATGAGCAAGTGTTGAAACACTTATTTTGGTTATAGTTTAGTATTTTTGCAAAACTGTGAAAGCTTGTCCAAACTGAATTAGATTTTTGAGCAGAATTTCATTTGGATTTTTGGTGCATAAATTCATTTTGTGACCTTGGAATCTTTTCCAAAGGTGCTCAAAATGTCTTAGGGAGGAGCTGACCTACCCAAAGCACCCCCCCCCCTTAGCAACAACCCTGCATGTACTTTAAATTTGTTCAGATTGATTATACTTTAGCACAAATTCAGATTTCCGGTAAGATTTGTGTACATTTTTACATGACAAAGCAAAAATTATCCAAAATTGAATATTTAAAACTTTGAAATGCATTTACAATGAAGAATTATTTCAAAGCCACTTTAACATTAATTAAAAGGAAATTAAAATGACAATTTTAACGCACGAAAAGCTGCAAGCAGTACCTCTATAGGCCATTTTTATTACCAATATTGTGCGTCTAGAAGCAGTATAAAAAGGCTTTTTTAACAGCAAGATTGTAAAATTTATAATATGGAAATATCAGAAAAAGGTTTGGAACAACAAATTTATTATAGTGACTTACAAACATTACAAAAAATAGATACACATCTTAAATATTCTATGTTAAAATCCCCTCAATTCTAGGCCAGCATTAAAATAATGACATTTTCTTTCGCAAAACAATCCTAATACATAGTCATTATTTAAATAAAGTAGACATGTAAAAGAAAATTACAGTATAAAATGTTAAATATTATATAAAACCCTTAAATAAACTCTACTAAGTAATACAGTAGACTCCCTCAAACCTACAACTCTATAAAATCTACACATAATTTATGGATGTAAACAATGAAACATTCAGTTCAAATTTAACAAGAAAAAAATTAACTTTTTTTGTTTTATATCAATTCTAAATATATATTTTAATTTGTAATTTTTGTTTTTATTACTGAATTCATGTTTTTTCATGATGAAAGAATAAATTTATCTCTGAAAAAAAAATCAAGATATTGTTGATATCACTGCTAATTGCAATCTTCTTACCAAATATATTAATGTATTAAATGAGCTTTTTCAATTATTAAGTCTACCTAAACCAGAAAAAAAAAAAAAAATATTTTATGATTTTGATGTGAATTAGTAATGTACCTTTATGAGGCAAGTTTCATTGAACAGTTTAAGAAAAACAAATCAGACCTTAATAATAAATATTTAAACATACATTATTGATTATTAAATTGACCTTAGCTTTTAATATTTTAATCATTTTAAAAATAATCTAAATTTTTATTATTTTAGTTTGTTACTTATTTGAATATTTCATTATATTGTAAATTACATTTAATTAAAGTTTTGATTGCATTATAAATTACATTCTAATTACTGTTGAAAAGAATATAGAGCAATGACCAGAAGTCTGCAAGTTTCTAAAATCTGCACAAAATCTGGTCCTAAGCATTGCAGATTTGAAGGAGTCTAGTGTATAAATAAATAGAGTAAATTAAATATGCCATTACAAAGAAAATAAAATGCTGTAAACAGTAACATTGTTGATACAGTGTAGCATCCTAGCTTGACAATAGACAAGTACCATTTTTCTAAATGGAGGTAAACTATAAACTATTTGTTTTTTAAATCAGTGCATCCACAGCATTTATTGACAGTGGATCTAATATGTTGAAGACAGTGGAACATTGGATTCTTGGTTTCGTAAATTGTTTTGATATTTTATGTAATTTTTGATAAAACTTATATAAGAACTTCATTAAGCTATAAATTACTTTGATAATATTTACTTTCAATTGAACAGAATACAACCAAATTCAGTGTACGAGCAACACACTCTTTTAAATTTGACTGTTAACAGAAATTCAAACCAGTTTTCTGTTTCGAAAATTAAACATGAATATTATTCGCCTAATTAATTACAAATAAATGAATAAACGTATGTGCTGTAAATAAATCATTTTAATAATGATTTAAAAGACTATGGCCAGAATAAAAGTTGGGACACATGAAATTTCATGTAGTCACATTATCAAACAGCAAATTGTAGAATTTAAGATGAAGATTAACAAAAAGGAACTATCTTAGCAATAACACTTTTTAATAAAGAGGGTGATATCAATTAATCAATATTAAAAAAAAATTTCCTGATATTACATACAGGGCAAGACACAAGACGCCAATGAATCGTGACTTTTTACATTACGATTCATTTGAAAGGATTCATTCATTGAATTGCTGCGATTAATTAAACAAATACAATAACAATAATATTCTTACCTCCGTTTTTTAATACTGATTATCAGACAACCATTAACAGAGAAAAGCTTTACTACAGAATTTATTTTAAATTTTCCTGAGTTATTCAAAGTTAAATCGAGTAAATTTTATAACCGAGGGCATATTTAAGTGCTAGATTCGCAAATTTTTTCTAATGATTTCTGTTCTTTTTTTCGATGAATAAATGCTCTGTTTTATTAATTAAAATTTTTCTGATTCAGTTTCTTTATTGATTGATTCATTATTCATGAATGAATACTTCCCTTGTCATTCATTTATTTTTTATCAAACTGTCGCAAATCTACAATGGAATTATGGCTAAAGCTATTTTTTTAATCCCTGGTTATAATAATTATTACTAGACATCCATTAAAGAAGCTTTAGAAAGGAATCTAATCAAAATTTTCAGGAATTTCTAAAATCTAATTTATCCAATTTTTAAACGGTAGACTTATTTGATTTTTTTATTGAATCATTATGAATGAATGATTAGTTTATCCATGATTCATTCTTTATGTTGGCGTCTGTACTAAAATAGGCAAAATGGCGAAAGTCAGATTGTAGCAGTGGCTATTTTTTTAAAAAATCAGTTTGATGAGTTCTTCGTTACTAAAATAAATTAATGGTAAGATCTGAATCTTTAGTTATTCTTCTACTGAAGAATTCCAGAACTTGTGATTTGATCGTATGATGACACAAAATTCTATGTCATTTTTGCTATCATTTAGCCCTTTTAAATCTTTCGCAAGCTATTAAAATGATATTTTGCTAACCGAATCGTAATTATCAGGCCGAATACTTTATTATTATAGGATTTAAAGATATTTTAAAATTAAAATTACTTAATATTGAAAACAGGTATTTTTATTTACATTTTTTTTTCTTCTCACATTAAAATACACTATAAGTAACTAACATACACTATAAAAACAATAAGTTTGAAACATATTTTCTGACTACCTATTCACTGATTCATTTAAGCAAACTTTTCTTTTCAACAGTTGTAAATTTATTTATTGTAAAAGCCATTTATTTCTTTTATTATGTAAATAGAAGTAACTTGAATATAAAAAACAACCATAATGTATACACATATATGTATGTATATATACATGTGTAATTGTAAAATTATATAAAATTGTTATAATTATGTAAATATATACACATATATAAAGACTCATAAGCATTCATTAGGTTTGTTTTCTTAGTTATTTGTATCATTTGTCATTAAATCTCATTTTATTAAGTCCAAATTGTGTGAAGTAGCAAATAGCTATTAAAAAAAGTGGAGGTCACTTTAACGGAAAAATATACCACTTTTCTTTTTTTAATCTATCAGTATAAGTTGTCAAGATAAAATATTAACATATAATAATTTTAAGTAAATTTTGATTAAATATATATCTCTCTAGGTGTTTGGAACGTAATATTCCATCCACTAAGCTCCAGGTTTCACTGCAATATAAGCAATATTCAAAGTAATATAATTCTATAGATTTGATGAATTTTCAATGCATTTTAGAGTGATTAATACTATCAAGGATTGCAATCATATTTGTAATTAAGTTTTCTTCATATAATATTGAAAGAATTATATTTGCTGAGCGTTTAAACAAAATGCAGAGAAAAGAACCTTCCGATTTTACCCATTTTCAAGACGCTCAGAGGGATATTTTACTGTATGTTATCAATTTTAAAATTTGCTGTAATTATTTTCCATTTTATGTGTAATTGACAGTTTTTTATAATTTTTTATCCTTGAAAAATAAAAGGTTAAATATGCTAAATTAATACTAAAAATAAAATCTTGATTCAGTAATATATTTAATTGTATTAAATTTTCGGGATTATAAAAATAATTATGAACTTTTGTGCTTTATATGTAATTTATGCATACATTTTTTTTTTCCTTTATGAATTTGTAATTAATACAAAATTTATATACAGTCACAGATCTATAATCTGCACAAGCTGTGGCCAAAGGTTGTGCGGATTATGGAATTTTGTGGATTATAGAGTATATAGCGTTATGCGTCAATTTATTATCCTTAGACAGCATTTTAATTATACAGTAGACTCCTTCAAATCCCCACTCCTAAAATCCACAACTCTCTAAAATCCGCACATAGTTTACAAATGTAAACAATGAAACATTCAGTTCAGATGTAAGTGGAAAATTTAACTTTTTTAGTTTCATATCAATTCCATACATTTTTTTATTTGTAATTTTGTTAATATTATTGACTTAATGTTTTTTCATGAAGAAAAAAAATATTTATTTCTGAAAAAATCAAGATATTGCTGATATCATTGGTAATCACAATCTCACCAAATATATTTATGTAATAATCAATCTTTTTTTGGTTTTTAAGTCTGGCTAAACCTGAAATAAAGCTTCGTTATTTTATGATCCTGATGTGAATTAGAAATATACCTTTATAAGGCAAGATTCATTGAATAATTTAAGAAAAATACATTTCATTTTTATAATGAATATTTAATTGTACATTATTGATTATTAACTTGACCTTTGCTTTTAGTATTTTAATCATTTTAAAAGTTATCTAAATTTTTATTATTTTAGTTTATTACTTATTTTAATATTTTAGTGTATTGTAAGCATTCATTATACTTTTGATTTCACTATTAATACCATTCAAATTACTTTTTAAGAAATATAAACAAAGCAATGACCAGAAATCCACAAAATTCTAAAATCTGCAAAACCTCTGGTCCCAAGCTGTGTGGATTTGAGGGAGTCTACTGTATAATCAGTATAATATGGAAAGATAAATATGAAATTTAGTAATTAATTTAATAAGTAATCTCAAAAATGCATTTTAAAGTTATTTTATTTTTATAAAATGATATACATGTGCATTTACATAAAAATAATTACATATATTCCGTAATACAGTTTGTTGTTACTGTTAATAAATAAAAGAGTTATATTAAAAAAGTAGATGAGCGATGCGTGGGATCTTTTAGCTGCTGAAGAACTTGAAGCATCATTACTACGCTCTCGGTTATTTGTTTTGCACCTTGCATATGCATTAAAGTAAAAAGTAAAATCAATACTAGATGACACGTGAGCCATAATTTATAAACATCAACTCTTTAACTGTGCTTGTTGCCAAATTAAGAACGTAAATAGAATGGAAAAAAAGAGCTCCCCGACTAAAGTTTAGTTTCCAGAAAGATCGTATTTTGAGAAATCAATCAGAGTTCGCCTGTAGTTGAAGGTATCCGTATGCCTTTCGTGACGTTGGCAAAACCTCGGCAATCTATCACTACGTTTGATTACATTGATTCGATCTTCCCAACCCATAATATCTAGTTCTCAGATGGTGCTGTGTTACTGCTAGGACGTGTGATGCACACAAAATAGAGCGTTTTCATTGGTTATTTACTCTTCTGAACTTATACAAACTGAAATAGCTACGAATGAAAAGTCGGCGTTTCAAACGTTCAGTAAGCTTAGGTGCGTTCAATAATACAGTTTAGTTTTTTACTATTAATAAAATGGAAGAGTAAATTTAAAAAAAATACATGTTAATTATGATTTTTATTAATTTTTTTATTATTTGTTTAAAAAAAATCATTTTTGGATCACGGATTTGTAAATTTTCTGAACTGTTTACTTCATTGTTTACCTTCGTAAAGTAACGCGGTTTATGGGCCCGTGGATTATAGATCCTTGACTGTACCTTTGTTGTTTTACTTGCTGGAAAGTAAAAGAAAGTTGTCTGACTTTCAATTTTAAAATTAATTGCAAAAGTTTGCTGTGTTTTATGCTTAATTTCCATATGCTTTAATTATACTGTATGGAGTGTTCTAAAATTCATTCAACAAATTTAGGAATGTTGATAGAAATCATCAAAAGAAAGAAAAGTCACCACCTGAGTCATTCCCAGGGGGAGGGGGGGAGTATGGTGATAAAGTCTCCAATAATTGAATTCAGAATCTTAAGTTAATGTTTATTGACTAAAAAAAAGTGTATTTTCATGCAGCTCTGTGGCATAGGGGCAATCACCCAATCTGCAGAAATTTAAGAGGTGCCAAATTCATTCTATCAATGTCATTTTTCGTTTGTTACAAGAAAATGTTGGGAGGAGAGATCCAAATTCTAACGCAGGTTGCAGTTTTCTCTTCGCTTACCCCCTCATTCAATGTTAGATATCTAAAAATAAAATAAAATGTTCTGATAAAAAAGATATCCTCTAACAAACAAAAATCATACAAAAAATTATTATGAAATTTCTTCCAAATGGTAACAGTTGGATTAATTCCATTGTTTCAAAGGAGTAATAGGTTTAATTAATTGATTATATCTTTTCCCATTTAATCATTTTAATTAAAAAACACTTTTTAAAATAATGTGAATAGAAAATGATGTCATGTGTTAAAAAACAGGAATCTTCCTTCATGATAATGTTACTGTTTAATGCTTTTTTACTATGCCAATACTAAATTTAAGACGCAAGGCACAGCGCTACAGTAAGTAAAAAATATATCAAATTAAAGAAAACGATCATTTTCTTTGATAAAATTGAATATTTTTTCCCCCTGTATGTCTAAAAGACAGGAGATGTGAAATATTTATTTACTGATGCTTAAATATAACAAATAAATGTAACATATATGGGGGAATGAAATTATATGTACTGATACTTAGATTACAGGTACAAGTCAATAAATAGGTTGAACATTTGTATCCAAGTTTAAGCTGGTAAATGGAATCCACAATTTGAGACTATGTTAATAAACAATTGCACATTTTAATGTTTTTAAATGATAAATATTGTTATGAGAATAGCATATGCAAATTCTGAGATGATGATTTAGATTTCATGGGGGAAAAATTATATAATTGTTTCAAAGTAAGAAAATACTTTGCTTATTTTTCATTTTAAGCATTTGCGACTCAATTGATAACTTCATCACAAATGCACTCAAAGTACCATAACCGCACAAGCTGGGGCCGAAGGATGTGCGGAATATAGAATATTGTGAATTATAGAGTACTATGGATTATGTGTGATTTATACAGCATTTTAATTCTATAATCAGTATAATCAGAAAATATAAATAAGAAATCTAATAATTTATTTAAAATGTTATCCCAAAAAATGCTTTTTTAAAGTTATTTATTATAAAAATGGGTTGCATTTACATACAAATAATTACATACATAAACCATAATAATGTTTTTTTTTTTTTTTTTTTTGCTATAAATATAATTAAAATGTTATATTAAAAAAAGTAGATGTTTTGTTATGATTTTTTCGATTATTTTATTATTTGTTTTAGAAGATCATTTTTGAATCAAAATGTTTCATTTTTTTAACTATTTATTTCATTGTTTACATGTGTAAAGTGACGAGAATTATAGAAAATTGCTGATTATGGATGCACGGATTATCGATCTTTGACTACTGTTTTTGATTATATGTTTCTAAATTTTTTATCCAAATAAAATTAAACTTTTCAATAAATTAAACAGTTGAAGCTTTTGAGAGTACAATATGAGTTCTTTAACCCAGATATCTATAATCTGGAAACAGGACATTTCAGTATGTTTATTCGTTTTTATTTTAAATTAGAGGTAATAGATGGCGCCATAGTACATAAATAATGAATTTCAGAAAATGGCTAAAAAATGAAAATTTTACCTAATAACATCACTTTTTTTTTTCAATTATGAAATTATAGGAATTTCTAAATTACTTGTGTAATTAATATAGGTGTCTTTTTTTATATTTAGTTCAAAAATTTCATGATTACAGTAGACTCCCTCAAATCTGCACAGCTTGTGACCAGAGGTTGCGCGGATTTCTGGTCATTGTTTTTTTTATATTTTTTAAAAAGTAATTTAAATATAATTGATAATGAAATCAACAGTATAATGAATGCTTACAATATACTAAAATATTAAAATAAGTAATAAACTGAAATAATAAAAATTTAGATCATTTTTTAAATGATTTGGTCAAGTTAATAATCAATAATGTACAGTTAAATATTTATTTTAAAGATAAAATGTGTTTCTACTAAATTAGTCAATGACACTTGCTTTTTAAAGGTGCATTACAAATTCACATCAGGATCATAAAATAACGAAGCTTTATTTATAGTTTAGCCAGACTTAATAACTAAAAATGCTTGATTAACCCATTTTAGGCCAAGCACAGAAATTTTATAAAATGTAGCATTATTTTTATTGAAATATGCTTAAATTACATACATTAAGACACAAAAAAAGATTCGTGCATGAAAAATAATATTTTATATAAGAAATAATATTTTATATAATAATATAAAATATTATTTCTTATAATGAATAATATGAATATGAATAATATTTTTATGACTTTTGTTTTATTCTTATTTCATATACAGAATTTGCAACTTTAATCTATTTTAAAAACATATAATTCATTTCAATTGGAATAATAATATATTTTTAAAAAGTCGAATTTGTCAAAGGCGTTTCAAATTAAAACTCTAGCGTATTTTGAAAATTTTTTAAGAGAAAGTGTTTACTCCAATTGAATTACTAATATTTTATGGATGTCTTCAAAAGCCTTAAAAAATAGAATAAAAATAAAATTCTTGAAAAAAATGTGTCAGAGTGTTAACAAAAAATATTTATCGAAATGTTTCGTATACGAACCTTTGGCCGAAAATGGGTTAATACATAAATATATTGGGTAAGATTGTGATTACCAATGATATCATCAGTATCTTTTTTTTTTCAGAAATAAATTATTCTTTCTTCATGAAAAAACATGAATTAAATATCGTTAACAAAAATTTCAAATTAAAAAATGTATGGAAGCAATATGAAACTATAAAAGTGAAATTTTGCGCCTACATCTGAAATGAATTTTTCATTGTTTATATCAGTAAATTGTATGTGGGTTTTAGAGAGTTGCAGATTTTAGTAATGCGGATTTAAGGGAGTCTAATGTATTAGTAATTTCAATATATTTTTTTTTTTTTCCAGAGATAACAAAATGTCGCAAAATCGGATTTTTTTCTATTGTTATTTCTTTTAAGCATTTAACTTGTGACTTATTTTTATTTGTAGGTGTTATATATTTAATTTTTTGAAAGATTAGCTTTATCTATCACAGTTTTAAATATGTTACTGTAACTTTAAGGTTGATTTTTAAATTACAATTAAATTTCTCACTGTAATTTTTTTTTTAGAATTTTTTTTAAAATATTTTTATGACAAGTCTATTATTCTTGTCATTTGCATTATTTATTGAGCATTCATAAATCAGAAAACACAATAAAAAATCGTATGTTTGCTTTTAAAATTTACGACAGATGGTGAAACTACATAAAACATACATATTTTTTAAAAAAAAACAGTCTGTTTTTAAGCATTTTGAATGAATTTTTCTCAATGTTTTGAATTATTCAGTTCCTTGCATTTTTTGTTTTGCCATATTAATAAAAGATATTAGTATTATCATTAATCTTCATGCATTTTACTTACAAAACTTCTGTAATCTGGACTCACTGTAATCACAATGATTCCGGATTAAAGAAGTTATACTGTAGTATTTTGGAAACTTTAGATAAAAATTTAATTCTTTTAAGATGGAAATTAACCAGTGTATCATGGGTTTTTTATTATAGTTAATTCTTTAGGTTTATTATAAATTAATATAATAATTCCTTTTTTTAAAAAAATCCTTTCGTCCAAATTTAGATATGCTTCAAAACGTGAGTATTAATAGGAGATATGAAAGTAAATAAAAAAAATATATATTTTTTGAAAAAAATTAAAAAACAAAGTTTGTTTCGGCACTTTTTATTAATTATTTTTTCGATTTCTGTTAAAGTTATTAAATCTTCAGTAATATCATTCAATTTCATGCACATGTTTTATTCTCAGTGAAATAATATAGCACAGTTGTGTTTATAAATAAAAGGTAAGTAATACATGGCAACAGTGCTAAAGTGTTATTGCTGGGTTTACACTTAATTGAATAAATTGATTTGTAAAGTATAATTTCATTGAAAAATGAATTTAATTTAGAATATATTTAAAATTTTTTGTAGATTTCATTAAAAAAATAAATAAGTTACCCATTGCAACCATCCGATGAAAGCATTTTTGAAAAAATTGGTATTTTTTTACCGATCATGATCCCCAGACCTCAAAACAATTCTCTATCCGAATGATGACTCATATGAATAAATGCATATATATATATATATACAGGGTGATTCATAAAAGATGGGCAGAACTTTAAGGGGTTATAGTACACTTAAAGACAAATAATATTAAATAGGAGACTAAGGGTCCCAGACGTATTTCCAAGGAGATAGGGGGCATTAAAGTTTAGGGTCCGAAATTTCAAATGATTATAAAAAATGGAAAAATTGGTCGATTCGTTTGCGGTTTTTGCAAAAAATTTTCTTTATGCCAGTATTTTCTTGAAATAAAATTTTAAAGTTCAATTTCAAAAAATGCCGATAGGGGGCGCTTTAGACTTTGGAGTAACAAACAACTATTTTTTAACGTTATTTTTTGTATTTCTTTAAATGATTTCGAAAGCTTAGACTTAAACTTAAATTTTGATCTAAAAATCTGAGTCCTAACGAGTAGTTAAGTAGCGTAAACTGAAATTTGAAATTTGAAACCCTTCTCCCCCCAGAACAAAAATCAGTTATTCCCGATTTTTGTGTCGTAGATTAGGCTCTAACTACTGCCGCGTTTTGCTAAAATTATTCTTTATGTCAGTATTTTCTTGAAAATAAATTTTAAAGAAAATTTTCAAAAAATTCCGATAGAGGGCGCTTTAGACTTTGGAGTAACGAACAACTATTTTATACCGTTATTTTTTGTGTCTCATTAAATGCTTTCTAAAGCTTAGACTTAAATTTTCAGCCCAAAATCTGAATCGTTAGACGTGGTTAAGTTTCTGGGGAGAGTGGTTTTAAATTTCTACTCCTGAGCACAGTTCAGTTAACCATGTCCACACATTGTGTGCTGAGATACGAGGTAAAAAGCCACAAATTAGTATTATGTTACCAAAGCATATTTATTAACATGTAATTACAATAAATGTTCAAAATTGTGACCACCAGAGGTTATGCACGCAGAACAACGGCGAAGAATGGAACGGCGAACATTCGCGAAAACATCAGGCTTTTCGAGCACTTCCCCTACAGCGGCGGAAAGTCTGGCGACCAGTTCCTCGGGGGATTCAATGGGTGTCTCATACATAAGAGCCTTCAATTGTCCCCCAAAAAAGAAATCGAGGGGTGAAAGATCTGGCGAGCGAGCAGGCCATGCAACAGGACCACCTCGACCAATCCATCTGTTCGGAAATGTGATGTTCAGATAGTTGCGGACGTCTCGTACGTAATGGGCTGGCGCTCCATCGTGCTGGAACCACATGACCCGCCAGATGCGTGGAGGAACAACGTTTAACAGGTCTGGCAGCACATGTTGCAGAAATGTGAGGTATGTTTTACCGTTGAGGCGTTCAGGAAGAAGGTACGGTCCGATTAGGTGGTCTCCGAGGATTCCTGTCCAAACATTGATGGAAAAGCGTGTCTGATGAGCATGTGGATACGTAGCATGTGGATTGACATCCGCCCATACATGTGCATTGTGTGTGTTAAATGTACCTTCACGTGTGAAGGTACATTCATTGGTGAAAAGCACAGTTCGTCCAAAATGTGGATTTAGCTCGTTCTGCTGCAGAAACCAGCGGGCGAATTCAATACGATTTGGATAATCCCCTGGAGACAGTTTCTGGACTCGTTGCACATGAAACGGGAGCAAATGTTCATCCTTCAGTACCCTCCAAGTCATGGACTGTGAGGTATCCACCTGCCTAGCCACTGTTCGTGTACTTGTACTTGGCTGCGCCGCTACTACATCCAGAATGGCTTCTGCAACAACTACTGATTCGTCCTTTTTTGCACGACCTGCATTCGACCGGGAAGCGAGAAATGATCCCGTCTCACACAACTGTCTGTGCAAGCGCTCGAAAGTTTTGCTGTTAGGCAACCGCCTGTTGGGAAATCGCTCTCCGTACATTCGTTGTGCCTCTGCACCATTTCCATCTGCCGCTCCGTAAATTAAATGCATCTCAGCCTTTTCCTTATTCGTGAAGGGCACCATCTTCCGATTCATTACTACAGCGACTTACACTTGACCGTTCAGTGGTTTTTATGCCTGAATCGTGTCGAAATTTTGCATACGTGTTCTTCTTCTTCCCCATTTGACATTTGCATACTTTCTGTCTCCTTCTTCACCCGGTGACTAGCGTCAGGAATGGAGCTTTAACGTTTGCATGAGCGACGTTTCCAACTGTGCCAGTGCCTTTATGAGTGAATTCCGACTATGCAGTCCTTGACGAAAGTTGTATTTTTGCCTCGTATCACAGCACAGAATCGTTGGGCATGGTTAAGTAGTGCGAACTGAACTATGTTCAGAAGTTGAAATTTGAACCCCCTCCCCTCGCTACTGAACCACGCTCAGCGATTCAGATTTTGAGCTGAAAATTTAAGTTTAAGTCTAAGCTTTAGAAAGCATTTAATGAGACACAAAAAATAACGGTATAAAATAGTTGTTTGTTACTCCAAAGTCTAAAGCGCCCCCTATCGGCATTTTTTGAAATTGAACTTTAAAATTTTATTTCAAGAAAATACTGACATAAAGAAAATTTTTTGCAAAAACCGCAAACGAATCGACCAATTTTTCCATTTTTTATAATCATTTGAAATTTCGGACCCTAAACTTTAATGCCCCCTATCTCCTTGGGAATACGTCTGGGACCCTTAGTCTCCTATTTAATATTATTTGTCTTTAAGTGTACTATAACCCCTTAAAGTTCTGCCCATCTTTTATGAATCACCCTGTATATATATATATACACATATGATATATATTTGTGACATATATATGTCTATAATATATATATAAACATATATTAAATACATATCTGATAAATGTCATGTGATAACTCTCTTATATATTAACCGATTTGGATGAAATTAATTGTATCCATACTACATACCAATGTCTTATCCAACTTCATTGGCCAGCTTCATCTGCCATCTTATTCAAAATGGCAGGTATTTGATTTTTTTTAACTTAAAAAGTGGTGCAAATAAATTAAAAACTGATTTTTTTTAATGTTTCATCTTAATACAAATATTTTAAAACATATTTTGTTTTGTATTTATCTTAAAAAAAGATTCAGATTTAACAGTTTAAATTTCTATGGTTGCTGACATTTTGAAACAAGCTGAATTTCGTCATGCTGTAACTGCTGTATTTTTTAAATTGATTTGGATGTGATTGATTGTATTGTACATACCAGTATCTCGACCGAGTTCGTTGTCTAGCTTCATCTGCCATGTTGTTCCAAAATGGTGACCATTAAGCATGTATTGCTGTGCAATGCTTAAATATTATTAATATCCATTAGCTTCAAATTTTTTGCCACTTCTGATGATACTTGGCGAAATATTGCCAAATTTGGTGACCAAAAAAGTAACCGTAAATGATGCAAGCCTTGGCTGTAGCTTACAATTTTGGCGCATCTCTCATTCAAATTCAGTAATGGCGAATAAGATCTTATCAAGTTAGTTGCATTTTAGTTTCTTAAAATTTGAGTAACATTAATTTCAAATAAAACTTGCAAAATTTTAAAACAACAAATATGAAAGTGACCTTTTCCTTCCGGCCCTGGCTGAAAGGACTTTTTTGGTGTGTAATCTTTTATTTCATGTCCACTTTAATTACGTTATATAATATTTAATTAAGGGATGCCTAATAAGGACAGTGCTGTCTTTTATAAATAAAAGGTAAGTAATGCATGGCAACAGTGCTAAGGTGTTATTGCTTGTTCTGCTAATTATGATAAATTGATTTGTAAAGTATAATTTCATTGATAAAAGAATTAAAATTCTATGCTATTTAATATTTTTAGTGTAGTTTTCTTTTTTATACCCAATTTAATTTCACACGAACAGTGTATAATTGTGGTGTTGTGAAGAAACTAGCTATGAAAATGGCCAACTTTTAAAAACCAATAAATATGAATGCTACCTTTTTCTTCCGGTACTGCCCAAAGAACCTTTTTTTAATGTGATTTTCTTTTTCATATCCAATATAATTAAATACTGTATACTTACTTAAATATTGTGTATAAAAGCAGTGTTGTTAAAGGAACTCAGTATGAAAATTCATAATCTTAATAATAAGCTGAAGATATAAGGAAAATTTGATACAAGTTATTTGCGACCAACTTGTATTGTAATACAGTAGACTCCCTCAAATCCACAAAGCTTGAGACCAGAGATTGCGAAGATTTTAGAATTTTGCCGATTTCTGGTCATTGCTTTGTTTACATTTTTTATAGTAATTTGGAATGTAATTAACAATGTAATCGGAACTATAATAAATGCTTACAATGTTATAAAATATTAAAAAAAAGTAATAAACTAAAATAAGAAAAATTTAGATATTTTTTAAAATAATTAAAATATTAAAACCAAAAATGAAGTTAATAATCAATAATGTATGATTATAAAGCAGATATTCAACAGATATTCATTACAAAGCAGAAATGTATTTTTCCTAAAATATTCAATGAAACTTGTCTCATAAAGGTACATTAGTAATACACATCAAAATCATAAAATAGTGAAGTTTTATTTCAGGTTTAACCAAACTTAATAATAATTTAAAAAAAAAGCTTGATTAATATAGTAATAAGATTGTGGTAAGAAGATTGTGATTACCCGTAATATGAGCAATATCTTGAAATTTTCAGAAATAAATGTATTTTTCATTCGTGAATAAACATGAATTCAGTAATATTAGCAAAAATTACAAATAAAAAAGTTTAAATGAAATTGATATAAAATTAAAAAACTCAAATTTTGCCCCTATAGTTGATCTGAATGTTTCATTGTTTACATCCGTAAATTATGTGCGGATTTTAGACAGTTGTGGATTTTAGGGTTGCGGATTTGAGAGAGTATATTGTATGACAATGTCTTAAATTGCTAGATATGTAACATAGTTTAAAGCATTAGATACTCTGTATATAAAGTCACTATTATTTAGACCCAATCTTTTTCTGCAATTTCATGTAAAATTCTACAATCTTGTACTTTATTCTTTTGATAATTTTTATTAAACATACTGAACGTTTTCTTGATTGACTTGTTTTTGAGTAAAACATTTTTTTCTTCCTTTCAATCTGAAGTTCTACATTTATTCCTGAATTTTCTACAGCCTGTGTTAAAAGATTCTCTAGTTTAAATCTGTTTAATGATACCTTTAGCACAGTTTATAATCCATTTTGCATAGACAGATCTATAAATGTATTCCAAAACTGCATTTAAAACTTTAAAAAAATGTAATTTGTTTTAAATATAATCTATTACAGACAGATTTAAACATGGTTAAAGTACTATTGAATTGTTAAATTATTGTAATACAATGTAAATTGCATTCATAATGCAAAATGTTTTCCTCATTCATCGTTTATGTTACTTTAAAAAATATTAAATCTGGAGGAAGATTAACTAAATGCTTCTAAATATTATAGTTCCCTTTTCCATAAAAATGAGTACTTTTATCCACATTGCTTATACAATGTATCATTATTTTCATAGATAGGTACGGTAGGTGCTGGGTTCGAACCCAATCGCTACCGTCGGCCTAACCGTTTGGAGTTTTCCGTGGTTTTCTTCGAACCTTGCGTAAATACGGGTTAGGTTCATTTAGAAAGACCCCCACGGAGGGCATCCCATTCCTTAGGGCCTATATCCCATAGTGTAGATAATTGGCCGACATACATACATACAACAACAACAACATAGATAGGTACGAAATTATAAAATTTTCTCCATAAGTTTAATTTATTTTTTATTTATAAATGATTTTAAAAATACTCTCATTTATAAGTGCTTTATTAATAAATGTTTGATTTATTATTTATTTATAAAATTTATTTCTAATTTGTATTAATATTTTCTTCATGATTAAAGCTATTTGTAATTAAAAAATTAATCTGACATGTCATGACATTAGTTCTGCGAGCATCAGGTATTTAGGAGTTGATTTCAATTCAGTTTTTTGAATTAATTTAACTTTTCATAACTAGTTTTCTTTTGTAAATTTCTTTTTCATGAATTTTAAAAGGCGATAGATTGTGTTACTTATATTTATTGCAGACGCAGAAACCTATGCATGTAGATTCACGACACTCCATTCAAAACTGTCTAGTGTGAAATATGCAGCAAAATACTTCTCTACAAGAGAGCTTAGGAAAAGCAAGTTCTGACTCAAAGCAAGGAAAACCGTTTGTTTGTGAGGTATGCAGCAAAGAATTTTCGAGAAAACATGATTTAAGCAGACATCTCTTAATTCATACTGGTAAGAAACCTTATTTGTGTGAAATATGCAACAAGAATTTCTCTCTAAAGCATCATTTAAGCCAGCATCTGTTAATTCATACTGGTGAGAAACCTTTTGTATGTGAAATATGTAACAAGAAGTTCTCTCAGAAATCTCATTTAAGCAGTCATCTATTAATTCATACTGGTAAGAAACCTGTTGTATGTGAAATATGTAACACGAAATTTTCTGAAAAGCACAGTTTAAGGAAGCATCTGTTAATTCATACTGGTGAGAAACCTTTTGTGTGCGAGATATGCAACAAGAAATTTCGTCATAAAAATAGTTTAAGCACACACCTTTTAATCCATACTGGTGAGAAACCTTTTGTGTGCGAGATATGCAACAGGAAATTCTCTCATAAGAGTAGTTTAAACGCACACCTCCTAATTCATACGGGTGAGAAACCTTTTGTTTGTGAGACATGCAACAAGAAATTCTCTGATAGGAGTATTTTAAGGAGGCATCTGTTAATTCATACTGATGAGAAAGCTTTTGTGTGTGAGGTATGTAACAAAACATTCTCTCGGAATTATACGTTAAACAGACACCTTTTAATGCATACTGCTAAGAAAAGTTTTGTGCAAGATTTGCAACAGTAATTTCTATTCAAAGAGTGTTTTAAGGAAGCATCTGCTCTTGTATTAAGAAAATTTGTGCGAAATATTAAAAAAACCGCTAAAGAGCAATATGTTTAATGAATTATACTTTTTAATTAGATGCTCCTTCAAAGAGTGTTTTAAAGAAGCATCTGTTCATACATTGAGAAAACTTGTGCAAAATATTTACAAAAAAAATTCTCAAAGAGCAAACTGTTAATTTTCGTTGGCATAATTTGTTATTTGTGAATAACTCATTTGTATGCTTCTTTTATTTAGGAAATTTGGCATATTTGGCTATGAAGATATTATTTTATTCCTAATATTATAGAAACTGAAATGAAACGTCTACCAACAATTTTTTTTCAATTTAAACTAGTAAATTTGCAAATGAGGAGCTTTAAGGTAATTTCTGACAAATTCATTTTTTATCAATCTTTTTTTTACATCAACGCAAAAATATTGCAATATTTTTTTTGTATTATTTATTTTGCGTAGCATATAATTTTAAGTCTGTAAGATTGAATATGTTAGCGATTGAGAATATTTAATTCAGAAAATTGTTAAAAGTAATTTCTCACAGTGAAGTTCTTTCGTTTTACAGCTGTTTTTCTCATAAACTTTTAACCTCTTTAGTCCTGAGACAAATATTACATGAGGATACTAAAATCAGTTTAAAATTTTTATAAAACGTCTATAAAAATGTCGATGTTTATATCGATGTGTATGTATCAATGCTTATGATAAGAACATATTTATTAAAAATCTAGAAGTATGTTGAACTATGTTGAAGCATTTAAATTAATTTAAAGTGTGTTCATTAGTGTCGCCCTCAGGCAGTATCAGGACTAAGGAGGTTACATTGAAAATGCTGTTTTTAAGAAGGTACTGCCCTGAATTCACCATAATATTGAAAATAAGATAAAATTAAGTGTGTTTGATATACTGATTGTCATTTAAAAGCAGTCTGGTGAGATTTCAAAATTTAAATGAATGTTCCTAAAAAGTGTTGCAAAATTATGATGTTCTCATCAGAAAACCCCTATCTTCTGAATTCTGAATGTTTTTTCATAAAAGGAAGAATGTATTATGTAGTTTTTAAAAGTGAATAAATGTTGGTAAAAACATTTGATTTTTTTTTTCAATTCAATCTTTATTCAATACTTTCTAACATACTTGAAAAATGTCAAATAGTTAACTGTCTCTCACATGACCATTATCTAATTTTCTGGGAGTAATCAGATTGACATATAACTGATGTATGATTACTACCCCACATTCATTATTGAAAATGAATTTAGTAATATTTGTAGTTCGTTTAGAGGTATACTGTAAAATAAATTCCATTTTAGAATGTGGTCTGTAAGGAAAATCCTGAATGGCATATTTAAAACCATTTCAAGTGTTTATCAAAAGAAACAAATATAAATCTCTGATGTTCCTTAAAACTAGGGCTGCGAAGTTGGTGGAGAAAAATGATTTCTCCTGTGACACGACGTATTTAGCTGTAAGTAAACAAAATTTGAACTCTCTGACATATACAGTTTTTGTATACGAACTCTGCGACGGACGGACAGACTCGAATAGGGTTTTGTCAGATGAACGAAACCCAAAAATATAATTTTGTAAAGATTTAATTTAATCTTTTTTTCTTTGACATCGAAAGATTTTTTCCGCCGGGTTAAATAATTACTTATTAAAAGAAAATGATATTCACAAAAAGGTAAGTGACTTAAAATATAATATTCAAATTTCTAATGTGATTTATTATATGTTACATTATTTTTAGAGCTAACTAACTTTTTATAAACATTTGTCTTAATGTTACTTGTGTTTTAATCAGTCTGTGGGAAAAATGGCCGACCTAGGGCTGGCTGATATACTCGTGTTGCGGTTGGTTAAAATTATGAGAGAATGTAAGAAAAATAAGGCGAAAATTTCACTACTTCGGAATTAATTCTGTATTTAGAGCTTTGAAAGAAAAAGAAAAAATATTTTCCATATTACTAATTTTTGAATTTTGCATCCCACAAACCCGAAAAATCCAACTATCGAAATCTAAAGAAGTAAACAAAACAGAAATTTTTTGTTTTCAAATCGGTGTACTTGAAAAGGAAAAATTTTTACGGTTTTTATGTTAACCCTTAAATGCTTGATTTTTCAAAAGTAAATTAAAAATGTTTTTCAGATTTTATTTTTAAAATAAATTACGGAAAAAATACTTTTAAAAATCACATTTTAAGTATGGTTTACGGCTAAATTACAGTTTTTCCTAATTGGCAATGCTGGTCTTTAATTGAAAACACTGTTTTTTGTGAACACACATAATTTTTAAGAATTATGATAAGAAATAAACTTTACCTCCTCAATGTAGCTTAAAACAGGGTATTTTGCAAGCTTCCAAACCAAACAAAAAACACATGTCCCAATATTTAAAATAAAAAATGTATTTTTATTTTTAAAAAAGGCATAAGCGTTGTCACCTGCATCTTGAAAATTTATTTAATAATATTGTCAGTATGCATTCACTGGCAGCATTAGGTATTAACCGTCGAAATTATTCTAGTATTATTTATGTCGAAATTGGATATATTGCCGAACGGCAATACACAGCATTTAACGGTTAATTAATGTTCTCCAAAGCAGGAAAAATTCGATAGAAAGGAAAACTACCCTCACAGCATGCATGGTCACAATGATGTCTCTTTGGTCACATCACATCTGTGACCAAAATGCCAACACTCAGTGGTCATATTGTGACTGATATGTGACTTTCTTAAAAAAATTTAGAAAATTACAAATATTCTTCAAAATATGTTATTTACTTTAAAAAACATATTTCTGGCAATTTAACTATCGTCGCTTTTGTCACAGTTTCGTCACAATGTTGATGTTAAAGTAATCACAAATGACACATTTTAACAAATTTGTCACATCATGACTTCACAAAGTGGTCGCAATGTGACGTCACAAACAAGCTCTAAACGGCCATAACGACTTCACATTTTAGTCACCGTGACTTCACATCAACGTCACGTGACGTCACATCGACAATCGATGGTTACAAAGTCACAATGTGTCTTCACAACGACGTCTACGTGACGTCACCATGCCTTACGGGTAGTCAGATGTGGCAATCCCAAAACTCTCTTCTATATCATACATGTTAACGCTTCCTTAAAAATGCAGCATAGCAGCACCACTGGTTTGCCGATTTACATAAAATATAGTTAGCAATAATGCCTGACAATTCCTAACTAAATCTGTAGTTTGATGAAAATCCGTGCACTAGTTTCTGAGATGTAGCTATTATGGAAATCTTTAAAAAGTCTGCACCTCCTATTGGGTGGTTACACCAAAAACTGATTATGATCTATTTTTTCAGGTTCTAACTGAATATAAAGTTTGCTGAAAATCCGTATATTGGTTCTGGAGATACAGCTATTGTTATACAGTGAAAAATGCAAGATAGCAGCGCCACGTATTGGCCGATTTACACGAAAAAGTAATCATCACCAAATTATACTAAGAACTAACTGAATCTAAAATTTTATGAAAACTGTGCATTAGTTCTTGAGGTAAAGACAATTTGGATGTTTTGAATAATCAGCATAATAGCGCCACCTGTTGAGCGAAACACGCCAAAAACTAATCAGTTCCAGTTTATATCAAGGTCTAACTGAATCTTAAGTTTTGTGACTTCTTCAATTTGCATTAATTTTTGATGTAAAGTACCCACAAGTGTTTTGTCACATACAGACTCATAAAATGACAGACATTTTCTTTAAACCACCAAATCGTGTTCAGGACTTCTAAGACGTATAAATCCATCGAAAGCTGGAAGTCGAAATTTTCACGAATCCAATGCTTTCTTCTAGTAAAGATAAAAGAAAAAAATAAAGATGAAAATTTTACTATTTAGATCTACTAGAACTAGGACTTCCCTCAGAGGGATTAGTCTGAGCGATATTGCTGAGAGCACAGATTTAACAATAATTTGCGAAAAACAAAAGAAATAAAAAAGATTTGCTACATATAACTGATCATATACTGCCACAATTTCAAATGATGAAAATTACCAAAGTAAACTATAGAATTACAAAATATTCTATATAAATTTGTATATATGGTTAAACACTATGCAAACATTTCAAAACAGCCATGCATGGGTATAAAATTGGAAGTACTCAATTCATTAACAGTAATACAGAAAATAAAACACTAACACACAACACACAGTATCGGAATTTGATCTCTTTGAAATTAGGTAAAGAACACAAACAGACACTCTACACCAATTTTAGTACCTAAAAATGGTACAAATCATGATGGGTGAATAGAAAGAGGGAACTTTTTATATGGTGTGTGGACCCTTTAAATTGTTAATACAGAATAGTTAATATATATAATAGTATAGTATCTACATCTGATTTCTATTGATACGATGAAGGTCTCGATAAGAATTTAGGAAATTCCCTCTTCAAAAAGTTATACATAAAAATTCCGAAAACGCCGAAAAACGCATACGATGCGTTGTTTGAGTGTGTTCCAGATATGATCAATCGGATTTAAATGAGTATTGCATGCTGGCCACTACTTACGGCTGTTTTATTTTCTTTTCAAACCTATTCTCAAGAAGTTGAGCAGTATTTCACTTTAGCATGCATTAAATGAAAGGAATTGGCAATGCTTATAGAATAAGGTACGACACGAGATTTTAATATCTCGTCTGCATAAGCTTTGAGAGGTTAAAGTGTCATCACAAGTGATTTAGAAATCCGAGCACATTTTTTCAGCAAAACGTGCAGGCCAATATACGCCAGAGTGAACTCGATTATGCAGTTTAACCTGAATAAGTTATTATTTTAAAGACCTTGTGATAACAATTGAGAAAATGACTCTATGAACGAAATCTCTTGATTTGAAAAAAATAATGCCCCCCCCCCTTCTCTCTTACCATTATGCGTCGGAATTCTTTTGTGGTGCCTGGTAAATGAATAATAAGTACTCATTGTACGGCATATTTTACAAAATGTATATTCTAGTGCTCTTCATAAATCCATATTAATTTCTTTATGTTTCGATGGGCGTTATAATAAAAAAGCACTTGGATCTATTTCAACCCATCATTCGCAATGCAACGGAATACTTTCAATTGCCCCTATATTTGAACTATATATCCAATTTTACTAAAATTTTAAATGACTCAACAAAATTCGGTACGTAATATATATTTAAAATTTTAAACGATTCGGTTGGTTAGTTTTTATGCTGTTATATACGAACAGATAGCAGTGTACAGACGACTACTGAAAGTGCTACGTATTTATAAAATTACGAACGTTCCTAAAAAATGGTTAAATTTTAAAGCGCATGCCAATATTGAAAACTCATTTCAGCAATTATTACTAAAACGTAGTACTGTAGCTGATTTATTTTGTTGTTCCTATAAATGGATTTAAAATGCTATGAATGTCGTAACTTGGTGATTTATATCAGTTTCAATCCATTGCAATAGCGTAATATCATTAAAATACTCTGTAAATGTTTTTCCCATAGACTATAATATTGTCGAATTTTTTTGGGTGCTCTTCTAAAGAAATTTTAACCCCACATACATCATATACAATACCAAACATGCCCAAGGGACCTTAATAAGGTTTATCAATTGCATTAAAATTATTATTTAATATTATTTAATTTAATGTTTACGGGTATTAGAGCGAGGCCAGGCGGATGGATGACCAGAAGCATAGACAAATCTAATGCATAAAGACTTTTCAACTTCGTTGGAAAGTATTAAAAATGGAATCCCAAAAGGGTCACCCCAAATCACACCGATTCATTTAATGTCAAAAAATAAATTAAATAAATAAATAAAGAAGCTCGCCAAAAAAGCCGGAAAAGAATATCGAACTCTTCCGCATAATTGGCGCCAAAAAAATGTTGTTTTGCATGGCTTGGTAACGCGGCTATTGTTGTTTATTTTTTTTAAATTGTTTTTTATTTTGTTTTTTCAAGTTATATAAATAATTTTTTCGATATTTATTAATTAATTGTGTTCTTATTTATTGTTATTTCCTGTTTAAAATAATTGAAAATATATATATGTATCTATTATTCAAAAATAATTTTCGCAAAGTTTGCCCCAAACCCGATGCGTATATGATATACTGATAAACCACGTTTGAGAAAAACCTGGACAGAACTGCGCATGGGCGAAAAGAGCGAGTCCAATGCGAAAATGGGAGAGTCCGTACCATCTCGAGGATGAGTTTATTTATTAAACATCCTATATAGTATGTCGAATTTTTTTGGCGAATACCTTTTTGTTTCTCTAATTCAATTATCTGTTTTTAAACATTACATTGTAATTCAGTTACACTTAAATAAGTTAAAAAAAGACAAATATAATAAAAAAGATGATTTAAAGGTATGGTTATAACTTTTTCCCTCGCAATATAGCGTAACTTAATCTTTTTAGAATTAACGCCCGAATGGTGTGATTTTAAAACTTGCCAGATTAGCAATTTTTTAATTATTTATGTTATTTGCATACATTGGATATGAAAATGAGAAATGACGCAGATATCATATACGCGCAAGGTTTGGTAAAAAAAATTTCTAACGTCAATTTGGCGAAAATCTCATTTTTGAATGCTGGTTAAATATACATTTTTAAATTATTTTTTATTATTAAAAAAAATAACAATAAATAAAACAATTTTTAAATATAATAAATTTTAAAAACAAATAACAATAGAGCAAAAAACATTTTATATAATTTAAAAAAATTAAGGTAAATAAACAATTTATCAAAAAATAAACAATATCAGGGTTGCCATATTAGGCAAAATAACGCCATTCTGGCGCCAAGTAAATCCTAGTGAGTATATGACACAGAAGTGCCCTGAATATTTAGGTTGTTAGAATTAGCGAATTTCTTGCATAGCCGCCAAGTCAGATGCCAAGCAGTCGTTAAAACTGCATTTTAGCCATAAAAATAAATGTAAAAAAAAAAAAAAGACATGTTTTTATTAAAAATCACAAAAATGTAGGAGAAATATATATTTTGAAAAGGTTATTCTGAGAACTAATAATAGGTCCACAATCTATTTATTTTAAAATAAAATTTCACTCGGAACAAAAATTAGAAAACAATATTTAATATCATTTCTCGGCCTCATAGGCTATTACCCCCAAAGTCTGAATGGAATCGTCTTGGCATTCTGCCAAGTGAAGACCTTACAAAGTCTTCAGTACCTGCTATATCAGTACCTGCTTTAATTTCATGGTACTTTTGCAATTTTACTTTTAGCTTGGCGTGTCCAGTTTCGACATCAGAAAGTGAGATTTGTAGCAAATAGCCACATAGACAAACCTGATAGACGATAATGATTATTTTTACATATAAATATGGTACGGATGTCATATACGCACTTTGTAGCGCGATATTTTCTCTCGCAATTTGGTGAAAACTTTGTTTTGGTGAAATTTTTTTAATATTGCTATAAATTTTAATGTTTATGATTTTTTGTGATATTTTTTTTTATCCTATTTATTATTATGAATATTATTTATAACTGTTTATTTATTGCTTCCACTACTGTTTCTTTTTTTTCTAAATAAATTGTTGAAACAAAATAAACGGGTTACCATGTGAGACATAAGCTCGCCATTTTGTTGCAATCTTGCGGACTTTTTACATGTATGACGTCTGTGTCATTTATGTGTTTCCATAAAATTTAACCATAATAAAATGCGTGCAATCAAGCAATAATCGCCGGGGAACTCAGATTGCTTATTGAGAAACAGGGATGTAGTGGAGATGTATCGTAGGTATGTGCCGTATACCTTCTGGATTTTATTAAGGAGCTTTGTAAACCCTCTGTTTCTCAAGAAAGCTTTAATATACACGCTCTAGAGTATACCGTCTGCCTTGAGCGTATACCTTCTGTTTAGGGCGTATATCCTTTATTATTTTTACGACTACATCTCTTATGAGAAATAATATTAAGAAATCCTTCTATAGTAAAAAAAAACTAGCCTTAAAAGGAATGACTCCTGGAATGATGCTGATGTGGAAGATTTCCGGAACTAACGAATCCGGGTTGTCCACTCCTTCCATATGTCGAATAGACCAATCAGGAAAGGGCTCCGTCTATGCATCGCTGTATGGGTTACAATAAAGAGAAAAAAGGTTACCATCGCCAATAATCGCCAAGTTTGTCGCCAACTTGGCGATATATCGCCAAATTTGGCGACCAAAATTAGTTGTCAAAAGTGACGCCAACTTGGCGATAACTGTCATTTTTCGCCAAATTTTTAATTTCTTTACAACACCAGTCGTTTGATACATCATTTGAGAGGTTTGCAACTGCTTATTCATATAATGGATGTCTTGTGTGTTATCACCAATTCTGCTCCCCAGGTGGGACACACTTTTTTAATTTCTTTACAACACCAGTCGTGTTACACAAGATTTGAAAGGTCTGCAACTGCTTATTCATATTATGGATGTCTTGTGTGTCACCCCCACACTCTGCTCTCCCCAGGGGGTCACATTTTTAATTTCTTTACAACACCAATTGTGTGACACATCATTTGAGAGGTCTGCAACTGCTTATTCATATTATGGATATCTTGTGTGTAACCCCTTCTCTGCCCTCAGAGGGGGCGCATTTTGTAATTTCTTTACAACACCAATTTTGTGACACATCATTTGAAAGGTCTGCAACTGTTTATTCATTTTATGGATGTCTTGTGTGTCACCCCCACTCTGTCCCCCCAGGGGGGCACATTTTTGATTTCTTTACAACACCAGTCATGTGACATATCATTTGAGAGGTCTGCAGCTGCTTATTCATATTATGGATGTCTTTTGTGTCGCCTCCCACTCTGCCCCCCAGGGGGGCACATTTTTAATTTCTTTACAACACCAGTCGTGTGACACATTTGATAGGTCTGCAACTGCTTATTCATATCATGGAGTATTGGCGAGCGCAGCAAGCAGGGGTAGCCAATAATTTGGAATCGCGAAGCGTTTACGCGGGGGGTTGGCGAGCATAGCGAGCAGGGGGGCGGGACCCCCTAGTCTATATAAAAAGAAATAACAAAATATAATCTATGATTAAAAATAATATCTAAAGCACGCATGTCAAACTCGTATTTTATTTAAACACGAAATAATTGTTTCCAATTTTCACGCGTGAAATATATAAGATGCTAATGGCGATTACAAAAGACTATTAAAAGGATTATCGCAAAATCTCAAATACTACATTACTAAGTATTATGGCTTTTTTCGTTTAAATAAATGTCTCTCTCTCTCTCTTCATCTAATCATCCATGAGATAGTTATGTAGTGTATATGGCGCGTAGCGCCATGTATACTAACATGATCTGTACTAAATAAATAAATAATAATAATAAAACAGATTACTTTTCCAATTTGTTTCTTCAGTTTAAAAACGTTTTATTGTACTTGAATAAAAATTGCTTGCGCATTTTCTTTGCTCCATGTACCCGAATTCTGGAATCTAACGAAAACATCCAGCCTGTGAAAGTGACGCACATCAAATATCTGTGACATATGCAAATAAATACTACTTTTTTATCAGCTTTTTAAATATAATTTTTAAACTATTTGGAACTTATTTTTGAGAGTAGCTTTCAGTAGGTTATTCTCATAAGTACATTTTGGTACAATCAGAATCAAAATTCGACATGTAATTTTTCAGATTTGTTTGACTTTTAATATTGTTACTTATTATGTGTATTAGCCTTCGCTTTATTCAGAAACTATTTACTCCATGTACTCTGATTCGGTTGTCTACGAAAATATCCATCCGGCGAAAAATGACGCACACCAAATTTCGTGACGTATGCAAATAAATTGTGCTTTTTTATCAGTTTTTTTAATATAACTTTTAAACTATTTGGAACTAATTTTTCGTAGTAGGTGCATTCACCAGGTTACCTTCATAGGTACCTTCTGGTACAAACAGAATCGAAATCCGACAAGTATTTTTTGAGATTTGCTTGACGAAAAAATTTTTTGACTTTTAATATCGTTACGTACTATGAGTATGAGACTTCGCTTCGCGCAGACAAACTACCTAACTAGTCAGGATATATTAGAATTTTTAATTCAAAATGGTTTCCATCTACTGTGCACGCCGGGCAGTACATTGAAAATCTTTAATTTGGATAGTCTGACACATTGACTTTTAATATAACTGGATTAAGAAATAGCAACTTTTCTTGAAGCCATCATCAAACTCCCCACCATCAGGTGATGGTGGGGAGAATGCGCGCCAAACCGGTTTCTCCTGCCGATCCCACCATCCACCAAGACCTTTTTCGACTGCGTTACGTTCTTTTATTATAAGAATGAAAGCAGAAAATTGCCAAGAAGGGATCATCGCCAAAAAAGACACCCTTTTGGCGAGGAAAACTCTCGCTAAATCTCGGTCATTCCGGCTTCAAGCATTCCCGAAGAGAACAAAGGGATCCGTTATCTAGTCATTCCTGATCTTAGGTCTGAGAGAATCCAAAAATAGCAACATTAATTACTTTTATGGATTTAAAAATTACATGGTTTAATTTTACTTCAAGCTGTGTAACAAACAAGGATATATTCGGTTTGTATTTCCGACTAGAAAAAAATACGAACAATCATAATAATAAACTTTTAAATTCACACTTTTTCCGGGGAGGAGGACACATTATACAGCTTCGTGGGGGGGGGGGGATTGCACTTTTTGGCCTTTGAAAACGTAAAATCTGTTGGAGATTTTGACAAAATCTTGTCCCTCTAAATTTGTCAAGTTGTTTGTTCGGCAGTGATAGTTCCGATCCGGTTTTCTTTTTGCAATCCTGCCGTAAAGACACTCTCTTTTTACCTGTAATTGTATGCATATTTTTATTTCCAGTTTATGTACTGAGTAAGTATATCTCTTAGATCAGGAATGACAAGATAACAGATCCCTTTGTTCTCTTCGGGGATTCTTGAAGCAAGGAAATCCGAGATTTGGCGAGATTTTCCTCACCAAAAGGGTTGTCTTTTTGGCGATGATCCGTTCTTGCCAATTTTCTGCTTTCATTCTGATGTGAATAAAAGAAACCTAACGCAGTCGAAAAAGGTCTTGGTGGCTGCTGAGATCGACGGTAAAAACCGGTTTGGCGCGCATTCCAAGGAGGTCCAAGCTTCATAAAAAGTTGCTGTTTATGAGTCCAGTTATAGGAGAAGTCAATGGTATATCTAGAGTGTGAAACATCCCCATGCATATTCTGATGGACGGGTGCTTGAATCGATGGGATTAATTCTTGCTCTTTGCAGCAGTTTAATAGCAGTTTTGTCATCGGTATGTGTTAAAAATCGAAGTCCCCAGCAAATGCTGGAGTTTTCTGTATATCGCTTTATTTAAATTTAACATTCAAAATGAATGAATAAAGGACACGTTATTTCTAATTTAAAGTGTTTCATCAATGTGCCATATTCTTGGCGTCACACCACATACCTTGAACACTGCGTTTTATAACTTTGTTTTATCCCCATCTAAATCTCAAATTTTCTGGACGGGAAGTGATTCCCCTTCCCGGGCCATTGCCTGAATTTAACACTGTATACCAACTAAAACGACAAGCCCAGGCTTTATTTATGTGCTTTTTTTTATTTCAGTTATGGATTTAAATTAACAAACTGATAACTAAGAAAGATTGAATAGCGAAAGAAATGTAAAATTTATTTTTTATGCATAAAATTTCATGATATATAAGGACTCAAACAGTCCATATTTTTTCGACAATTTCTCAGTAATCTTTTGTTGTATCTTACTTTTTTGCATTGCAGAAACCCTGAAAAACATAAAATAAGTACATCTTTAATAATTTTTTAATTACTAATGGACGCTACAAATGATATCTTAATGTATAGTAAAATTATTTACGTTTTCGTTTTTGTATATTTCGTACATTTCTGCTGCAATCCATTTTTATATAACAACAAAGCTCGCTAATAATGCGCTATAAAAAACGAATTGCTATTTTGTTTACTCTTCTATCTGTTGAATTCCATTCACATCGATTTCTCTTTTTTTTAACATTATATTGTGAAAAAAATTGTAAACATGTGTATCCTATAGGACACATATTTTCCCGTCCCTTCATTCATCAACTGAGTAAATTTTTAACAATGTTTTATTAAGTAGTTGAGTATTATATATTTTTTTTATTTCATATTTTTTTAAATTTGCAATGCTTTCTGGGCAGATTTGAAGATAGTGAAACATTTAAGGTATAATAGTAGCGCCCTCTAGAGTTTTCATTTTTGATTATCTTTCATTTATTGCATTTGACTATAGTCTATAAATCGTTCGAATGATGAAAGTCTTCGGAATGGACGATGTTCCAAATCTGCGTTCCAGGCGGTAAAAAGTCACGTGGTACCGGTAATTTACCCAAAGAACTTCTGATTGATAAGAAGTGAGGCCGGTACTGTTTTTCCCATGACCTGTTCCATTGGTTGGTGGGGATTTACATTGCGTCTAACGGAGCTTTCCCTTCTTTACGCTAAAAGTTTTTGCCTTGACCACGTGATCATAACATAGATGGAATAGCCTCCATTGTCCAAAGTTCAGACTTTTCAGCGTCAGCATTTAAGAATGGGGAAAAAACATAATTGTTGAAGTGGAAAAGAAAAATACAGATATACAGAAAAGTAATTTTTTTAACTAAATCTTAACTCATGTCTATGTAAAGAATAAAATAAAAATTTCTGAATGATAAACCTCAGTGAATAGAACAAAGCAACGCACGTTAATTAAAATGGTCAATAATTAAGTTAAAAGTTGTTCTTTAATTATATGTTTTCTTATATAAAAGTTTTCGTTTTACTTTTCATTTTGTTGTGATTTATTTAATGAAATGATTTTTTAATTTAGGATAAAAGGATTGTTAAGGGTACCGTTATTTTTCAGGTAAAATATCGGCATTTTTTTCATAAAGAAATAAATCTAGTTAAAACGGATGAAATTTTGCCTGATTCAACCCTGTAATTCCCATGATAGAACACGTTCTAGAAATTATGCAGGTCAGAAAATTTGACTTTACACCAGAAAAATTCATTGGCTAATTTCGTTTTATTTTAATACGATATTTTCTATTATTAATTAAAGCAAATATTGCTGTTTTAATTTTCTGGTGGGAATTTAAATATACGAAGTAAAATATCTCAAATCATTTCGGGCGGTTTGGGATCTAGAGGGTTAAGAAGAATTTTTTTTTAGGAAAAAAACCTGGTTCTGAAATTCCAGGACATACACGAATCCTGGTTTTTATATTCAGTTGTTACTATATGAATGTCATATTTTGCCTATTTAAGTAGTGATACAGGCTCAGACTGGCCCGCCGGCCGAGAGCAAGTACGCCCTCGTCGATTGGACACTTTGTGCCCCTAAATGCCTAAGGCTCTCCAACATTTTTCACACGTTGTAAGCATGCATTATGATCACAGACTTCTCATACAACTTGATTCCCAATTGGTAACCTTTTCTTTAATTCGGGATGTTTGGCTTCCATTACGTGACGGAGGGCAGATTAAGCGTTCCAAACCGGTTTTTCTTCCGCCAAAATCTGTTAGGAATCTCTCTCCATATTCTCGCCATATTGCGAGAACAAAATCTGAAAGTTGTCAATAAAGGAATCACCGCCAAAAAACGGCATCCTTTTGGCGCTGAAAGCGAAAGATTTTGGATTCAAAATTAGACGGAAAGAACAATGGAATATGGAGGCTATTTATATCAGAAGTCTGTGAATCTGATATGCTGAGAGATTACAACACAGACAATCACCTCATCGAGTTGTTCACAGTAGAAATTCCAAAATTAGCCAAAACTCGATTCTCATAGTCATATTAAAAGGCATCGTGCCAATTCATATCTGGATGGAAAATACTTGAAAATCAAATTTTAGCAGTCGACTCGTAGCTTTATCGTCGTGTTTCCTTGCATCCAAAGGTATGAAAATATGGAGGACTGGGAGCAGGAAAACACAACTGTAAATCTACAAAGTCAACCACTAAAATCCGATTTACATGTGCTTTCTATCAAGATGTGACTTGACTGACCGATTTTTTTTCTATATGCGAATCGAATTTTAATTGTTTCTGCAATTTTAGCTGAGAATTAGATGAAGTGATATTCAAAGGTAGAAAACCAACGATTATAAGTGCACAACTAATGTATGAAAAGATAGCAAACAGCTGTTTCGAATCTATTATCGAGATTCCCTGTTGTTCAGGCTGCTTTCTTCTCATTGATGGCTTTTCTTTAGCGGGATCGTTCCCGTAGCAGGTATATATAAACCTGCGTTTCTCTGTCTCTTTGCTCAGTTTTGCTTTTTCTAGCGCGCTGAGTTTTGCACTAATGCAGAATCTCGATAGAAGGTTCGAAACAGCTGTTTGCTATCTTTTCATACATTATTTGTGCACCTATTATCGTTGATTTTTCTATCTTTAAACATTTCTGCACAAAAGCTTTATTTGCTATTTTACTGTATATATTATTCAAAATAATTTGCTATTTTAATGAGGTGATATTGTCTGTTTTGCCGCCTCCCGGTCTATGAGTACTGTACTAAATTTCGAAAAATTGTTTAGGATTAATTATCAATTAATAAACAGACAGCACAAGAGAGGAAATTTTTATTATCAAACAGAAATCAAAGACATATCGTAGCAATTTTAGAATCGGAAAACAAAGGGGGCATATTTGCTTGCTATAGAAAGAGAAAAGCATTCACCGAAGAGAACTTTAGTAACCATGGCGCTTTGGAAAGAATTTTTTTCTTCGTTTCATTGAATGAAATATTTTAGATTTCAACAATATATTTTGCTTACTTTAAGCATTTCCCCTCCACTATAGCCATTTCTGAATGCACCTATAAATGTGCTTTATGAAAAGCAATTTTTGAAACAAATATAGTCGAAATTATGATACTCCAAAAACTTCCTTCAGGTACATTTCATAGTACATATCGTACTTCAAAGGTAACTATTACAAGGCTACTAGAAACGAGTATTTTTATGGTCCGTTCACAGCAGCATAAACTTTGAAATATATTTCTCTTGCAAAATTTGTCAAAATGTGTGTTGCGAGTTTTTGTTTTGGGATAGCGGTGCCAGTTAGAATTAAAAAATACTCTGCTATTCCAATGCCAAAATTAAATGGCAATCTATGCTCATCTCCATCATAAAGATTCTGAAACATAGAGGTTCATTGAATTGCGATGAAAGCAGATATGAAAGTCGCATCTTTCAAACAAATAATTGAATTTCGAAAGCTACCTACCCTCTTAAGCTGCTATTAGATTCACCAACATTCCGTAAGACTTTTGAGCCAACACTTGATTTCCTTCAACTTTTCGCGAAATGCCCTCCCAACACCCCGTGTAATAGCAAACAGCAATGTCTCCCCAACTTTTTCGGCAGTTGCAAAAAAGTATGGGCTAGCCCAGATTTTTCATCCAACATCGAACATTTCAACGAATCAGAGGTAAGCGATTGATATGAATAGGCGATAAATATTAACGGCTGGCACTAGTAGGACTGGTTTTTCGGCTTTTCCTCCAAACTTTTCCAAGAAAATTGTAACCTTTTGCTCTTATTGAGCGGAAAAATGTTGGTGTTAAAATCGGCTGAAAATTTCGTCGCGTCTAAAGTCCGTGAATCTAATAGCAGCTTTAGATTTGTGCAACTGATTTCTGAATGTACCTGTAAACACTGCTTTTTGAAAAGCAATTTGAGAAAAAACTTAGTCGAAAGTATGATACTCCAAAAACTTTCTTCTGGTACATATTATACTTCGAAACTACCTATTATAAGGCTACCACAGGCAACTATTTTTGTGGAAAATTCACATCAATATTTTGCTTACATAAATTTTGAAATACATTTCTCTTTCAAAAGTTGTCAAAATGTGCCTTAAGAATTTTTGTTTTGGGAAAGCGGTGCCAGTTAGAATTAAAAAATAATCATCTGTGGCAGCTGTGCTATTACAGTGCCAAATATTAATGACAATCTATGTTCATCACCATCATAAAGATACTGAAAATATAGGGTAGTTTCATATGACGTCACGAATCAACCGCTGGAGGTCAAACTATCGTTGAACGGTGAATGATTGGTGGCTGAGAGAATTATGGGTGCGGCTGGAGGTCAACGTAGCAGTTGTGATTGACAGATGAAAAGATGATCAGCTGACTGAAACTTTCATTGAATCAGGTTAATGTACCTCAGGTCAAGAGGTTCATTGAATTGCGTACATTTTAAAAGGAGATATAAGCATCACATCTTTCAAACAAATATTTCAATTTCGGAAGCCACCCTCTTAGATTTCTGCAACCAAAATTCCCGGCCGCATTTTCAGAAAGAATCATGTTTTGAGCACCAGCCTTGGCGAGTTGGCGAAAGCAAGAACGTTTAGCTAGCTGCATGGCCAAACACAAAAGTTCAAATGTGTCATAAAACATATGATTAATAGAATTATATTTAGTACAAGAGAATTTTTACTACTGTTTTTAATTAACTTCTCAATTTCTTCGAACGTAGCGAGTTAAGGAAATAATATTTTTGAATTGAGAAAAAACCCCCTATGTTTAGATGTTTTGTGAAATTTAAAGCATTTTAATCTGAAAAAGCTCTTTGTTTTAAACTATGTTTTAATCGTAAACAACGGTAAATAACATTTCCTCATATTATAGTCTTTCTATACTACTATTTACTTTCTATACTATTACTACACTATTACTATACTTTCTATACTATTACTATTACTTTCTATACTTCTATTCTACTATAGTAAAAATTATTCAGAATTCGTGCAGCGATTTTTGAACTTTTAACGATTTTTTTAATGTGATTTTTAGTATTTTTTCGTACTTTGCGGCTATTTTTGACATTGATAAAAAAAATTTCAAACTTTTAGCCTAATTTACTCATTTTTGTCTGCAACGAGTTTTGAGTTTCATCGATTTTCAATGCAATTTTCGAAGTAGTTTTTAACGATTTTTCGAGTTTTTGTGCTTTTAGAATTGATTCTTTTGTCAATTCCTTTTTGTCAATATTATAAGGATTTTTTTGCATTATGCTATTATCTCTTTTTAAATTGCATGTAAAAAAAGGCGAGAAACATAAAATTAATGAATTAGCAATGAAGGATTCAATTAGAACATTCACAGTAATCTATAATAATAAAGATAGACGTTTGTGAATGTGTCAGTGCTGTTCTGAAAAGACTGCTGCACGTAGAGTTGCAAGATTTGAAGGGTGGTATTTCTGTATATGAAATTTTGCACATCGATGCACGATTTTTTTATTAGATTTTTGAAATTTAATATTTAATCGATTTTTAGCCTTTTTTTGTTTTGAGGCGATTTTTCCATATTAGTGAAAGGACTATGGTTTCATTCTTTTAGCCCGAAATAGTAAATTTAGTTCTCTTTTCAATAAAGCTTATTCGGAGTTTGTGTAACCATTTTTGAATTTTTAACGAACTTTTAAGGTGATTTTTATAATTCTTTCGCATTTTGCGGCTATTTTATGACATTCATAAAAGGAAAATTGTTTCAAGTTTTTAACCTAATTATCTAAATTTTGTATGGTACTATTTTTGAATTTCTTCGATGTATAGTGCGATTTTAGAAGTAATTTTTAACCATTTTTGGAGATTTTGTGTTTTTATAATCGATTTTTTTTTTATCATTTTTGTCAATTTTGCGCATCATGGTAATCACGACCCAGGCAACGCCGGGCTGGTAAGCTTGTAACAAATATGCTGCTACTGACAATGTCAGCTATTTAATTCCCGTTTCTGTTTTATTTGTCTCAAATATTTAAAAAAAAATCAACGATTTTGATCTGTAAAAATACAAAAGTTAATGTAGAATATTTCTTATTATACAAAGAATTCTAGAAAAAATTTTCATTTTTAGACTAACATACATTTTTAGATATTAAATAACGAATTCATGAAATCATTTTTTTGTTGTTACAGCTAGAATAGCTATAATTAAAAAAATATGCAAAAATCTGGTAAAATAAAAAGTTGTTGTTGTTGTAAATATAGGAATTTTTCAATTAAACAATATGTTTAATAGAGAGATATTATTCATTACATAATTCTTATTGCTAAATAATAACAATGAATTTATGTCAAGTCAAGTTACAACAATGATTACTTTATATCTTTCTCAATATACCAAAATTTTGCTGTTGGTGATGTTAAAAAATACAAATTTTTCAAGGGTTATATTTTCGTAAATTAATCAAAAATTTCCATTTTTTTTTCAAATAAACCTTTATTTTCACATGTCAGTAACAAGAAAATCAGGAAAAAAAATTACCAAAAGGAAGTGCCCGCAGTAAAGGACCTCCTTTTTGCAAGGCAAATCCGAAAAAGAAGGAAAAGGCTGCAGAAGTTCTAAAAATAAGCGCCGACACGGTCATGGAATTGACTTCCAAATTCCTGTGTGAAGATCATGACTTTTCTCATTTCACAGGCTTGGAGGCTGTGGAGATCATTTTCATTGTTCAAGCTCTGCTATTTATTAACTTGGAAGAAATGAACAAACACTTAAGGCAGGATAATTGAAAGATGGGATGGCAGTCGATTGGATAATAATATCATTGGAATCGTAGAGCAGTTATAATATATACAGTTAAACAAAGAACAGCTCTCTGGTGTGTTTTGTCGCAAAAAAGATTTTGTTACGGTTATTCAATATGACTACAATTATCAGTAAAAATATTTTCACAGTTAGTTTTAAATAAAAAGATATGTATGATGTAGGACTTGTTATCATTTATAATGATTGGTGCTACTTGGTTATCCCGTCGACCAATTTCGCCAAATTATACACATTGCCAAACTAACAGCCAAATTATACGTATTGACATAATTTTTATATTAAATAACGAAAAAACAAGCATTTAGTAAAAAATTAATAAAAATATAAATAAAAAGTCGAAATAATGACGTTTAAATAGATGAATCGTATTTAACGTCATTAAATGTGACATTCACGATCATCCATTATTGGCATTTAATCGTATAGTTTGGTGATATTTTTTTGGTCGACGGGATAACAAAGTAGTACCAAATGATATAAGTGTTTTTTTTTTTGCTGTTCTTTTTCGTTATATCATATGCTGTATTTTATATTCTTTCACTTGATGCTGGTGTACAGAGTGTCCCAAAAGCCTGTGTATATTCTAAAAATTCCTAAATATATTTTAAATGATTGTTTTTTTAAATTTTGTTTTGCACCGCAAGACTAGTAAATGAATAGGATTTATTGCGCGAAACAAAAATAAAATACTTCCTATTTTTACAAACACATTTTTATAACAAATTTTAGAACACTGATCTAAAACTTGTGGTGTTATCCGCACTCTGATACTGCAACATTAAAAAAATTTTACTAATTTTAGAAATCTGAGATACTTTGAATTACTTTTATTTTGTCGTGAAATTTTTAATTTTTAACTTTCTATATTAATATTTATAATACTCTTAAAAAATCATTGAAAAAATAATTAATAGTATAGCATGTGAATAGTAATAGCCATTGAATAATAATAGCATGTTAAATTGCTGAAAAAATTATTTTCAGTTATACTAATGCATTCAAGATAATATCTTATATATCCATTACAACTTGAAGGGAAAAAGCTTATTTTATTTATAATAGAAAACAAAATTAAAAAAATTAAGCAAATAAATGCTAGCATCTTAAAAAAAATAATTTAAATTCAAATCCGTAACCACTGAGTAGCACAATGGCTTAAAAACAGGTTTGTGAGTCATTTGCTTCCCAGAATCTATCCTCTGGAAAAATGCTTCTAAAATAGTTCATAAATGGCAGCACTAAAGTAGTATGATTAGCATGAGATGGCGCCGTCAGTCGATAAAGTACAATCGTACTCTCAGATGATAAAAAACTCATCCGTTTACAGTTCCGCTGTTATCTTTATGTGTTATAATTGGGTATCATATACATGTTTTATATAAAAACCTGAACAAACATTATTTCAAGTGGAAGAAATTTTAAATGCATCATTTTAGCATCTGTTTTCAGCTAAGTCTAATGGGACGTTTAGCTACAGTCGTTTCCCAGATCTGAATGGTTCACCCAGGAATTTTTCCTACACTTTTCTGCAGTCGCATTTTATTATAAGTAAATATATGCTTTATAAGCGCTTTACTACCTATACATACCTTAAAAGGTATTTTAAGTATATCCTTTCAAAGTTGACAAATCCTAAAACAATTCATGCTGAGTCAAATTAAATTAAGGTTTTCTTCGCTCTCGTGACATCACAAGATAAAAATGTAATATCTCTTTACAAAATAATGATAAAAAACATTTATCAATTAAATTTGTGTAATTTTTTAAACCTATATTTTAAAACTATATTTTTGCTTTACATGTTCTTTAAAGAAGCCCCCTAAAATTGGATGCGCTTTTAAATTTCAAAATGCTAAAGCAAAGTAGAAACCTTTAAAACAATATAAAAATGAAAATTTTCAGACTTAAATCATTTATTTATAGAAATATATTCAAAATGTCTAATTTTAATTGGTTTTATTTGCGGATATCAAAATTGCTAAACAAAAAACTGTGACTTCTAAATATTAACCCCTTGGGGACGAGCGACCACTATAGATGACGGCACCGATTGTACTCAGATCCCGCGAGACTACCATAGATGCCGGCACTGTTTGTACTCACATCCCGCAAGACTACCATAGATGCCGATCAAACGGAACGTTTTGTTTTTCACAGTTTAGCATATAAAAAATTTATCCTAATTCTATTTGAATGTATATTAAGGAAGAGGACTTCTCCTTCAAACTAGGAAAGCTAATAAAAACTTTTTTTTTTAATCCACGCGAATTTAATTTTTTATGGAAATACTACAATGGGAAAAAGATTATTTTTTCATCACGTCTTTGTGTTTCATAAATCTTTTTACGCGTCTAGTAAAACTTTATTTTTCTTTATTAGAAATAATGCTACTGAACTTCAGAAGGAAAAGTTTGCGGTTAACCCCTTCGGGACGAGCGACAAGTATTCGTGCCGTCAGTCTGGAACGTTTTACTATAAAGAATATAACGTATAAAATGTTTACCGTAATCGTATTTATATATATATATATATATATATATATTAAATAAAAATTAATTTAATTTTTCACAAAAAATACTGCAGTGAAAAGAAAATATGATTTTATCATATGATGTATTTATTTTTTTCTCTGAAGCCTTTATAACGTATTCTCTTTTCGATCATAAATCTTTTACAGTTCTATTTAAACTTTATTTTTTTATTTATGGCAAAATGTTCTACACTATTTGGAAAGAGAAAAAGAGTGAATGAGCTAAGGAGTATATAATGCTTCATGCACTTTCGCCTCTGAGTAAGCCTTTTAATTAATCTGCGTTTCTATTTTTCTTTTTCCCCCTTCTTATCTGGTCTGAAGATAACTTAGATTGACAAATGAATGTTTCCTAAGTTTTTTTTTTCGTTATTATTCCAAACTGCTTACTTGTATATAAATCCTTGTGATTATTCAGCTCTGAAATTTTGGGATTGGTTGTTTGAGAATAAAACAATGACTCCATTTTAAGCGTTATTTTGTTGCAGCAAATTCTTTTAAGCCGTAATAATAAAAAAAAAAAAAGAAAAGAAAGGAAAGAAAGGACAGAATAAAAAGAAAGTTTTCAATCGTGAGATACTTGATTATTTTTTATTTTTTTAACATTTTAGACTATTATGGATCGTTTCAAACTAATTCATTTTAAATTGAATTATCTCTATTTAAGTATCGCGCTTCTCAAACTCATTAAAATGTCAAAAAAAAAGGAATTTTAAGAAAGCAAAATTTTTTAGAGTTTCCAACACAATCATTAAATTCTGAATATTTTGATGAATAAGCGCGTACATTAGCATGCATATTTCGATTTAATATTAAGTTTTAGATATTATAAATTAATATATTTATTCGATGTATTATTTAATGCTTGATTATAAATATATTTCCAATTCCAAAAATACTTTTAACATTAATGGCATTTTTTATCAGTAAATTTAAAATTGCTATTTAGTTTCATGTATTATTATTAATTATTATTCAATACTTTTTAATTTCATAAGTTTATTTATAATTTTTAATAATTTTTAATACATAAAGATATAAATAAAGATATTTTAACATCAACAATTCTTTTATTAATGTATTTTAATTCAGCATTTAAGTTTAATCCTTATTATCAAATAATCTTTATTTGATATTTTGTTTTAACATATATTACTATATTTATCCTTATATTTAACAACTTTATAGAAATGCATATTTTATTTTAAAATTTAGTTTTATTCACTTTTTACTTACTATTATCCAATACTTTTTATTAAATAAATATTTTAGGATTGATTATATGTAATTTTTGAATTCTCTAATATTTTTAAGGAAACATTTAAAATTTATTTTGCCTGTATGTTTATATAATAAGTTATAAAAACTAACATGCAGAAGGTGCTTGCATGTTCCATTAATTATTCTTATTTGTTAATAAATCGGATTCTTTAAAACGCTTATTTTGTTTAAGGAATGCATTGCAAATTATTTAGAAGCAAAACTGTTTGTTTTATCAAAGTTATTTTTTATTTGAGGAAAATGTTTCAAATGTTGCCATATTAAAGTTACGTAGGTATTTTGTGATCATATTGTTTCAAATTGATTATTGGTTCTTATTGATCATATTGTGATAATTTTGCAACCTACAAAAGTAGCTAAAATAGGTAATACATACGTTTAAAAAGTAATTTTTATATTAAAATATCGGAGAAATTAACTCAATTTTTGTGTGAATATACATAATGACGATTAATTCCATGCATATTTATTTCAAAAGGTTACATGGAAAAATGATTTTTTTATAATTTTTTAAAGAACACATTACAAGAGTTAGGCTTAGCTTCGCAAAATCCTTCGGCCCTGAAGAGGAAATCGAATTTCCCCGCTCCGTCCTCAGATGCGCACTTCGAAATGCGCGCGCCGTCGCGAACGGGTTAATAATTAAAAAATATAGATAATAAATGAGCAACGATATGAGGTCTGCTACATAGCAAAAGCATTAGTTTTTACATTGATGTGATGATTGTAAGTTTAATTCTACTCGAGCTGATATGCATTATTTGATGAATATTTAAATAAAAATAATATTGCTTAGTTAAACTGATGGCATTGAGCTCACAGGCTATATCTAAATTTTGAGCGAAAACTGATTAAGCTGCATGAAAAACCCATTTATATAAATTAATGGGAGGGGCATTATCCAACGTTCCTCCTCTTATTCATATCGAATGAACTTCAAAAACTAATCAGGGAAACGCCTTATCAGAATATACATGTACCCAAAATTTCAAGTGTATCGGATATATTTATCATGAGTTATGGCGTTACGCACATACAAAATTGACGGTCACATAAGCTCTCAGTCTTTGATAGCCTGTGAGCTATTAAATTATGGTGTATTTAATACTCAGTGTGGTTGGTAAGAAAACAATAAACTTTTGAGAGAAACAAATTCAATCTTATGTTGGTTACAAGAATTAAAATTTTGCTTTACACGCGTTCAATAATCAACAAAATAAGTTATTTGTGAATAAATTAATGCATTGAAAATCTCAGTGTAAACGCTTTATAGTACAATTTTATCACTAAAATATTTTACATTTATGTTTGTTTAAAATTTGTTTTAGCGGATTTACAGCAATTTCTGGGTGGGAAACAATCTGGCGTCTAACGGATACGAGAATCCTAGCTTCAAGGAGAGTTACTTGCTGTTTTAATGGTGCATAACGACCCTCTGAGGATTCGACCTTTAGTCTTACAAGGGCACCACCAAACATGGTGCACGCAGATTTTGATGATTTCAAAGTATGTTGTAGGGGTCATACCACTAATTATTCAACTGAAAGGATTCTTTTGAACGGGCCTTAGTTTTTGAGAAATTGGGGGTCAAAGTTCAGAGTATATTTCAAATACTTATTAGTAGAAGCACCTCATGTGAATCGGTGGCGTCGTGGTAACGTACGAGCCTGCAAGTCGAAAGGTTGCGGGTTCGAATCGGCCTTTTACTTATTTATATGTTTTTTTACACTTCGTAAATTATAAGCAGAATTGAAAATTCTACAGCTTTGAACCTTTTGATATTTTCTGAAGAGGACAGTTTACTTTGTCAACATTTTTTTATTATTATCTTTTCAAAATATGGTGAACTGACTGCACTTCAGGGTTCAACTAAAAGTACATTTTGCAACAAATAAATTAATTAAAATTTAATTAAAATTTTGAAAAAGTATAAGAAAATTTCAATATTTTAAAATCTCCACTACTTTAAATATTAATATTTTTAGATTAATCAGTCACTTTTTTTCTTATCAAATGTGTATTACATTATATTGTGCTTGGATTTTTAGATAATTTAATACTGCATTTAATATAATTTATATTACTAAAATACTTAATTCGTGATAAATATGTTTAAAATTATATTAAAAGTAAAAAAAAAGGTTTAATCATCATTTGTAAAAGTGCAAAAATAAGACCAATAACTAGAAATCTTCATTTATTCTGATAATTACGGAGGAGAGAAGACGATTAAAAAAAGTATTTTTATATGTATTATAAATTTTATCTCATTAAACAGACGATTTTCGTACTTCAGTTGAATTACGGAAAGAGTGTTTTGATTTGTTATAAAAATAGATGTAATCTGTCATTTCTTATTTGTGCAAACGATAACTTATGTTTATGTTGAACTTTGGAGATAAATGTATTTACAGAAAATTGGAAAATTGAAAACTTGGATAACTGGTAACAACTTGCATTTTAACATCTATACTATTAACCGCAGTAAACGTCTGTCTGTACCGCTAAAAACTTTTCTCAACGGCCGGGTGGAGTGGCGCTCTGGGTGTCTATCGACTCGGGACGATTCGGCCTTTTGTGATAATGAATTTCGAGAAAATCGCCCGGTAATTACCCGAGATATTAATTAAAAACTACCCGGGAAACGTGACAAAAAATCCAAGTTCCGAGACGGTTCTCTGACGGAGCTCTCCGGTCGAAACTACGAAAATTAAGGAGTTTTATATAACGTCGCATCCGCGCTGCAGATTTACGGATTTTAAAACAAATTACATATTCTTGAAGGAAATTTAAAGTCCTTTCTGACTGTCTATTCGGTTTCAAGAAATACGAACATTAACCTTTTGAAAAAACGTTTTCCCGAAAGCTTTCATTTTCCATTTTTCTCCGCAGAATTTTCGAACGAAAACTATCGAATTTTAAAACGATTCCATCCTTTTTAATTTTGGAGGCACGACAAAGAAAAAAAATACCCCCTCATAGACGCTTCTGTCTAATTTCCAACGGTGTGTTTATTTTTGAAATATTCTAATATTAACCCTTTGAAAAAAAATCGAGAAAAAGAGTCTCCGATCGTACAATTTTGTTTGCTTTTTCGACACTTTTTCCGCTCATATTTATATGAATAAAATCCCTATTTTTCAATATTTCTTTTCCATCTTTATACACCTCTTAGTGAATACATCGTTTTGAATTGTGTCAAAATTTCAAAACGATACAACGGTTAGAAGTATTTTTAAATCTGTAAAAACCGCGAAATTACGGCGTAAAACGGGCGATTTTTTTTTCAAGACAGCCACAGGATGATTGATGGTTTGTGGTCAGCGGTTAGAAAACGCAAGTGTGCACCGGGCCTTAGAGAGATTATTTTTTTCAGAAAGGGACCGCTAGCGGGCGAAGCTCGCTAGTTACTGCATTAATATTTTATTATTTTTTTGAAGATACGCATTACTTGAATAATCTAATCCTAAAGACATTTAAAAAATTGCACCCGAAAATTATTTTGTATCATTTATACATATACAAAAAAGGCAAGTTTTCATTTAGAATGCTATAAAATAAAAAAGCGATAGGGGAAAAAAATATTTTTTCAGGATTGTGCTTAAAATGAAAAACGCGAATAATAATTAATAAAAAAAAGTTCTAGGCGTAAACTAGTTTTGTAGTTTTGTCAATAGAAATATTCGTTTAAAAATTGCAGAAAAAAAATAAATTTTCATGAAAAAATTAAAAAATGTAAATGTAATTTATTAAGAAAATATCAAAAGCTGTAGCAATTTTGTAATAAAAATACTTAAAATTTGAAACGTGTAAAAATACAAAAATAAATAAATAAAAGCCGATGACTGATTCGAACCCGCAACCCCGCAACACAGCGGTTAGAAAACGCAAGTGTGCACCGGGCCTTAGAGAGATTATTTTTTTCAGAAAGGGACCGCTAGCGGGCGAAGCTCGCTAGTTACTGCAATAATATTTTATTATTTTTTTGAAGATACGCATTACTTGAATAATCTAATCCTAAAGACATTTAAAAAATTGCACCCGAAAATTATTTTGTATCATTTATACATATACAAAAAAGGCAAGTTTTCATTTAGAATGCTATAAAATAAAAAAGCGATAGGGGAAAAAATATTTTTTCAGGATTGTGCTTAAAATGAAAAACGCGAATAATAATTAATAAAAAAAAGTTCTAGGCGTAAACTAGTTTTGTAGTTTTGTCAATAGAAATATTCGTTTAAAAATTGCAGAAAAAAAATAAATTTTCATGAAAAAATTTAAAAATGTAAATGTAATTTATTAAGAAAATATCAAAAGCTGTAGCAATTTTGTAATAAAAATACTTAAAATTTGAAACGTGTAAAAATACAAAAATAAATAAATAAAAGCCGATGACTGATTCGAACCCGCAACCTTTCGACTTGTACGATTGTACGTTACCACGACGCCACGGATTCACATGCGGCGCTCGTACTAATAAGTATTTGAAATATACGCTGAACTTTGACCCCCAATTTCTCAAAAACCAAGGCCCATTTGAAAGAATCCTTTCAGCTGAATAATTAGTGGTATGACCCCTACAACATACTTAGAAATCATCAAAATCTGTGTGCACCATGTTTGGTGGTGCCCTTGTTAGACTAATAGACCCTATCAGTTATGACGTCACAGACAGCTCAACTCCACATAGCCGAAAACACGTTTCAAACAAACAACAGAGTCCAGAAAAAGATAGAGATGAAATGTGTGTTTAGGCATAAAGCTATGATTAAAATAATTAAAAAGGGTCACAATTCAGCCAAAAAATTGTGGCTCGATATGGAAACTTCTCCTAGTTCAGCAAATTCAGCCCTTGTTCCACGTTCTTTCCCTTTTTTGGAACGATCATATTGCAAGTGGTTTTAACGGTATAGTGCATCTCTAAAACCATTTGAACTCAATGTGTTTATTGCGGCTGATATGTAGAGTTGAGTAGCCTGTGACGTCACACTGATAGTGTATAAAATCCTTACGGTCGAAATGATCTTAGATTGAAAGTTTCAATTATTTCTTATTAAACTCTCACAACTCTTTTGAGTTTGAAAGCTTACACTCTCCAGGGGTCTTCGAAATTTCTCCCTGTTAGATAAAACGAGTTGCAGTGCCTGGGCGAGGCCGCCCAACTCCTTGACGCAGAAACCATTGAGGCATAAACTGTCTCGTTGTCCTGGTTTTTAAATTTAGGAAGCCAGTGTAATACCGGTAGGTGTGAGACTATCTGTTAAAATGTACTCAACATGGCGTGTTCCACTGAAGGAAGTAGCAGCTTAGCTGATTCATATATAGATGAGTCGGCAGATGCAAGAATCAAGACAAAAGCTTTGATTTCACGAATGAAGAATGCGTTGATTCTTAGTACTGCAAAGACCCAGAAGGATAATTTGGAGGTGAGCACTATTGTCTCACAGCTAGATGTCGTTTATAAATTTTCAAATATACCGGTCATTTTTAAAATACCCTGTATATAGGGTAGATGTTATCTTGAAAAACCGTAATCGGAGAATGGCAACATTCACTGATGAATGACAAAACATTCCAAACACGTACATGAAAGACCGAATAGCACGGAGTAAGAAGCAGGAGGGGAAAGTAGTGTTAAAATTTTGCCATGCGGATTTTTTGACGATAGGCGGCGAAACCGCTGCTAGCAGGCTGTCGATCAGTGCTTCTGCAATGCTTTTCAATGGGAAAAATGATCAATTTTAAAAAAAAATTTACGAAAAATCTGAATTTTTAGAAAGTTGTAGAAATAAAAATCTGGTTAATTGAAGTTTTCTTCACAACATTCATATTTTTTATAGGTATTTGGCGCTTCATTTTCGTTTTTAAGCCATTTAAAATACGAGATCATTCTGACAAAAATCAAAGGGCAGGCCATTTAAAAACATTGAATATCGCAGATTAAAATGACTGTTGGAAGTTAGTTGAATATCGCAAAGAAACAGACTTATGATTTTTAGAAATTAAGTATTAATCAAATATTTTGGAATAAATTTTAATTTCGCGTATAGTTTTTATAACTTTAGACCTTAGACCATTTTAATAATCCATAACTTTGGATATTTATGCAATTAATGTAGAATTAAAGCTAATTCTTATTTTAATTATTTGGAGCAACTTCTTATTCATATTATGGATGTCTTGTGTGTCACCCCCACTCTGCCCCCCAGGGGAGCACATTTTTAATTTCTTTACAAAACCAGTCGTGTGACACATCGTTTCAAAGGTCTGCAACTGCTTATTCATATTATGGATGTCTTGTGTGTCACCCCCCCCACTCTGCTCCCCTGGGGGGGCACATTTTTAATTTCTTTACAACACCAGTCGTGTGACACATCATTTCCAAGGTCTGCAACTGCTTATTCATATTATGGATGTCTTGTGTGTCACCCCCACTCTGCCCCCCAGGGGGGCACATTTTTAATTTCTTTACAACACCGGTCGTGTGACACATCATTTCAAAGGTCTGCAACTGCTTATTCATATTATGGATGTCTTATGTGTCACCCCCCACTCTTCCCCCCCAGGGGAGGGAACATTTTTAATTTCTTTACAACACCAGTCGTGTTACACATCTTTTCAAAGGTCTGCAACTGCTTATTCATATTATGCATATCTTGTGTGTCACCCCCCAGGGGGGCACATTTAAGCTATTATATAGCTTTTATCGCGGGCTTTGAGCGCGGCGACCGTATCTAGAAACTCCGTAATAAAGAAAAAAATTCTAACACCCCGACTAACGTCGTTTCATTTCGGCAGACTTCTCATTTAATCAATGAAAGAAAAAAAATCGTTTTCTTATCGTTCATCACGCTCAAAAAGTGTAACTTGAATTAATATCAAAGAAAAAGAAAAAACTTGAATTAATATCAAAGACAAAAAAAAACTGCATAAATAAAAAATAAATATATAATTATAATTGCATAAGTTGATAAAAATGCTATGCAATAGCTTTACCGCGGCAGTCCCCGAGTGCCACACGTATTTTTTTTATTAAAATCTGTGCATTAGTTCTTGGGATACAGCTGTTGCATAAATCTTAAAAAATGCAATATAGCAGCGACACATATTAAGCAATTTACACCAAAAACTAATCATCATCAATTTATATCAGGGTCTACCTAAATATAAATTTTCATTAAAATCCGTGCGTAATTCTTGAGATACAGCTGTTGCGTAAACCGTAAAAAATGCAGCATAACAGCGCCACCTGTTGAGTGATTTACACCAAAAACTGATCAGCATCAATTTATATCAGGGACTACCTAAAACTAAATTTTTATGGGAATCCGTGCGCTAGTTCTTGTGATTCAGCTGTTGCGTAAATCATAAAAAATGAAGCATAGCAGTTGAGCGATTTACGCCAAAAACTAATCAGCAATAATTTATATCAGGGTCTTACCTAAATATCAATTTTTATTAAATTCCGTGATTTTTTTCTTGAGATAGGTATCCGTAATAAAGAAAAAAATCCCTAACACTCCGACTAACGTCGTTTCATTTCGGCAGACTTCTCATTTATTCAATAAAAGAAAAAAATTTGTTTTCTTACTGGTCATCACGCTCAAAAAGTGTAACTTGAATTAATATCAAAGAAAAAGAAAAAACTTGAATTAATATCAAAGACCAAAAAAAAAGAAAAAAACTGCATAAATAAAAAATAAATATATAATTATAATTGCATAAGTTGATAAAAATGCTATGCAATAGCTTTACCGCGGCAGTCCCCGAGTGCCACACGTATTTTTTTTAATTAAAATCTGTGCATTAGTTCTTGGGATACAGCTGTTGTATAAATCTTAAAAAATGCAATATAGCAGCGACACATATTAAGCAATTTACACTAAAAACTAATCACCATCAATTTATATCAGGGACTACCTAAATATAAATTTTCATTAAAATCCGTACGTAGTTCTTGAGATACAGCTGTTGCGTAAACCGTAAAAAATGCAGCATAACAGCGAGTGTCACCTGTTGAGTGATTTACACCAAAAACTGATCAGCATCAATTTATATCAGGGACTACCTAAAACTAAATTTTTATTGGAATCCGTGCGCTAGTTCTTTAGATTCAGCTGTTGCGTAAATCATAAAAAATGAAGCATAGCAGTGACACGTGTTGAGCGATTTACGCCAAAAACTAATCAGCAATAATTTACATCAGGGTCTTACCTAAATATCAATTTTTATTAAATTCCGTGAATTTTTTCTTGAGATAGGGAACCCACAAAATGTCTGTCACAGACAGATGTTTTATAAAAGCATGTTTTGTGGAATCTTTGACCCCTAAAACGTGTACAATCCGTCGAAAACCAGAATTCGAAAATTTATACGAATCCAATACTTTCTTCTTGTAGAGATAGAAGGAAAAAAAATTGGTGCTGGTAGAAAATATTTGATGCTGCTCCCTCAATCTCCTCGGACGGTGCGATCCCCCCCCTTGCCTTTCACATGGGCCTGAATGTCCGGATGGAAAAGATGGGGATTTTAAAGCAAAAATTCCTGAATGAGCTAAGAACAATTTTGATTAATAGATTTATTTTTACTGCACAGTCACAAATAAAAGATAGAAGCAAAGTTAAAAAATATATAAATACGTGTGGCACTCCGGGAACTGCCGCGGTAAAGCTATTGCATAGCATTTTTTATCAACTTATGCAACTATAATTATTTATTTATTTTTTATTTATGCAGTTTTTTTATATTAATTCAAGTTTTTTCTTTTTCTTTGATATTAATTTACTATTATTTATACTTTATACTATTTATTTTACTATTATTATCCTTATTTAATATTACACTTTTTGAGCGTGATGACCGATAAGAAAACAATTTTTTTTCTATTAATGAATAAATGAGAAGTCTACCGAAGTGCCGAAATTTGCCGAAATGAAATGAAGTTAGCCGGAGTGTTAGGTTTTTTTTCTCATTACGGAATTTCTAGATTCGGTCGCCGCGCTCAAAGCCCGCAATAAAAGCTATGCAACAGCTTAAATGTGCCCCCTTTGGGGGGATGTAACACAAGACATGCATAATATGAATAAACAGTTGCAGGCTTTCAGAACATTTTTTACTTTAAAGATTTATGAAAAGCATCTTATCATCTGCCAATTAATTTCTGTGAATAGACATTAATGTGAAGATTTAGCATTGAGGAAATTTTGCAGAAAATTTCATTTATAATAATCCCCCCCCCACACACATACATTTGCCAATATTTCAAGTAGCTGAAGGTGAAGGAAAGAGGGGAGGCTTGGGACTTATTTCTCAAATTCAACAGTAACTTTATTTAAAGCATAAAATATCACTGAAAAGTGTGAAAGAATAAAATATGAAATAAGATAAAAGGAATTTTTTTTTTAAATTGCATCATTATTTTATTCAGCTGTAATTTTATTTATAAAATTTGATGCATTCAATGAGGTATTTTTTTAGAACTTACCAAGGGGAATTCGGCTGCTGAGAGACAAGCACCCTTAACTGTCTGTCAAAGGACAACATTTGATCATTTGATTTAATACACATCAAAAATGTGATTATCCAAATTTCCAATAATTAGTAAGCATATAAGACAATGACATAGCTACAATGCAGTGGATGTAAAAGGTGTCACCATCCCCAGCCCCATCTGTCATCTTTTTTCAATTACAATTCTACGTTATTACAACAAAAGACCATACCATTCCTTATTTACCTTTTGCGCTCCTGAGTAAAAAAAAATCACAGGTGAGACTCATAACTTAACCCATAATCTGTATAATTCAATGTGGTGTCTGTATGTAGAAGAGAATTCTTTCTTTTAAAGTTTTCTTTTGCTAACCAATCATTGGAAAGGTTGCTTTTTGTTCTCTGGTCATACTGTATTTAGAAAAAATTCACATTCTTAAAAAAAAAAAAAAAAAAAAAAAAAACTTTGTTGTGTCATGTGCTAGAATTTTCATTTTACTTCAGAATTCTTTTCCAAAATCTTATAAGATGATAAATACATAGATTTGCGAAAATAAATTGGATGTCACCCCTTAGAGGGTGACACCCACGCTGGACCCCCCCCCCAGGAACATAGCTAAGGGGGTGCTATGGGCGGCTCAGCCACCCCTAAAGTATATCGAGTCCCTCCTGGAAAAGGTTCCAAGGTCACTAAATAATTTGTTCCGAAAATTCAAAGAAAAACATGTTCAAAAATCTAATTTAGTTTTTAGCCTTTTTCCCAGTTTTGCAGAAATACTAAATTGTAGCTAAAATAAATATTTCAACATTTGCTTATCATTATTTTGCTTTCAACATTTGCTTATAGGGAGCTAACATGATGCTTAATTTTGAACTAGTTATAAATTCAAATTTTTCAACATCCTATTATTTTCTTAACATAAAATAAAGTTATTACAACAGTTTAATAAGAAACATTGTACCTACAATGTGAATATGCACTAATTTATCTTTTTGCATCATTGAGAGGCAGAAAAAAAATAAGCCCCCCCCTCCCCTCTATTGTTCACTTCTAATTATGGCCCTAACCCTCCCCCCCCCTTCCCCGCTTGCTACGCCACTGATGTAAGAGAATGTAAGCATGGCTATTCTGGAGGTAATTCTGACAAGGAAGGTCTCCATACGGGCATACTCAGAAAATTCTGAAAAAATTGCAGAATGTTCTTCTCATTAAAATTTTTGGCAGAACCCCGATAGAACGTTTGTAAAAAAATAATGAACATTTCTTTTATTTGACGATTTATCATCAGTTGGCGAAAAAATAAAATTTCAAAAAATACTTTATATCAAATTCTTTTTAAGGTAAAAATATTTCATCTTGAACTTGTTTAAAGAAATTTTATTTATATAAAAGTCAGTTTTGTAAGCTTTAGTTTGTTTTAACTATATTTTTGTCATAATATATTTAGAATGAATATTAACTGTGAAATTTTATGAATTAAAACAAAATTTAAATTAATTAAAATTGTTTCAATCTCAAAATTAATTCCAATCTAATTGAGCTTTGTCGATTCAATTTTGTTGCTATGGAAACAAAAAAATTTCTGATATTGAAATGCATTGCAGCAGCATTCTTCACCTGGCCTTTATTTTGTCATAAGCTTAAATATATGAAAAAATTCTCTTCAATATGAAAATATTTTTTATAAAAGAAATTATTTTTAAAGTGATAAATAACTGCAGCAAAAGCAAGATAAATATGTAATTTAAAATATACCTATGTGTCAAACTCCCTCATTGTTCAATTTTAAATTCATTAAATACTATTTACATGTATTCTAAAATTTAATTGACAAGAAATTTTCAGCTGCATTAAAATCGTTTGATTCTCACGAGGGAAAATGCTGTTCGCCAAATTGTGTGACGCCTTCGTCTTTTCATGCCAAATACTTGAAAGTATTTTATTTTTTTACTGAGTTTCTTATGTAATTCTGCCGCTAAATTTGACTGAAAATTTATTACACACATGAGTAGTTTAATCAGTATTTTTTTTTTCAAAAAATTCTGTGTATGCCCAGTATGGACACCTTCCTTGTGAGTTTTAAAAAATGTTCTGAAAAGTTACTCCAGAGGAGAGGAGAGGGGACTTCACTGTCATGGGATAAGATGAGACAAGCACTGTTGTAAATTTAAGAATGAAAAAGAAACTTTTTGGTGAGGAAAGAAAATCGTGCAAAGAAATTAAATTCAATAAAAAAGGAAAAACAAAATGACTATTTTAGCACAAACATGGTTAAAATTACCCATTTGTAGCAGATAATTTCATTTGGCACAACTAGTGCAAGATTATAAGTATCCACATAAGTGAAAATTTTCTAGATTTATTCAAATGGCACAAACATTTTTTCAACAGGTAATTTTATTTAATGAATGCAATGAAATAAATCAGTATAACATAGAAAGAAAACACATTATAATGCATAGAAATTTTCTGCATAGTTCCAATCGAAAAATAGAAAGCAACATTAATACTAAATAAGTGGTATTACATAACAAACACTTCCTCAACTTTATTTAATGTGGGAGCTATATAAGATTAAATAAGACATTACAAAGAAAAAAAAAAAGAAAAGAAAGAAAAAAAAGAAAGTAATGTTGTAAGTAGTAATATTGTTGGTATAGTGTAACTTTTCAGAATGATAACAGACAAGTACCATTTTTCTAAATGAAAGAAAACAATGCAACATTTTCTTTTTAATCAGCGCAACTACAATACTTATTGGCAATGGATCTAATATCACGAAGACATTGGAATTTCAGATTCTTGGTTTCGTAAATTAGTTTGATATTTTATGTAATTTTTGATGAATATTTTTATAACAACTTCAGCATGAGATTAATTATTTAAAAAACATTTATTTTGAATAGAACAGAATACAATCGAATTGAGCAACACAATGTTTTAAATGAACCGTCAATAAAAATTGAAACGAATTACCTGTTTGGAAAATAAATGTGAATAATATTCATCAAACTAATTATAAATGAATAAATAAAGTTATCTGCTATAAATAAACAGTTTAATAATACTTTAAATAACTACCGGTAGAATATAAGTTCCAATACACGAAATTTTGTGTAGTCACACTATCAAACTGTAAATTGTAGAATTTTAGTTAAAGGGTAACAAAAAGAAAATATCTGAGCATTTATTTATTTTAGTAAAGAGGGTGAGATCAATAAATTCATATTTTAAAAATTACCTGATACACCAGACGAGATAAAACACAAGACGCAATGCAAGAATGAATCATCACTTTTGACGATACGGAAATAAAAAGAGAATCATTCATTGAATTAAACTGTGAAAAAAAATTATATCCGAAGGCGTATTTAATCACTGAATTCGCGAATTCTTACTTATTTCTTCCTAATTTTTTTTTATAAATAAATGTTTTATATTATCAGTTAAAAATTTATTGATTGAATCATTATTCGTGAATAAATTCTTCCTTTGTGATTCATTCATTGTGTTAGCATCTCTGTATTTTGTGGGAAAATGTCTGCGATTGAACTTGGCGCTGTGGTTTAAAGCTTTGAGGGTATTACTCTCTTATCCCGTCGACAAATTTCGCCAAATTATACAAATCACCAAAGTAATTGCCAATTTATACATATTGACTCAATTTTTATTTTAAATAACAAAAAAAACAAATAATTTGTGGAATATTAATAAAAATACAAATAAAAAGTCAAAAAGTTTAAATAAAAATCACTTAATGACATTTTAAACACGTAAATCGTATTTAATGTCATTGAATGTGACATTCACGATCATCCATTATGGGCATTTAATCTTATAGTTTGGTGATAATTTTTTGGTCGATGGGATAACCTAGTAGTACAACAAAAACAAACTACACATTGCTCTCTCATTTTTCTTGATTTTTTTTTTTCACTGTAAGCCTTTCTGTGGAATGCTATAATTAACATTAGCTCTAATTTTCTAATAGCTTAGTTTAATAAAAAATTTTGGTACTACACTGTTATCTCGTTGATCAAAGTACTATCCCCAAATTATAAGATTAAATGCCAATAATGGATGATCGTGAATGTCAATTCAGTGACATTAAATATGATACACGTGTTTAAAACGTCATTAAGTGATTTTTATTTCGTATTTGTATACTTATTAATATTCTACCAATTATTTTTCTTTTATTATTTAAAATAAAAATTATGTCAATATGTATAATTTGGCAATTTGCATAATTTGGCGAAATCGGTCGATGGGATAACAGAGAGGTAGTACCAAAATTTCTACACAGCCTAATTTACCATCAATACAACTAGCAGAAAATCTGAATGAAATTTGTCAATTTTCGATGGAGATAGCAAATATACACATATATTTATTTACAGTAAGGAAAAAATAAGATTTTCTTTTATTTTAGCTAATTTTTTTCCCACATCCAAACAATTCTTGTTTGCAAACACTTTCATGAAATTAATATTTGATTAGTTTTTTGATTTTGTTTTATTTAAGTCTTTCAGAACATTTTTTACTTTAAATTTTATGAAATGGATCTTATCATGTACCAATTAATTTCTGTAAATAGACATCAATGTGAAGATTTAGTATTGAGGAAATATTCCAGAAAATTTCATTTATAATCATTCCCTTCACCCCCCCCCCCCACACACACACATACTTTTACCAATATTTCAAGCAGCCGAAGTTGATGGGGCGGGGGGGAGGCTTGGGACTTATTTCTTGAATTCTACGGTAACTTTATTTAAAACATAAAATATCACTGAAAAGCATGAAAGGATAAAATATAAATAAAAGATTTTTTAAAAAATGCACCACCATTGTATTTTTGCACTATTTTATTCCACAGAATTCGATGCATTTCATCAGTTGTTTACAAACACAAAATGTTTCGGGAACAAAAAATGTTTCGGGCTTGGGCCTCGTAAAACGAGCCCGAACTCATCTCTAATACAGATGGGAAATGATAATTCCACCATGTGATTATCATGGAGAACAGAGGGGTTGGGGGTTGTACAAATCTGCTTCCTTTGAAAATGAGAAATACTGCTATGCAAAATTCAAATTAATATGGAGGTATGTTTGTTGGTTAGTTAAATTTCGTTTTTTGTGGCCATGTTTTGACATTCATAAGGGCTCATTTTTTTTTAAAAACCAGAACATTTTATTTATTCATGTGTAGAAAATATTAAAAGAACTCTTTTCTAAATTGCATACTACAAGTTAAGTTATTTTAATGCTACTTTGATCAAAATGATGGGGGGGGGGGGGGGGAAAGGGAACTAAAGTTGTGTTTATTTATTTTAGCATTTCATTACTGTTTTAAATGAAAACTTGTGATAATTACAGATTTATGTTGACGGATATCTTTGTTTTATATCGATTATGTTTTATCTATGTTTATATATCTTTTTCTTATTCATTAGGTTTAGTTTTGAGCAAATTCTCATCCTTCTTCACGCAATAAAAAATTGTGTTAGGTCCTTTTTAAAAGAAGTACCACACAATTATATTTTCTGCAAATGAAAACTTGTCTAAAATGGAAATTCGATAGGTTTTATGGGGTTCTGTTTTATTAGGTTTTACTACATAAGATATTGTTTGTACCCAACATGTTCAGGTTAAAAAATTTGGGCACTCCCCTCGTTCAAAAGGCTGGTTACGCCTATGCACAACAAGTTCAAGATTATAAATACCCACATAAGTAACAATTTTCTAGATTAATTCAACTGGCACAAACATTTTTTCAACAAGTAATTTTATTTAATGAATGCAATGAAATAAATGATAAATGATTATAACATAGAAAGAAGACACATTATAATGTATATAAATTTTCTTATTCTTCCAATCAAAAAAGTAGAAAGCAACATAATACTAAATAAGTGGTATTACATAACAAATACTTTCTCAACTGCATTTAATGTTGGAACAATGTAAGTTTTAATAGGACATAAATAAAAAGATATCCCATAAGTAGTAACTTTGTTGGTACAGTGTAACTTCTCAGCATGAAAATAGACAAGTATCATTTTTCTAAATGAAAGGAAAAAAATGAAACATTTCCTTTTTAATCAGTACATCTACAATACTTATTGGCAACGGATCTAATATCACGAAGACATTGGACTTTCAGATTCTTGGTTTCGTAAATCATTTTGATATTTTGAAAATTTTAAAAAAAAATTTTATATAATAACTTCAGCATGAGATTAATTATATAAAAAATATTTACTTTCAATAGAACAGAATACAAATAAATTGAGCAACACAACGTTTTAAATGAACCGTAAATAAAAATTGACACGAATTCCCTGTTTGGAAATATAAATTTGAATAATATTCATCTAACTACAAATGAATAAATAAAATTATCTGCTATAAAAAAACAGTTTAATAATACTTTAAATAACTACCGGTAGAATATAAGCTCCAATACACGAAATTTCGTGTAGTCATATTATCAAACTGTAAATTGTAGAATTTTAGTTAAAGGGTAACAAAAAGAAAATTTCTGAGCATTTACTTATTTTTGTAATGAGGGGGATATCTTTCACAAATTACTATAGATGCGTACTTTTATAACTTCTAAAATAATTTAATAAGAATAAATACAAAACATTGCTTTGTCGGAACAAGCGCACATAGATAAGTTACGTCATTCCACGTCAAATCAACCACAAAAATGGGGAAAAAACACCCACCATCACAGATTTTTATGAAACTTGGTATACTTCTCTTCTTTGTGGTTATAAGTAACCCCCTAATTTTTTTTTTACTTATCTCAATAATTTTTTATTTTGTAGCCCTTTGAAATTTTGGGATTTTGCATCATTTGTCTTTTTGAGATACACAAAATGAACTGGTATTGTCCATTTTAAAAAATTATTTCTCTGTAACTAATGTTACAATCTTTTTTTTTTTAATTATATAAAATGTTAAAACATTGAAAATTTAAGGAAAAATTATTTAAACAGACTAAATTTATATTAAGTAATTTTTAAAAAATTGTAAAGTTGAAATTAAAAAAAAAAATTACCAAAAAAGTTATTGTCAAAATTTTGAATTTTCAACATGAGGGTCAAAATTAAATTCATAGTTTCTTTTCTAAAAACAATTATAAATATATATTCTGACTTACCCAGTAGAAAAATTTGTGGCACTTTGAAGAGTTCCTCCCCCCCCCCTCCCCCTATTTCAAAAAGCAAAAAACTATTGTGAAACAATTTCTTCCATTTACTTTGCTAAAAAATGACACTTTTTTTTCTGTTAAAGATTATAAACACATTCACTTTTGTATGCATTAACAATTTTATAACTTAATATTTTCATAATGAAGTGCATTTTTTACTATGATAAAAAATAAAAACTCTTGCGGGTCATTCCATGTCAAATCAACGAAGAAAAATATACTTTTGAGATTGACATCAAGCAATTTTAATGAAATTCACAGGATTGTTTCTACTTATGTAATAATGCAATAAAATATTTTTTCTAGATTTTTTGCAGCCTTTTTTTAGGGGGGAGGGCTTCATGAAAAAGTGGAAAACAAGTAAAAAATGACATTCTGGTAGTTAAAAAATACAATTTTCTCAACTCCTATGATAGGTATAGAATTTATCTTGGTGTTGTTTTGAAGGTCTTTGTGTGGGCTTTCATATGACATATCACTTAACAGGATTTATTAAATTTAATATTTCAAGGTCATCGAATATTATCTTTGACCTTGAAAATATTAAAAAGTCCATTTTTGAAAAATCTGAAAAAAATATAATTTTTAGTTCTTAATATGACAGACATTCTGTAAAAATTTCATATTGGGATTGCAATGGGATCACATAAAAATTAAATAAGAAGCAACTTGCATTACGGATAACTGTCATTTGTAGCTTTGTGTTGTGGTCATTCTAGTCCTCACTGTTAGATTGCAGCTATTCAGACGAATATTGCAATACTATATTTTGCAATTAAATGGGCTTAAATTAATTCATTTTATCTGCTTAGCATTCTGCAACTTTTGCATGAAGTATTCAGTAAAAATAAAAGTAAATTTTACTTAATAAGATGATTTTTTTTAACAATTTTTTTACAGTTATGTCAAGTGTAATGTCTCCCTTAGAACAAAACCACATGGCCCCATATGGGGAACTACCATTTCGGTGTTGCTTAAAAATATTTTCTTCCACAGAAACAACATACTTAATCTCAGAATAATTCTTATTGTACAAAACTTAAAAAAATTAAAAGATATTATTAAAAAAAGTTTTATATGAAAAATATCATATGTTTATTTTAAATTTCTTGTAACAAAGTAAAAAAATTAAACATGACTTTTGTTAAAATTGAAAATATACCAATACCTAAAAGAAAATCTTCAATTAAATACAGCAATCATTATTCTAGACTTTAGTGAAAATTATGCATTTGTCGTTCAGGACGAAGTACAAGGATATCATTGGACTTCTGAATCTTGCACTTTACACTCTGTGTGTATTCATTATAAAAATGCTGAAGGAGTGAAGATGGTTTCATCTCATTGTATCATCAGTGACGATTTGAAGCATGATGTAAGTATGGTGTATAAAACTCAGGTAAAAGTTTTGAAATTCATGAAAGAAAATTCTCCACATATTGAAGAAATACAGTAAAACCTCTAAATAACGGACACCTCGGGAACGCAAAAATTGTCCGCTATTCGGAGGTGTCCGCTATTGGGAAAACCTTAGAGATTCAATAATCTCTAAAAAATACTTAATGTTTCATTAATTGGCTTTTATATGTCCTAAAACTTCTATTACATGATTAATCAGAAATTAAAATTATTTTTTAAGCAATAAAACTGAAATAAAATTGTTTACGCCTCCATCCACTGTCTAGTACACTCTTGTGAAAAAAAACTGTTACAAAAGTTTACTTGCTTGCGATTACATGTATTTTGTTTTTTAATGTGACGTTATTGGACATTATAGCGTTCCGGGACGGAAAGAGGAGGGGGGTTGCACTTTTTGAGCATTAAAAACATAAAATCGCAAAATCATCCGGGGGAACGTTTCGAATACTTTGGGAGATGTCCCTCCCGGGAAACTTTCTGAATACAACATTGGACGTGGTGGAGGGGGACTTTCCCCAAACCATCCTCCACATTTATCTGTGATCGCAAAATTTGTGATACATTTTCCCAATAAATTTAGACGCTTTTAACTTTTTTTTTCATTTTTTTTCCTCGATAAAAGATACTTTTTCATTCTTTATCGTCGAAAATGGTGTCCGCTATTCGGAATGTCCGTTATTTAGAGGTTAAACATAGAAAATTTTAAGTTTTGGGAGTGGGGATTAGAAAATTGTCCGTTAAATAGAGGTGTCCGCTATTCGGGAGTGTCCGTTATGGAGGTTTTACTGTACATTACTTTAGTGATGGATGTGCAGCAGCACAGTACAAAAATAAATACAATTTCCTTAATCTTTCCCACCATGAGAATGATTTCAATTTAAAAGCAGAGTGGTCCTTTTTTGCTACAAGCCATGGCAAATCGGAATGCAATGACATAGGTGGGACTGCAAAACGGTTAGCCAGAAAAGAGAGCCTTCAGAGACACCTAGATAATCAAATTATATCTCCTAAAACATTTTTTGATTTCTGTGTTGCACATATCTCAAACATAAATTTTCATTTCATTAGTAGAGATGAATTGCAAAGAACCCGTTCATTTTTTGAACCATCCTTCAAAGATCTTCAGACACTCCCTGGAACTCGCAATTTCCATAACTTTCGACCAGTGGATGCAGTAGGCACAATAGAAGCAAGAAGAATTAGCAGCGATGAAGGACCTGCTGTTACTTTCAACTTAAAAAATATCCCACAGTTTTCAAAAATAGATAATTTATACCCTGGATGTTTCATTGCCTGTACTTATGATGATTTGTGGTATTTTGGAATGGTGTCTGAAGTTAATCAAGATGAGAAGGATGTTTTAGTGAAATTTCTACACCCAAATGGACCTTCACCATCATTTTACTGGCCTAGTTCTGATGATATTTGCAGAATACCATTTCCTCATGTACTAAGTATTGTAGAATCGCCTCGTACAATAACTGGAAGAACATATGTCTTTTCTAATGAGTGTATGCTCTTAGTAGAAAAGAAGATGAATAGCAGACCGTTGCATTAAAAAAGAAAAAAAAAACACTGAATTGGTAAATTATAAGATTTAACAATCTATTATGAAAGTTATATAATTATAAATCAATATTACATAATAACTTAATTATCATTTTTTTTATTTTTAGTGAAATATATCTGTATAGGTACAGTGCTGCATGCAAATTACAAGTTTTATGATATCTTGTTTTTGATTTGTTTATTATTTATTAATGTTTAACTATTTTAAAATAAAAAAACTTATATGAAGTTTAATTTTAATTCAACTTTTATTTTTAATGTTTATACAGCTTAATTTTAATAGTTATTATTAATAATTCAATTTTTAAATATGTGTAAATTTTTGTCACAAAATAATCATTTTTGTAAAAATGGGAGGAGGGGAGGGGGAATCATTAAAAGTGCCATAGTTTTTTTCATTGAATAAGTTAAAGCACATGTTTATGATCATTTTCAATAATGAAATCATGCTTTTAATTTAGACCCTCATGTTAAAAATTTTAAATTTTGAAAATGACTTTTTTGACAATTGTTTTTAAAAAATTCAACTTTGTCAATTTTTAAAAATTATTTAATATAATTTTAGATTGATGGAATATATTTTTTTAAATTCTCAATATCTTAATGTATAATTTCAATTTTTTTCAAAAAGATTTTAGCCTTAGCAATTGAGAAATAATTTTTTTTGTAAACAACAGCAGCTAAATCTGAAAGTCCCATGAATGACAAATGATGCAAAATCAGAAAATTTCAAAGAGCGATAAAATAAAAAGGAAATGAAATAAAGAAAAAAGAATTTAGGGGGTTACTTATAATCATAAAAATTATAAGTACACAAAGTTTCATGAAAATCTGAGATGGTGGGTGTTGGGGCCTGGTTGAATTGACATGGAATGACAACCAAAGAGGTGCGATATTTTAAATATAATAAGAACTGCCGCTACGGCTTTAAGTTTTAAACTGCACGTTACCAAGAGTTGCCATTACACATAAATAATAATAATAATATATTACAATATCAATAAATCCATATTTTAAAAGTTATCTGATACACCAACCAGACAAGATAAAACACAATACGCCAATGCAAGAATGAATCGCGACTTTTGACAATACGGAAATTAAAAAAAAAAATCACTTATTGAATTAAACTGCGAAAAAAAAAAAAAATTTAAATCCGAAGGCGTATTTAATTGCTAAATTCGCGAATTCTTACTAATTCTTTCTGTTTTTTCTTATAAATAAATGTTTCAGTTATGAGTTAAAAATTTATTGATTGAATCACAATTCGTGAATATATTGTTCCTCTGTGATTCATACATTGAGTTAGCGTCTCTGTAGCGAATTATTTCATGTGGTAGTGTTCTTCTGGCTTGTGCATCTGCTTCTTATTTTAAATTTAGAATGCAACAATTGAAATAAAGTAAGTTCCATAATATGTATTATTTATAATTATAGTATGTAAATTGCATTTTGTAAAGTGCTTTTCCCAAATTTATACATACATCCAAATGATAGTTGTACATATAAAAAGAAATGGCAAACGCGTCAGAAAATATGTATGAATTGCCACTTTTTCTTCTATAAATAAATATATTTTATATTGCGCTGATTATTTTTGTAGCGTACAAAGTTTGTACATCCTTTTTTAAAGCATTTTTTTAAACATAGGAAAGTATTTTGCATGATTATTATAATATGATAATATTGCGCAATGTCTCATTATAAATAATCATAAACTGTATTTTTAAAAGACTGTAATTTATGAAATCCGTTCTTTTAAAATTGTTTTTCTTTTCGCAACATTGTTTTCTGTTCGTTTAATTAAATGTATTGTATTTCTGCTAGAATAAGAGAATTCAGATCTTGTTTCTTATTTAAAAGATGTTTGTATGGACCACATTGTCATTTTGTTCCAAAATTTTTTGAACAACCTGTGTGTTTATAACCTTAATGACAAACCTATAATACATTACAACCCATTCCAGACTTATTTTTTTTCTTTTGGTGCATTTGAAAACTTTCTTGCTAAATCAAAAGGAACAGGAACATTTTAAATTCTTCCTGAGATGTCACCATCAAAAGGTTGTATTATTATATTTTCTACTCTAATTCCTGCCTGTCGAATAAATAGTATATGACTATCCTTTTTTATTTTCTTTTTTCAATTTCTTCAAAATTTCTCTTTGATTTTAAAATATTTCTTTTACAGTGGAATAATATATTATTTACCTGTTTTAATTAACAGAAAAAAAACAATTAAATTTAAAATCTTACAAATTAAAAAAAACATTTAAAACTACCCTCTTCTTAAAATGAATCAAAGTAAAGAATTTAGATCATAAATTACAAAAAATAAACTGCTAAATAAACCCTTTATAAGCTATGATGAGTAAATAAACTATACTAAGTATTATTATTATTATATTATTGTTCTTGCTAGCTTTGCTAAGCCAACAAGTAGTAAAAGATTAAGGATTAATTAAATCCATATAATTGGTGTCATTCTTTGTTCCTGACTTGGCATAAATAATGCACAATTAATATGTGTTAATTTCTGTTAAATTATTTATATGTTTTTTTTCTTCAGTGTTTTATTATTATTTTTTTATCAAATAAATAATTGACAGTAAATTTTTTCTCTTCAAACCCTTCAAAATTTGTCTTTAATTTTAAAATAAGTGCTTTAGTATAAAGAAATTGGGTACTTATTGGTTATCCCATCGCCCATTATACAAATAGCCAAAGTAATATCCAAATTGTACCTATTGACATAATTTTCATTTTAAATAACAAAAAAAAAAATAATTAATAGAATATTAATAAAATTTTAAAAAAGGCGAAATAAATATCACTAAATGGTGTTTTAAACACATGTACCCTATTTAAAGCCATTAAATGCAACATTCACAATCATCCATTATTGAAATTTAATCTTATAACTTGGCAATAATTTTTTGGTCGATGGGATAACGAAGTAGTACCAAAAGTTGTGTTCACAGCCATGAAATTTAAAATCTTGTTAATTAAAAAAGCTTTCTTATGCAATAACTTAAAGGATAATTTTTATAGTGCATATAATACGCTAATTACAGTGGTTTATTATTTTTTTTAAAATCTTGTTTATTGGAATAAAACTATCTGTTTTGAATATTATGTACATTTTAACATCTTTAAAGTATTTGGCTAGCAGAGTTCTAAAAAAAATCTTGATGCAATTACCTTTTTTAAATGTTATTTAAATTTTAACATCTTTAAAATCTAAAGTAATAAAGTATTTGTCTAGCAAAATTTTTCGGTTAACATCTGTGCAGTTTATTTGAACTATGAATGTCAGTAAAAAAATAAATTGCAACATAAAATTTTCTGTCATTATACGATTAAATTACAAGTTCTGGAATTGCAGAAGATTTACTAAAAGAACATATCTTACAAGTAATGTAAAGAACATGGGTCAGTATATTGAATTTTAAAAATGTCTACTGTTACAATCAAAATATGATCATTTTGTCCATTTTATTACAGATGCCCACAAAATGAATGAATCATGAAAAAAGAGATCATTCATGAATAATGAATCAGTCGATAATGCTGTTGTAGACAGATAAAATTTTGTGTCGTCATCCGATCAAGTTACAAGGCCCTGCCTTTTTCATCTACTTGCAAAATTTACTCCGTTATCAAATTACAAGTTCTAAAACTTCATCAAGAATAACTAAATAAACACATCTTACCATTTATTTATTTTAGTAAAGAAAATAGGTCAGTATGTTGAATTTAAAAAATATTATTTCATAAAACGCTTGCAAGCTTGAATTGTTTGAGTGCATGGAGAAAAAAAATGGTACTACTTGGTTATCCCATTAACAAATTTTGCCTAAGTGTGCAAATCGACAAACTAATAGCTAAATCATGCATATTGACATAATTATTATTTTGAATAATGAAAAAACAAATAAATTATTAAAATGTTGATATAAATACAAATGAAAAATTTAAATAAAAATCACATGATGATGTTTTAAACATGTATTTCACGATTAATGTCACTGAATGTGGCATTCACTATCATCTGTTATTGACATTTAATCCTGTAATTTGGCGATCATTTTTAGGTCGACAGGATAACCAAGTAGTACCAAAACAATATTTAGAAGTAAAGAAACAGAAAAGATAATTGAAAGAAAAGCTTTTTTTTTGTCTGTATATATAAAAACTACTGTATATATAAAAAATTGTTATCTACATCAATAATCGACAAATTTCATTCCGATTTTATGCATTGATAGAGTAAATTAGGATGTGTTACAAATTTTCATTAAATTAAACTAGAAGAAAATCAGAGCATGTCACAGAAAATCTCATAACACATACACAAAAAAAAAAAAAAAAAAAAAAAAAAAAAATCAAGAAAAATGAGCAAGCAATGTGTAGTTTGTTTTTATTTATTCCATTCAGTTAAGTTGGAGGTCAAAATTTTATCATCTCCTTTGCATGAATTTTCTAATGTTTTGTTTTGTGCAAAGAAAACACGCATAGATTTTGGTATTATTATTAAAGAATAAAAGACTTTTTCTATTACGTAAGGTCTTTTTCTCTTTTAGAAGAGTGACATTTTTTAAATTTTGGAGTAATTTATATTTTAATGATTTTTACTAATTTTATGTTTGAGTATAGTTTATTTTTTACCATTGTTCATATAGAATTATCTACCATATAATCTTGTGTATAAATCGATCCCCTATCTTATGTTATTAAAGATACGGAAAAAGTCAAAACTCTCGGATAAGTCAACCCTACTCCAAAAAAATCAAGTCTATTATATTTTTTTTCTCATTTTTTGCATGAGAAAAATCTATACAAATTCTATTCTTTTAAATATAAAAAAGGTTCTGTGAATGTGTCAACAAGTTTACATTTCAAGCAAAGATTAATAGAAAATGAAAAAAAAAACTCTTCTTGGTACTACTAGGTTATACCGTCAATAAAAAAAATATCACCAAACTATAAGATTAAATGCCAATAATGGATGATCATGAATGTCACATTCAATGACATTAAATTCATGTGTTTAAAATGCCATTAAGGGATTTTTATTTAGACTTTTTATTGATATTCTACTAATTATTAGCTTTTTCGTCAGTTAAAATAAAAATTATGTCAATATGTATAATTTGGTGAAATTGGTCAACGGAATAACAGAGTAGTACTCTCATCTTTTTCATACTGCGAAAAAAAATTGTATTTCTTATGTAAGTTGACTAATTTGTTTCAAATTTTCAGCAAGTTGAAATAATATTAAACTAATCTGCATGACAAATTTTTCTTACAATATAAGCAGTTATTAAAAAGTTACGATGCCTGCCAAAAAGTCCCTTAATAGAAACTGTAAAGTAAGAAATTATGTGTGGTTTACATTTGTTTATTCAGCTCACTAAGAAAAACTGAACGTTGAATATTCACAGAATCACATCATGAGCATTGGGTAGGTATTTAAATAAAATGTTTGGCTAAGCAGAAATAAACAGATAGCTTGTTTTTCAACTAAAGATTTAAAAGAAATAATAAAAAGTATAATAGCAAACTATCCAAAATAAGATGTTTACATTTTAATCTACAAAGCTTCGAAAATCAGTAATGTAATTTTTTTTAATGAAATTTTCGGAAATTGATGAGAGGAGGCTTTCATTTCGGTGCAGAAGTATTTCAGAATCTTATGTTAAATGAGTCAATAATTCAATCAGGGCGTATTGCACAATTAAATCATCAAAGGATTAGGACAACAAAACATCATTACAGGATAGATACTGATTTCCTTTTATAGAGTAACGAAGAAAAATATCATAGAAAAATCGAAATTAGAGAACCAGTGCAAAATATTGGACATCTTCAGTGTAAAAAGCATAGAGAAAAATTAAGTTGGTTATCTAAAATTTGCAATAATTCAGATGAGTTTTTTTTTTTTTTTTTTTTTTTTACTTTTCTAAATTTGTATATATATATCAAATATTTACTTCAGTTTTCTTGTTTTTTTTTTTTTAAGTACAGTTGACTCAGGGAAATTGGCACACCTTAGAGATCTGCACGGGCCGGAATTTCTGGACTCGGCCCGTTATGGGCTGATATAATTTTTACTATTTCTAAAAAAATCACATTTTTATTTTATAATTAAGATTCCTTCAAAGAATACTGCGTACATATCTATGGAATAATTTTACATAACATTTTACAAAAAATACACATTAGCAAAATTATTGATTACTTAAATTTTTAGACTTTCAACATTCAAATAAAGATTCCTTAAAAAAATTAATATGGTTTTAGAATAAAACAAAAAAAAGTTAAAAACGCCCTAACTCTTGAAACTCTGTAATAAAAATAGTGAAAAAACACCGATAACACTGGCGATAATTAATAATCAGAATAATACACTTTGTAAAAATCACCATTAAACGAAAAAACAAAGCAGAGTGCATTTCGAGCTATTCTGTACCCTTACGGACTCGTGTTGGTTCAACTGATGGAGAGCTGTTATTGTTGTGGCTTGAAACGCGCCCTGCTTTATTTTTTTGTTAAATGGTTATAAAAGTAGATTTATGAAAATATTTCTATATCATTTTATTAAAGATTCCAAATCCAAATTCATTTTCATATCCAAAAGAGTTACTTTCTAAAGCATTTTTGAATTTATTATTATTTTTTTTTTTCGAAATGCATAAGATTAGCAAGTATTTCTGTTTTGAAACTATGTACTCTGATGGCGTTATCCATTTTTTGAAACAAGCAATTTAAGAAATTACTGTCAAAGTTAGAGTTTGAGGTAGAATTTTCGGAAGCGGCAGAATGGAAAAGGAGAAAAATCTACAACCATTTGACATGAGTTTCTTATATCTCAACAAGATTATGCAAGTATATTATTTAACAAAAAAAAGTGGTTACTCGATTCCAAATCCCTTCAATAGTCAGGCTTGTCAATTTTATACGTTTTCAGTTAAAAATTAGTTAGAAGATGTTTCAAACTTTTCTTTTGTGTTGAGAAGTGAATTCAAGAAACACCAAGAAGTATATATCCGAATATTACATTAACATAACTTCTTTAGTGCTATTAATAATTTTAGGAATCATGTTAGCCCTACACAACATGAAAGCAATTAAGTCTAGTTCTGGCTCAGCTCCTCTATATGTAGAAAAAGAATGCAAGCCTGATCTCGGGCCTGCACGCGTCTGCTAAAAAAAATATTAAGCCCAAGTTATGCCCAATGTAACTGTCCGATTCTGATCTCTGCATTATACAAGGTACACTTTTGTATTGATGTTGTCAAACTAGTGTCATCAATTAGTTGTCAAATTAGCATATTTATAGTAATTCTTTTTAAAGAATATTCATTGATAATAACTCATATTTTATCGTCTCTGCTAACATTTTTATAACGGCCGCAGGCCCGCAAAATTTTTTTATTGGCCGGGCCTAGCCCGCTAGAAAATTTGGAAGCATTCCGCCGGGCCTGTGCAGATTTCTGGTCATTGATTTGTTTACATTTTTTAAACAGCAATTTGAATGTAATTAATATGAAATAAAAATTTTAATGAATGCTTACACTAGAAGAAAATATTAAAATAAGTAATAAATTTAAATAACAAAAATTTAGATGGTTTTTCAAAATCATAAAATAAAGAAGTTTTATTTCAGGTTTAGCCAGACTTAAAAACCAAAAAAGCTTGATTAATAAATCAATATATTGTATTGTAATTTGGTAAGAATAATGTGATGACCAGTTATATCAGCAATACCTTGTATTTTTTTTTTTTTAAATAAATTTGTTAATCCTTTATGAAAAAGCATGTATTCAGTAATATTAATGAAAATTACAAATTAAAATACATATGGAATTGATATAAAAATAAAACATCTAAATTTTGTCCCTATATCTGAACTGAATGTTTCATTGTTTACATCTGTAGCCTCGTACGGGAACTTTACTAATTCACATCAAAATATAAAATAAAGAAGTTTTATTTCAGGTTTAGCCAGACTTAAAAATCAAAAAAGGTTGATTAATACATCAATATATTTGGTAAGAATATTGTGATGACCAGTGATATTAGCAATATCTTGAATTTTTTTAGAAATAATTTTGTTAATCCTTTATGAAAAAGCATGAATTCAATAATATTAACGAAAATTACAAATTAAAATACATATGGAATTGATATAAAAATAAAACAGCCAAATTTTGTCCCTATATCTGAACTGAATGTTTCATTTTTTTTTGCACCTATAGCGTCGTACAGGTACTTTACTAATTCACATCAAAATCATAAAATAAAGAAGTTGTATTTCAGGTTTAGCCAGACTTAAAAACCAAAAAAGGTTGATTAATACATCAATATATTTGGTAAGAATATTGTGGTGACCAGTGATATCAGCAATATCTTAATTTTTTTTTCAGAAATAATTTTGTTAATCCTTTATGAAAAAGCATGAATTCAATAATGTTAACGAAAATTACAAATTAAAATACAAATGGAATTGATATAAAAATAAAACAGCCAAATTTTGTCCCTATATCTTAAGTGAATGTTTCATTGTTTACATTTGTAAATTATGTGCAGATTGTTGCGGGTTAGAGAAAGGCTACTGATTTTAATTCTTTATTTAATTTTTTGAGAAATTAATACCAAAAACAAGTACGCTGTCCAGACAAAACTCTTTAACGTATGATTTGATTTTCACACCTTTTTTTCCTGGAGTCAAGTTCATTCTGTTTCTGTAATTGGAACTCTTTCAATAGCTTTAGATTGTACAAAGATATTTCTGTCTGTCTTTTCGCATCTCGCTCTCTCTTTTATTTTCTAGGCTTTCACCAGTGTTCATGAATTTCTAATGTTTGGGAATTGTAATTTATAACTGAGCTAATTATTAAATGTTTAAAATTCTAAATCAAGATGTTTTACAAGAGGCCTTGAGCTATGTTCACAAAAATTTCCAGTCTCAAATATACGGCAGATATCTCTAGCCAACGCAAACACACACACACACAGAGTGAAACTATTTTTTATTAGTATATATATGCATATTTTTTAAGAGAGACCTCAGAAACTTTATTTGTATCATTGCATGCTGTGTATCATAATAAGCAATATTGACGCTGACAACTATGAGATTTTCATTAAATTATAAACAGAAGTTCTCTTATACGTCCATTAGAAATTATTAAGATCGTTTAATGTATTTTATTAACATTTGACGTCCTTTTTAGCAGTTAAATGTTTTAGAATATATATATTTGCGAAATGATATGAGATTTTCATTTAATGTAGATTACAGTCCTGCATCAAGTTAGGTAATCCTGTTTTAAGGTATGACACCTGTGAATCGGATGAAATCTCAATCGATAAGCAATAACTTTTGCATTGCACGTTGGGTTGACTCTAATTGTTTAGAGTTGAGTTTTGATTTTCGCAGTTAGACTTTGTTCCCATTTTCAATTAAACAATTAAGTTCCAGTTTTAAGTTTATTTAAATCTCAGTAAGATTTCCTCCCTCTCTTTCACTCACCCCCCCCCCAGTGTTTATTAAATTATTTAGAAGTTCATTTGCTATTTTTAGAGTTTATTCATATTTGAGAAAAAAGGTTTAAAAGTTAAAATTTGGCTGGATAATAATTAAAAAAGTAAAGAAACCATTACTCATATATTATGCAAAGTTGAAGCATTGATTATTCATATATATTATCTTTCTTAAACTTAAGAAACTTTTTACTCTTTAATTAATGTAAAAGATGTTTATTAGATAGCCCATTTGCGATTGAAGTAACTTCACATCTCTAGCTTGCAAACTTAACACCTAGTCAACAGTTTTCAGTTATGGTAGTTTGGTTGGTAAGAAAACACTAGAATTAATATTTGCTTTTTAAACTTGCTTATTAAACTGTTGTTCTACTTATTTGTGGACGTTTTCTAAAACTATGCTAATGCATTAACTGATCTCTTAATTCTTTTGATAACCACTTCTGCCTCAAGATGTTATAAATTCCCAAGACACCAGAATGGCAAAGTGCGCAGAAAGAATTTCGTTGCACTGATTGTAACAGGAAAACCAACAAATGAATAATCCGTTAGACGAACAATGTGATATGCTTTTCTCACCCAGCCTTTTCTCTATTATTTATGTGTGGACTTTAAATATTTCCGTTTACTCATAGAAATTGCCGAAAGTTTCATTTGAAAAGGGGGAGGGTGAAAAAGCATTTCCATTTTGGAATAACGGAGAGATGAGTTCTGTAAACATGAACCGCTTTTGGAAATTCGAATTTTCTGGAAACTTTCGAACTGCAAGTGTTACATATTGATCACTTTTTGTTTAATATTTCTGCAGTCTGTCTTATTTGGATTCCTTCTTATAACTTGAGAATATATTTCTAACATGTTTATGATACTTCGTGCGTTATTATCGTATTAAAATTCATCGTTTATTATGAAAAAAAGTTACATACTGATAATTTTCTGTTCAACGTTTCTGCAATCCATTTTATTTGCAGAGCCCGATTAACGTTGTAGAGGGCCCAAAGCCCAGCACTTATTTAGGGGCCCCTCGCATCAAAATATTAGCTACCCCCCATTCGAAAGGTATTATATTATTATATGCTTGCTAATTTAACCAAAATAATTTTTGTTTTTTGAGAAAATAATTGCAGAAATTCAATATTAAGAATGATTTTCTAAATTTCATTAAATTTGGGCTTTTTATAGCATTGAGTCCAAGGCCACGGCCTAGCTTACCTGCGCAGTAATCAGGCCCTGCTTATTTACGATCCTCCTTATAACTTGAGAATGTATTTCTTACACGTTCATGGTGCTTCGGGCGTTATTATTACATTAAAATTCATCGTTCGATTGCGAAAGAAAATCGTGGTGAGTTCTAAACGAATCACTAACATGAAGACTAGCATGACTGGACAAAGAGTTGGCAGTTTCTTCTACGTTTGATTCCGTGCAACAAGTGGTGGAAGATAGGAATAGAGAAAGAGATAAATTATATATAAGGGAATGGAAGAGGAAATGTATGTGATTTTTGAACCATGTCAAATTTCCAGTATAACATATACAGTGAAGTTTTGACGAACCTTCGTAAAATTAAAAATTTTGGATTAAGTCATAATAATGATGGAATGTTTAGCAAGCCAACTCATATTGTTATTTCTTTAGAGAAATATATTTGCAGTAATACAATAAAAAAACGATTTTTTAACGTATTGAAACATTAATTTGTAATTAAAATGGCGGCATTTCTATTTAAGTATATGTAATTTTGATTTCTTAAAATTAAACTTATAAAGAGAAGTCAACAAACCAACATATATTACCATTCCTCCAGGGAACTATATTTGCAGCAAAAAAAGCAAGTGATATTTTGCTTTAGATTAATTTTAAATACGATTATTCAATCGGTAAATTTATTAAAACAGGTGTAAATTTTTCCATTTTCATAAATTGACCTTCGATATATTCTGTCGAGCTGATCCAGAGTATCAGACCAGATAAGGTGATCGATGAGGTTATTGGGTGAAATAGTCCTCCAGTGTTCGTGTCCGGGATGGCTCAGTTGGTAGATCACTGGCGGCTTCAGCCAATACATCCCTGGTTCGAATCCTGGCCCGGACTTTTTAAACCCAAAAATGAAAAATGGAAAAATTTACATTTAATATTTTACTGTATTAAAACGACGGGGAACAATTAAAATGTGAGCATTTCTATTTAAATCTATATAATTTTAATTTCTTAAAAATGAAACCTCTGAACAATACTCACCTCTAAAGAGCAATAATTTTTTATTGGTCACTGATGAGAAACCATTGTTTAGAGATGACATTATATACATTTGAATTGATCGCCATACATTTTATTATTACTCTATTTTTATTTTTTCATCTGGAAACTCCTCCCCCCTAAAAAGCACAAGCTGATTTTTGTCAATGATCTGATAAACAAATTTGTTATTTACTTTCTAAAATCTTAATTAACATGCTTTTTTATATATTTTTACTTGTTATTTTAGTACAGTTTAAAATAAAATATTTTCTATTTTCATAAAATGGGAACAGAATTATCCCAAACACAGCCTGTTTTTTTTTTCACTGCTCGATGTATCACACCTCCCCTCCTTCTGTAATGACCATTTACATGAGAGAAGACTAAAAATTAATATTTTTGCAGAAAATTAAGCCTCAAAAATTTTTATATGCTAATTATACCATACTTACTGGCATTATTTTCATGATAAAGAACAACCATAGCATAGACATTGTTTTCTTTTCATTATGTTTTTAAAAATGACATACTATTATTTGTTTAAAATCTTCTTATAATAATTTTTGTATATTTACATTAAAAATACTTCTTTACAAAACATTTCATCCGTTTTCATAAAAAATATATAATCCAGTTGTTCGTAGGTGCATTGTAAAATTCAATATCATTATCACCTTTCATATCTGTGCATTGTCTAAACTGTCCCATAATTTTGGTCTTAAAACGTTTTCGCTTCCTACACCGGAGGCTTTCTCAGTTTAAAGTGATGATATTTTCTTTCAAGTAAAGTTCAGCCTGAAATTGCGTAATTTTGGAAATAAAGCTTAATAATAAAACATGTAACTCAGAAATTCTCTTAAAATTAGCTTTTTAAGGTTATCCAAATTACACATCTTAATGCCATGATTATTTCTCTCTTTCACACTTGTACTTCTGGGATGTCTTCGCTTCTAGATAGGACAGTAACGGACACTAAACAAAAAGCTTAATCTAAATTAAAATTAATTTTCAGAATCTTTACATGATCAAATAAGGAATCTTATTTATTACACCACATTTCTAATTTTTGTGTATAAAAAAAAGAAAAAAAACTGCTAAGCATAAAAAATTGAAGTAGTGTATTCTTAGTCTCATTCTAAAATTTTTCAAAAGAACTTTTCATATAAAACATTCAAATTCAATTATTAGCAATTAAAATAAAATATACTAAATATTTATCGCTTATTTATTATTTTTAATTTGATGTTTTATTTATATTGCAGATGCAGTTGTTTGAGAAATTCGATCTAGCCATACCATCAAGACACTTCTAAACACAAATTGCGTTTGAAGATTATGGACTCGTTTTCCCGCATTTTCTATGTACTGGCATAATAAACTGGTTCTGCGAGGTTTTCTTAAAACTTCTGGATTAGTTTGAAACAGTGGAATTGTGCTTATTTTCTTCCGCAGGCAGTCAGGTTGAATTAGATAAGAATTATTAGATAACAATTTTTATAACACTATCATGTGCTTGGAATTAATTTATTCTTAAGAAAATGTCAAATTTGTTACGATGGTGAAATTTTAATATAATGTTTGGAACACTCCTAAAAGATTATATTTTTAATGAAACAATGAAAGAATCGAAAAATTTCTAATACTATACAATTATTCCAATTTTTCCATGTATTGTCAATACTCTATATAGACGAGTCCTTTTGAATTTCATCTGAATACCCTTTTATGAGAAGCTCTTAATTGAAAATGTGTCAATTTTCATAAAATTGACTCTATTGCTGGAGGAAAAAACAGTTTAAGCACAAATCGATATAACTAACTCATTCTTGTTCATTTCTGGGTTTATACACAGAAAACCTCCATTATCTCGATATTTTTTTTTAATTCAGTGTAAGAAGAAAAACAACTATTTATAATGGTGAAAAATCTTTTACTTGTGTGATGTAAATAAAATGTTTATCAGAAACCTGATTTAACTTTGCAACTTAGTCTTTCTTTAATGAACTTCAGTAAAAATTTTGAATTTCATCTGAATACCCTTTTATGAGAAGCTCTTAATTGAAAATGTGTCAATTTTCATAAAATTGACTCTATTGCTGGAGGAAAAAAACAGTTTAAGCACAAATCGATATAACTAACTCATTCTTGTTCATTTCTGGGTTTATACACAGAAAACCTACATTATCTCGATATTTTTTTTAATTCAGTGTAAGAAGAAAAACAACTATTTATAATGGTGAAAAATCTTTTACTTGTGTGATGTAAATAAAATGTTTATCAGAAACCTGATTTAACTTTGCAACTTAGTCTTTCTTTAATGAACTTCAGTAAAAATTTTCTAGTTAAACGTTTGAAAAGAAATCTAGTTTAAAATAAAACCTTTGTATTCGAAGCAAGGAAAAACCATTCCATTTGTGAGATATGCAATAGAGAACGTTGTAACAAATCCAATTTAAACGGACATATTCATTTTCATTGACAGAAAGAGTTTCGCTTGTGAGGTGTAAAAAAAAATGTTTTTTTGTGATGTCGAATTTAGAGAAGTGTCGTGTTCACACAAAAGAGAAGTTATTCATGTGTGAATTGTGCAACAAACTTTTTTCTCGGGAATATAATTTGGATGTCCACCTGCGAATCCATACCAAAGAGAAACCCTTCTGTTGTGAGATATGCAACAAACAATTTTCTGTGAAATCGCATTTAAAGACGCACTTGCGAATCCATACGCAGGAGAAGCCTTTCTCCTGCGAAGTTTGTAACAAAAAGTTTTCGCATAAATATTCATTAAATATACACTTTCGAATTCATACGAAAGAGAAATCTTTCTCTTGTGAAGTATGCAAGAAAGCGTTTTCACAAAAATCTAATTTAAATACGCACTTGCGGACACATACTAAAGAGAAATCTTTCTCTTGTGAAGTATGCAAGGAAATGTTTTCTCAAAAATCTTCTTTAGATAATCACTTGCGGACACACACTAAAGAGAAACCTTTCTCTTGTGAGGTGTGCAACAAAGGGTTTTCTGAGAAGTCCAATTTAAATAGGCACTTGCGAATGCATACTAAAGAGCAACCTTTCTCTTGTGAAGTATGCAAGAAAACGTTTTCTCGAAAATGTAATTTAAATGTTCACATGCGAATCCATACTAAAGTCAAACCTTTTTTCTGTGAGATGTGCAACAAAGGCTTTTCTCAAAAATCTCATTTGAATAAACACTTGCTGTGTCATACTTAAGAGAAACTGATTTCTTGTGAGGTTTAGAATTAAGGATTTAGAGATAAATATCATTTAAATGTCCATGTGTGAGTTCATTCAAAAAACAAACTTTTCCTTTATGAGTTGTGCAAGAATTTGTTTTCTGTGAAATCTACGTTGAATCTTCACCAATGAATTAATACTAAACGAAACATTTCTCCTGTGAAGTATGTAACAACAAGTTTTCTTCAAAATCCCAGTTAGCGGATTTATACTAGAGAGAAACCTTTCCTTTGTCAAGCGTGCAAGAAAGACTTTTCAAAAAAATGGCGGTTGAGTATGGATCTGCAATTTTTCACTAAAGAAAAACTTTCTTTTCATCTGATATGCGCAATTGTTTCTCAATAATCTCTCTTGAATATCCACTAGCAAACACTTTGTTAAAGAGAAGCCTTTGTGTTAGGTGAGATGCAATTGATATTCTCACAAATCCCATTTGAATATTTACCAGTGTTATCGCAAGAAATAGTAACATTGTTGCCTAAAATTGTACAAGAAGCGGTTTTCTCAAAAGTTACATTGGATGAACACCTGCAAATTCACATTGAAAAAACTTTCTGTGAGATGTGTAACCTAGTATTCGTAAGAAATTCATGCATGATCTACCTGCATATTTACACTAAGCAGAATTCTTGTCATTTGTCAATAAAGTGTAATCTGATGGATCTGTTTTAAATATGCATCATCATATCGACTCGAAATTCCAAGACTTTTGTAACAGACTTGGCATGCAGCTATTTTTAATCTTTTTTCTTAATTGTGTTCGCAGTGAAAAAAAAAATCAGTCAAATTTGAAAGTAAATGTGCATAGTGATATCAAAAGAAATTCCTTGTTTGTGAAATGAAAAATCCTGTTTAAGAATATATCAAGATACTTTCTTTCTCTATTATAATTGTAAATATTTTGTTCATGCTATAGCCACTGCTGTTTAATAAAGTATTTTGCTATTATTTACTTTAAAATTTTGTCTTTATTTACTTTAAATTGATCAAAACAAAACATTTTGTTTATAAAATATTGTAATATGCAAATTGTTACACGTGTTTTTTTTTTTTTTTTTTTAGATTTAGATTTTCATGTTCCGATTAGAACATAAGTGACACCCACGGTCCAAAATAAACCATATAAGTGCTTTTGTGAAAACGTCTAAATTTGCAAAGATAATTGTTACCGAAATGAACCATAACAAGGTGTGAGTGAATACATGAAGACCAACAGAAAAATAAATTTTAAATGTATATTAAAGATGTATGTGCATATGTATGATAGGAATAACAACTATGTAAAAGGATAAACGACCGTTATTAAACAAAAGTATAATGCTTAAAAAATAGATTAGATAATTTAGCGTTCTGTGTGCTGTTACCAACAGACAATTTAGCAAATGAGAGAATACAGAGCCCTTATGCATATACAGTCTGCTCTCATTAATTCGAAATCGGATAAATCGAATTTTCGCTTAATTCGAACTAAACATGAAGTCCAGAAATTTTCAAAAGCAGAATAGTGTTTAAAATTTTCATTTATTTGAACTCATTTTCTCTTGATTTCCTTTAATTCGAACTAACGAGAATTCCAATTTTTCGTTTTGACTGACTTTCTCATGGACAAAAATGAAAGAAAGGAAGTTATTTCAAGGATCTTCCTTGAAATAACTTCCTTTTTAGGTGCGTTCGTATTTATGTAAATACGTAGCACCTATTGTTGTCGCTCAGTCCGTCCGTCTGTCCGCATATAACAACACAAAAACTACCCAACCGAATCGTTTGAAATTTAAAATACATAATTTTGTCCAGTCATTTCAAATTTTATGAAAATCGGATGGATAGATCAATTACAGGGACATTCAAAAGGATTCCGTTACATTACGGTCAATAGGGGAAAAAGTTTTAAATGCATTTTAATCGTTTGAAATTGAAAACATATAATTATTGCGTAATTTTGTCGAGTCATTTCAAGTGTTATGAAAATCGGATGCATAGATCAATTACAGGGACAATCAAAAGGATTCCGTTACATTACGGTCAATGGGGAAAAAGTTTTATATGCATTTTAATGATGTTACACTCATTCGAACATAACAGAATTGACATGAATCTATGAAATATATACTAAAATATGCATTCTGTACAATCTGTGATGCAAAGAATTTTTATTATTAAATTACAGGGCCACACAAAAGTATTCCACTATATAATGCTATACGGGGAAACATGGTTTGGTACGTGTTTTAATTATATTCAACTATTTCACATTTTATGAATAAGATATACGTTGCTGAGGTATAATAAAAATTACTTCCTGCGTATTTACAGAAACGTAAAGATTTCGACTACTATACTATATCCGGAGTACGCTCTACTATATCAGCAAGATCTGAATATTTTTAAATCTTCGTTATCGTACGAACGCATCTCATTTGCTACGTTCACGTGCAATTTCCAACTTGTTTTATTTTTGTCAGAATTTTTCTGAACTAGTATACATGTAATCCCATGCATTTGATATGTGCTTTCTTAGTGCTCGTATGTCCATTCAATGACACCTCCATCCCTTCTTCCAGTGTGCTTGTTGCCGATCCCTAAATTAGTTTATGTATTTATATCTTTTAAGTTAATATTAGGGGAGAGGCGTAGCTACAGATATTTTTTTCGGGGGGGGGGGGGGAGGTATTTAAAAATTTCCCAAGTTGAAAAATATTGTTCTAAATTCCATTTAAAATTATACAATGCAATGTGCGTATAATGATAACAATACTTATGCATTAAAAATAATTCCTTCAAAAAAAAACTAGATATTTGCTATTTTTTCAGCATGAAAATAAAGATCAGAAGAAAAAGAGATAAAGATCATACTTTTACCCCAAAGATTAATAAACAATTCTAAATAATACAATAAATGTAAGATTCAAATTTAGAGACATTGAATACATTTAAAGAAAATTATATAAATATATGAAATAAGGAATAAAAAATGTTACATAAAGAAAAATTGTAACGATTGCTAATGCACACTTTGATTGTATATTTTTTCATGTAACATCTTCAAAGAAGCCCACCTAATGATCACATCGTCCAGTTTAAGTAAGTCCGCTATTTCATTTTCACATTTCAAAAGCATTAAGCTATCCAGTCTGTCATCGCTCGTGGTAGTTCGTAACTCATTTTTTATAATTTTTAGCTGACTAAATGTCCTTTCATTTGACGCAACACCATAAGCTGCTGTGAATGCTAAAATGCACAGTTTTAAGGCTTGACTTAATAATTTTTGAATTTTTTGGTATGAACGAAAAGTCCATTAAGAGAGTCAACATTATTGTTTGAACCGAAATCAAAAATTATTTCCATCTGACTCTGCAAGTCGTGTATGTCAGGTTTATCAGATCCAGGAGGAAACTGTTTATAACTTTTTCTAGATTACTTATACTCAAATTTGCTTTGGTGAATGGTAAATTAAAAATCGAATGTATCGGTTCGATATTATATTTGATATATGAAACATTGTCATAGAAGCCCATTATTAATGTGTCGAAAACGTCTTTGAATTCTTTCCTGTAAACAGTATTTAAATCAATGTCCATTGCTGTTCTATTGTTTTCGTCAATTTTCTTAGGTGGAATCCTTTTTCTATGGGTTATCGGAAGTCTGATTCAACATCTATCCCCATTTTTTCAGCGAATATAATTGAACTTTTTATAAGATTATTCATTCCAGTGGAATCATCACTAATTGCTTATAAGCTTTGGACAGTACTTTTTATTATCGCAATGTACTCAATGACGTGATTTCAGTTAAAATTTTTATTTTACTTAAGATGTTTTTCATGAAAAAAAGATGCAATAAAATCTAAAGTTTTCATTTTCTTATAAATTCCAAATGCTTTTGTTCTAGTAGAGGAATCAAAAGTCTTTTCATTGAAAATATTTTCTAATAGTTCTATTATCATTTCAGATCATTGAGTTGGCTTCGACCGATCAGCTCTTGCAGTCCATCTGGTTTCGATAGATTTTTAAGTTGAATTACTTTATCAATGTTCTTTACATTTGACTGATAATGCTTAATTCTTTTTGTACTTGATGTGAAAAAGAAATAGAGCTCCTCAAGGATATTAAACAAATCTTGAATTAATATGCTAACGTTGCAAGCATGTTCTAGAGCAGTATTAGTGCGGTGATCTTGACAAGGTATGTAAGGAACACTGTGACCGAGAATCAGATATTTGTTTTTGTACACCATTGAACCTCTCAGACATATTTTGAGCAAAATCACAAGACTGGAATGAAAGCTTTGACTAATCAATTTCTATTTCATTTAAGCACTGTAAAATTAAAACTGCCATTCTTTTTCCAGTTTTGTCACTACATTCAATCGTTTTGACCAATTTTTCATTCATTACTTACACTTCGGATAACAATAGACATTATATGTTTGTGTGACAGATCTGGAGTTGTGTCGGCCAAAACTGCAAAACTTAAACTATTCTTTATTTCAGAAATGATTACCTGACGAATTTCTGATGCTATTAAAATTATCATTTCATTTTGAGATTCTGGACTCATATATGTAACATGATATGGTCTCAATTTTTTACCTTCAAACCAACATTTCATTGTAGTATTGTGCCTTGAGATAAGCTGTATCACTTTACAAAAATTTCCTTTATTAATATCATCGGTGTTTGTCTCTCGAAATGCTAATCCTTGCTTTCCGAATGTTTTACAAGTTTACATTAAAATTTTGATAACTTCTCTGTTGTGCATTCGAACTTTTTCACCCTGAATCAAAACTTGTCTATTTGGTTGTCAATTAAGACATCAATATGTTTTTTCTTTACAAGAAAATTACAAAAATTATACAGGGTGTCCCTAAACAAATGGTATATACGCTAGGAGGTGATAGAACACATCAAGACGAGTAATAATAAATCGGAATCCAAGGGTCCCAAACGTTTTCCAAAGGAGATAGCTGCCATTAAAGTTTGGGGTCCAAAATTTCAAATACACATAAAAAACGGAAAAATTGGTCGATTGATTTGTGGTTTTCACTAAAATTATTCTTTATGTTGATATTTTCTTGAAAATAAATTATAAAGATAAATTTCGAAAAATGCCGATAGAGGGCGCTTTAGACTTTGAATTAATGAAAAACTATTTTTTGCTGTGACTTTTTGCATCTCATTAAATGGTTTCGTAAGCTTAGACTTAAACTTAAATTTTGAGCTCAAAATCTGAGTAGTTGGAAGAGGTTAAGTAGCACAAATGTAACTGTGTTCAGAGGGTTTAAATTTCAAATGATTATAAAAAACGGAAAAATTGGTCGATTGATTTGCGGTTTCCACTAAAACTATTCTTTATGCCGGTATTTTATTGAAAATGAATTATAAAGATAAATTTCAAAAAATGCCGATAGATAAACTTAACATTAATCTTCTGTAATACGTCCGTTAATTTGACCCTGGTTTGATAAATTTCGAACCAGAATTTTTTCAAAGAAATTAAATGAAATATGTTCCACTAGGAAACTTCAAATTAAATAAATAAAGATTCATGAAATAAATTTTCTTGATTGAAACGAAGTTAATCAGGATCAAATTAATCCAGGTATAATACCTGGAAGAGTATTTGAAAGTTGGCAGCTATGCATATATAATTCCACAAAAAGTTTTACAAATTAAATAAAATCTCACAAATAGATTGACAATATTTCAAAATAAAAAGAATAAATTAAAACCTTTATTTGGATATTTTAAGATCCATAATTTACTAGTTAAATACATTAACCAAATGCATCTTTCTCTTTCAATAAATGGAAATTTTAAAATAATATACTGCAATAAATTAATTGTTATGGTAAATTGCCATAAAAAAGCATTATATATTAATATATATGATATTCTTTCTACATTTTCAGAAATAACGAATAAATAATTACAAAAATTATACAACTAAATCAAGGTACCTCACCAACGTATTCATTTAATTTCAAGCAAATCAGATACTTTTGTGCAACAGTTATGGCAGAACAGACAAACTAACAGATGGAAAATAAAAAAAATTGCTACTCCATGGTATGGTTTTACTGACCTTTCATAAAAAAAACACAATTTTCCCCTGTAATATTATAAAGCTTTTCCACCAGTATGAATTAACACATGCTTTCTTAAATCCCTATTCAGAGAGAATTTATTGTTGCATATCTCACAGACAAAAGGTTTCTCACCAGTGTGAATTAACAGATGCCTTCTTAAATTACTCTTATCAGATAATTTCTTGTTGCATATCTCACAAACAAAAGGTTTTTCACCAGTGTGAATTAACAGATGGCTGCTTAAATTACTTTTTCGAGAGAAATTCTTGTTGCATATCTTACATGCAAAAGGTTTCTTGCCAGAATGAATTAATAGATGACTGCTTAAACCGTCATTGAAATTCTATAAACTCCCATGAAAGAGATTTCTTATTGTTTTTATTATATTTTTAATATTTCTTGCTTATTAATATTTATAACTTATTTACTGTTATTATATGTATTATCTCCTTTGCACTTACAAATGGTAAGTGATATTGTAACATTATTGTATTCCTTTCAGGGAAATGCTCCTACCTAATTTTAATTCTACTTAATTTGCTCATAACTATTTTTTTAATCGCTATTATTTTTTATATTGCGTTAATTTTCTTTTTCTTTCATGTCTTAACTTCTTGGGTTTGACAGTTTTATTCCAAAATTTAACTTTTCTAAGTTGTTAGATTTCTGTGGTCTGAACTTGTAGTTTTATTTAACTATCAATTTCATACAAAGTTTTGGGGAAAGGGGATAATATTACAAATTTTAAATTTTTTTCGCCAAAATTAACCTTTATACTATATTAATTTCCTTATAACAATATTTCGTAGTTACTTCAACTTATTAAATTAAAATCTTGTTTTTAGATCTAATCTACTAATCTTCATGGAAATGATATAAATTCTTATTTCGCCTTAAAAAACATTTATTCCAATACGTGTAAATTTAAAAGATGGTTCTAAATTAAAAATATTCTTAATTAAACTTTATTTCTTAATATTCCAAATAAAACTCATTTTTTCTATGCTTTTATCAACTCTTTTTAAGAAAGTCCGATTAAATTCGTTCCAAAACCATACCTTTCAAAAAATATCATTATTTTTATTTATCTATTTATTTATTTACCCTCCTTCAACATTCGATATGTGTGCATAACAATAAATTCATTTATTTTCTTTTTCTCTTAAAATTAATCGTCTGCAAAAAGATCGTTTGCACAGGATATTTGAAATTCTGAGTCGATTATAAATTAGTTAAATAATATTTTTTAAATAAAATTATCGTCTGTAAAATAAAATCTTGACTCTGGGTATGAGTTATGTTTACATGGAAAACTGATTTTTCGAGAGTAGAGAATTTTCTAGAACTTTCTTTTTAGATTTAAGAAAGGATGCCTCGAGATGAGAAAGAAGATTCTTGGTTTTTTTTCTTTGATGAATACAGCTTTCGGCTTGTTGAAGTAAATGATTTAATATTCTGTTTGATATTTCGGTTAAAGATAGCTAGCAAAAGGAGCCTTTCCCTCTCTCATGACTACAGTTTAATAAAGTAACTTGCAGCAACCAACGAGTAATTTATTGGATCCTCTACATTTATTTACTTATTATTTTTTTTTTCTTGCTTGCCATGACTTCTGTGTGGCAGATCGGGGACCCCGGCGATGATGTTTCTGGCTCCTAACTTTAAAATGTCACATATATATAAAAACAGATTGCTGAGTCCATAAGATCGGATTCAAAAATTCATGCATTTGCACATGTGTGAAGTTAAATTTATTAACTCTTCCAGTTAGAGGAAGGTCTGGTTAGCAGAGTGGTTTAAAGCTCTGAACTTTCGTAGAGGACTGGGATTCGACCCCAACACTCAGCAAAGGTATTTTTCTATGCAGGAAAGTTATATGATTTTTATTCTTTTATTATTATAATTTGGATGCTTTATAATTAAATAAAATTTATCATTCAAGAATTGTTTTTATAACAATTTTATTTTAAAAATATTCAAGCTGAAATATTTTGCATGTTACTATCAATTAAGTAATTTGAGTTGATCTACAATTTTTGTTATAATTTCTGATAATTATCAGACAACAATATATAATATGTTTATCAATATATCATATGTGTGTGTATGTATTAACACAAAAGGTTTGTCACATAAAAAATTAAAATGGAAAGAAAGAAAAAGACTCATATTAGAACTATAACAGAAATGATCTTATATCCATGTTTTAATATTAAAAAAATGTAGAAAATATAAAATAAATTTCAAGTAATGTAGATAGTTTAAAAATTAAATAGTTATGAAAATGTAGAAGGAAGTTCAGCAATAAAAATGTCTATTATAAATTATTAGCTGCAAACAAGTAACTTCAGGGTTTTAGAGTTAGACTGATAAGAATAAAATAATGAAAAACGTTAAACATTGTGTTGTTAAATAAATTAATTAATTAAAATAGAAAATATTACAAATCATTACCTTTTTAAGGAGATTTTTGTAAATTTATTTTTGTCCCCATCCCTCTACATAAAAAGGTTCTTTTTAAAAAATATTTAAACTAAAGAACAGGGAGAAACAAAGAAAAAAGTAACGAAATTACGCATGAAAATGTAAAAAAAAATTCAAGTAATTTAAACTTAGTAAATAATAACTATAAACTAGGTACTAAATTAGAATTGAGCATTTTATAGACATACATATAAAACAAGAAATTATTCAAACAAAATATTAAAACTCGAAAAATGTAACTTAATTGAAGTATTACTGCATATTTATTTCATTCCTTGCAGTTTTTTATAAAACAGAGCTAATGACATTATTTAAACGCTTATTAGCAATTTTCTTTACCGTCACTCATTCCATTCTCTTACAATCCGAAGTCTAAAAATGCATTTTCGTCTTGTTTTGTGATCTGGTGTAATATTTGTTTCGACTTCTTTTTTACTGAAATTCACTTGATCATTCTTCATTAGCGTATCAAATTTATGGTGCGCCTTATATACGAGATTTTAAGAAATCGCCATTTTTACCTGTAAAGTAGGAGTGCGCCCTATACATGAGTAAATACGGTATATTGACATAATTTTCATTTTAACTAACAAAATTACAAATAATTTTTAGAATATTATTAAAAATACAAATAAAAAGTTAAAAGAAAAAAAAACACTTAATGACGCTTTAAACACGTGTATCGTATTTAATGTCATTGAATGCGACATTTACAATCATCTATAATTGGTATTTAATCTTATAGTTTGGGAATGATTTTTTGGTCAACGGGTTAACTAAGTAGCACCAAATATTTTCATATAACTTAACTCAATGCGGGTAAAATTCAGTTTGTGAGCAATACGATGATCTAAAATTATTTATTTTAATTAAACTCTTAATCAAAATTCAAACGAATTCCTCGTGTTTAGCAAAAAAATCGTAGCTTGAACTATATTTAAATAAATATATAAAGGAAAATGCCTTACACTAAAAAAAATTTCATAATATTTTAAATGGTCAAATATAAGTAAAAATAAAAGTTGCGAAACACAAAGTTTTGTTGCTATAACAAGGTCAAATCATAAGTTGGAGAATTTTAAGTAAAGAGTAAATATGAAGAAGATAATGAAATCTTTGTGTTCAACAAAAAAAAAAATCGTAGCTTGAACTATATTTAAATAGATAAATAAATAAAAATGCCTTACAATAAACACTTTTTCATAATATTTTAAATAGTCAAATATCAGTAAAAATAAAAGTTGCGAAACATAAAGTTTTGTTGCTATAACAAGATCAACTCATAAGTTGGAGAATTTTCAGTAGAGAGTAAATGAAGAAACACATCTTACCATTAACTTACTTTAGGAAAGAGTATGAATAAGCACGTTTACGTTTGAAAAATTAACAGTGATCAGAATCAGAGGATACGTGTTGATTATTGTATATTTTTTTCTTTTGACAAACACTTAAGAGACGCCATCGCAATGAATGAATCACAATGACTCATTTAAAATGATTCATAAGAATCAATCAAGATGAAATTCATGATTCATTCTTTTATTGGCGTTACTATCTCTTTCGTTGTTTATTATATCGAATAACTTTTAAAACATTAATTTTTTCTATTCAATTTCTTATTAATGCTAAGGTAGGGTAGTTTTTAACGTTTCTCTTCAACTCAATACTATACAATTTTTATTTGATAATGATTGCACGACTTTCATTTTTGCTAGTCTATCATTGAGTCATTACTAAAAATGTCTTATTTACAGCAGATAATTCCACGTATAATCAATAGTTTATTTTAAAATACTTTAGTTTAATATTATTCAAATTTCAATTTAGGTACAGGAATTTTGTTTGAATATACATTTTTTTCTTTTACGTTTACTTTTAAATCATTTTGTTGCTCATAACTGAATTTGATTGTATTCTGTTGAACTGATATTCAATATTTAAATAAATGATCGAATAATGATGTACTTTTATGCTGTTTATCGAAATTTACCTATACGAACGGATACACTTAAGGGGTTTCATCGGTCTCAGAGCCCTCTCCATTCAAACTTCAAAGGGGTTTCATCACTGACTTGAAAACACACTTTCATCAATGTTGATTCTATGGACCGGTTGTCTTTGATTGGGGTACAACGAAAGTTTTTTTTTTTAATTCCAATGTACTGTGCTTTTTAAAAATTACTTTTTTTTCAAAATAATGATGGAAATTCCATATCAGTTTGATACAGTTATGCTTGGAAGGGCCACAAGATGGCAAATTATAAGTTTTTATTAAAATTTTGCAACAAATGTTGAACTTCACAACTGAGAACTGAATACACTTGTAGTATAAAATGGTAATATCTATAGAACTTGTATTGCTGATTCATTCTCGAATGAAAAAATTATGAAGCCGGAATCAATTATTGTAACTTTAAAAAGCAGATTAAAGGAGAAAAATAAAGTCCTTCAATATCAGAAATTTATTTATTTATTCATGTACAGTAGACTCCTTCAAATCTGCTCAGATTGGGACCAAAGGTTGTCCGGATTTGACAATTTTGTAGATTTCTGGTCATGGCTTTGTTTACATTTTGCAAACAGTAATTTGAATGTAATTAAAAATGCAGTCGAAATTATAATAAATGCTTATTGTATTATGAAATGTTAAAATAAATAATAAACTAAAATAACAATAATGTAGGTAATTTTTTAAATAATCAAAAAATAAAAAGTAAAGATCAAGTTAATAATCAATAAATGATTAAATATTTATTATAAAAATGAAATGTACTTTTCCTAAATTATTCAATAAAACTTACCTCATATAGTATATTACTAATTCACATAAAAATCATAAATTAAAGAAGTTTTATTTCAGGTTTAGCCAGACTTAATAACCAAAAAAGTTTGATTAATACATAAATCTTTGTGATAAGATTGTGATTAGTAATATCAGCAATGCCTTGAATTTTTTCAGAAATAATTATTCTTCTACCATAAAAAAAAACACGAATTCAATAATATTAACAAAAATTACCAATTGAAGTATATAAGGAATCGATAAAAACTAAGAAAATCGAATTTTGTCCCTATATCTGAGCTGAATGTTTCATTGTTTTCATCCATAATTTATGTGTGGATTTTAGAAATTTGCAGATTTTATGGTTGCGGATTTGGGGGAGTTTATTTTACCCATTTTACAGTCGTATTTACTGTATTGAATTTGTAATACTGATTTATTCCCAACTGAATAAATTATGAAAACCGAAATCATTTCTGGTAACTTTAATAACCAGATTTAAAGAGTAAAATAAAGTCCTTCAAAATAAAGAATTTATTTATTCATTCATTTTTTTAGTGATAGTGGTGCTATATTATTTCTAGTTTCAAATGAGCTTTCATAGCTGAAACCATGTTTGCCTTTTCTGGCACAAAAAAGTCCTATTCCTAAAAGGATGAAATGATTCATTGGCGGCATCAGAATCTACAAACACAAATTTCTTAGCAAATAAAAACTTATTCTTTAAACATTCATTAGAAGTAAAATTTTGTTCAAATATTCCATGTACCATTTGTAAATTTGGTATTAAAATTAGGTAGAATCACCACATTTAAAATGATTCAGATATTCATTTCATATTTCTGTTAAAAATTATTAATTAACAGCATATGACATAAGATGATAAAAGTAACTTTAATTTAACATAAACATGCAAAACAGAGTAGGCAAGTTTTGCGAACTTGTGTGACGGTGTTTTCTGGGTTTTACCATGTTTTTTGCCACCATGTCCAAAACCCATTTTTTTGTAATTTGTGTTTATGTTTTAATAATTATTATTTTTCATTCTATCTTTAATATTATGTTATTTTACTTGAAATATTCAATATATAAAAAACTTAGTATATTTATCCATCCAAGAAAAATAAAAAATAATTGCATTCTAATACTATGTCTATATTTCCATTAGAAAATCTGTACAATAATCTTAAACTATTTCACATAGTATAAGAAAAATAAAATTTTTTAAAGGAATTGTATAACCTATAAGATTTTAAAAATTTGGTACTACTTGGATAGTGTTTCGACCAATTTTGTCAAATTGTATGCCAAACTGTTAGCCAAATTATATAAATTGGCATAATTTTTATTTTAAATAACATACGAGCAAATAAATTATCAAAACATAATCATAAATACAAATAAAAAGGTGAATTAAAAATCATTTGATGATGTAACAAACACGTGTATCGTAGTTAATGTCATGCGAATATGAGTTTTTTACATTCAATGATGGATAATCTGCGCACCCATAATTCGCGTTACTTTGTGAATATAAATAGGAAATAAAAAGTTAAAAAAGTTAAAAATTATTGATTTAAAATTATTTTTTAAAACAAATAATAAAAATTTTGAAAAAAAAAAATCATAATAAAACATCTTTTTTCTGAAATATAAATCTTTTATTGTATTAACAATAAAAAACAAACTGTATTATGGAACATATGTAATTATTTTTATTTAAATGCACATACATGTAAATTTTTTAATAAAATAACTTTAAAAAGGCATTTTTTGAAATAGCATATCAAATTAATTATTAGATTTTATATTTATCTTTTCATATTATACTGATTATAGAATTAACATACTGTCTAGGAATAATAAAATGATGTATAATCCATAATACTCTATGATCCATAATATTCCATAATCTGCATAATTTTTAGTCCCAACTTGTGCTGATTATAGAACTTTGACTGTAATCTCCATTATTGGCATCTTATCTCATATTTTGTTGATAATTTTTTGGTCAATGGGATAACCAAGTAGTACCAAACATTTTTGCATAATTTCAGCAGAAAAATATTACTCTATTTAAAACAAAATAGCTTTTTAAGAAGTACGTTTTTTTTTAAATGTTTAATCCAATTTGTTCACTGGCTATTTTTGTTTCTATATATCAAAACTTGATTTAACTAAATATATATGATATATTTAGATATATATTACAAATTTAAATTTTTTTCGCCAAAATTAACCTTTAATACTATCTTAATTTTCTTATAATAATGTTCCGTACTTACTTCAAATTATTAAATTAAAATCTTGTTTCTAAATCTAATCTGTTAATCTTTATGCAGACGATATAAATTCTTAATTTGCCTTAAAAAACATTATTCCAGTATGCGTAAATTTAAAAAGATGGCTCTAAATTAAAAATATTCTTAATTAAAACTTTATTTCTTAATATTCCAAATAAAACTGATTTCTTCTATGTTTTTATCAACCCTTTTTAAGAAAGTCTTATTAAATTTATTCCAAAACCATACCTTTCAAAAAATATCATTATTTTATTTTATCTATTTATTTATTTTTCCTCCGTCAACCGTGATAGTGTGCATATTAATAAATTCATTTCTTTTCCTCTTAAAATTAATCATTTATAAAAATCGTCTGCCTAAGAAATTATGAGTCGATTATAAATTGGTTAAATAATATATTTTTAAAAAAAATAAATTTATTGTCTGTGGAAAATAGTCTCGTAGCTGGACAAGAATTCTGTTTACATAAAATAATGATGGTTTGAGGTTACAGAATGTTCCAGAATATTCTTTTTAGATTTAAAAGGGGAAGCCTCGAGTTGAGAAGAAAGATTCTTGGCTGAGTACGGCTGGTTTAAGTAAATGATGGAGTATTTTTTTTTCGATATTTCGGTTAGAGATAGTTCGCAAAAGGAGCTTTTCCCTTTCTCATGATTACGGATTAAATAAATGAACTTACAGCAACCAATGAGTAATTATTTGGATTCTCTACATTAATTTGTTTATTTTCCTCGGTGGCCATGACTGCTCTGCGGTGAATGGGAAACCCGGCGTTGATGTCTCTGGCTCCTAACTTTTAAATCATCACAATAAACTCGAAAGTCCGACAGGATAATTTATCTGTGCTGCCTTTTTCAGATATTTAAAGAAAATTTTCAGCTTGCTAATGGAGTCTGCTGTGGAACGAAATGGGGATAGGTTTGCGAATCGCCGAAAATCGACTTCTCGTGAATGTTCTTGTGCCAAAATTGCCGTAATTTCTTACTTAATTAAAGTAAAGGAATATTCTTTCTAAAGAACTTCACAGCTATGCTTGGAAGGATGTTAATCTGAAAGAATTATCGTAAAATCCTGTTAATCCGCCCTTCCCGATCAAACGCCCCCTCCCCACTTTATAAAAAATTTTAAATTTTCAAAAAATCCCGAGAAAGCGCCCTCCCTCCCGATTCTCAATTTTTTCGAAATGGAAAAATTGAAATTTCATTTATGAAATAATATAGTGAAAATTTTGTAATAGCTACATTCTCATACTTTTTATTTTATTTATTTTTATGTTGAGTATCTCATATGAAAATTTTAATGTGGGTAATCTGATCTCTGAGCAGAAATCTGTCTGAGAAGACTTGAAAGGATCCTTCACATTTTTTTCTTGTTTGAAACACAAGACCCTTTGCAAAATTTCTCTTGAAAATAGACATTTCAGAAAAAGTTTAATCAACAAATTGAATCCTTTGCAAGTGCAGTGATTGAAGAAAAAAAAAATCTCATGCCATACAGCAGATGAATCTTATTAAGTTGCATATATGTATTTAAATAACCTTATTAAAAATGTCTAAATAGGAACCTAAATATAGTAATAATTTCTTATTCAAAAATTCTGAATGTATTTTATACAAGTATATACAAAAATTTCACAAAAACTTGATTACATGAAAAAAATCTAGATATGTAATTAAATGCAACTTCTCTTTTTTAAAAATTAATTCATGTGTAAAATTATTGCAATAATATTCCAATTAATGGAAATGATAAAATTAAAAATTCAACATAAAATTTTGAAGTATGCATTTATTACTTTAATCTATCTTTTCAAGAAGTAAATATTGAATTCGTGAAAAATTTGACTTCCAGTTTTTGGTGTATTTAAACATTTTAGAAGGCCCTGAACATGTTTTCATGGTTTTTGGAAAATATCTGTCACTCTGTGAGTCTGCATGTGACAAATTTTATGGGCACTCTATCTCAAGAACTGATGCACATAATTTCACAAACTTTAGATTCAGTTACACCTTGATGTAAACTCGATGTTTAGTTATTAGTGTATATCGCCAAACCAATGGCGCTGCTATGCTGCATTATTCATAATTTCCTCAATAGTTCTATCTCAAACTGATGTATGTATTTTTATAAAATTTCAGATTAAGTTAATCTTTGACATAACTTCGTGCTCAGTTCATTACTTTTTGGTGTAAATTGTTCAATAGATGACGCTGCTATGCTGCCTTATTCAAGGACGATTAAAAAAAAAAAAAATCAAACTACAGCTTCAGACAGTTTCTGATATATATTAATGTTGTTTAGTTTTTGGTGTAAATTGCCCTATAGGTGGCACTACTATGCTGCATTTTTCAAGATTTTGTTATAGCTGATTAAATGAATGTTTTTTCACGGTGTTGAAAATAAAATTGACCTTCATTTTACCTCCATAATGTACAGTAATGTTGCAAAAACATGGGCAGTTTGCATTAGAAAAGTACAACCTCGATGAAAAAAAAAACCATATTTTATTACAAGTAACTATGTTATAAATTATACTTTCCCTCTTGATTAAACTTTGAATTTTTGTAGTTTTCTAAAGCACAGTAGAAGTTTATCTCTGTATGTAACTGCTTCTGTTAATACCTCAAATAGTGAGCATTTTCTATTTGTAGTGTTCTGTTTTCATAACTTTTGAGTTCCACTCTTAGAAATATAAAATTACCACATGGAAACATTATTGAATATGGTTTCTTACTCAAGAATAGAATACCAGATTTCAGGGTAAAAAGAAAATTACATTTAATTTAACTTTTAAAAAAATTTCTGGTTTAGTGAGTAAAAATCTAACAGTCAATAAATGCTACGCTATTTTTTAGTTGCGGACTTGAGTAAGCCAAAGTAAAACTTACTTTTGTTTGAATTTAGATTATAAAACTAAATCAAAACTTTTTTGAGTTTAGATTGGAAAGCTATACCAAAATTAAGCATATTTTATAAAGGAAATAAAATTATAATTCTAAGAAAAAAAGTAATAATGTAAAAATATACATTTTTTAAACAAACAATGGAATTTTTGAATATACTGATATTCATAATAATGACAAAACTGCAATAATTTCTTTAAACTAGTATCATTTACTTAAAAACTATACTTATGTAAATGGAATGCATAATTTATTTCATTCCAAATTGCAGACATATTGGCTCAGGTTTTTACATTAGGTCAATTGGTAGTTAAACATGTAACTGAAAAATCATTTCAGCAGAGATATGATATAACAAACAATAGCGTTTAATAAAAATTCTTAGGCTGTGGAAAAAAAAAAAAAAACTAAACCTTTAAAAGCAGGCTTTGCTACTTTCTTTTTATTTTGTAATATAAAGTGAAAATAATTTTCATTTAATACATATAAATGAGGAAAAATGTTTATTAATTAATATTCTCTAAGAAAATATTATTTATTTGGGAGAAACAGTCATGAAAAATCAATTTTTCCAATTTTTCCGAAAAAAACCGGTAAAAAATCAGTTTTTTTCCGCCACTTATATTTTTCCGGAAAATTTACATCTCTATTTATGACACATAAAATTTTGTGTCATCATACAATCAAATCACAAATTCTAGAGTTTTCAGTAGAAGAATGACTAAAGATTTAGATTTTATCATTAATTTATTTGAATAAAGAAAGTGGGTAATTAAACTGATTTTTAAAAAAATATATATCCACTGTTATAATTTGACTTTCGCCATTTTGTCCATTTTAGTAAAGACACCAACACAAAGAATGATTCATGTATAAAGAAATCATTCATTTATAATTATTCAGTAAAAAAAATCACTTAAATAAGCCTTTCCTTTAAAAATTGGATAAGTTATGTTTTTCAAATTCAGGAAAATTTTAATTAGATTCTTTGTTAAAGCTGGTTTAATGGCTGTCTGGTAATTAGTATTAAAATCAGGAATCTTTTTAAAAAAAATTTTTGCTATAATTGTTTTCTATAGTAATCCCTTGCAGCTTTTTAACAGTTTGAATTAATGAATGACGAAGGAAGAATTCATTCATGAATAATGAATTAATCAATAAACAAACTGAGAAAGAAAAATTTTAATTAATAAATCAAAGTATTTATTTATTTAAAAAAAGAATAGAAACAATTAGTAAAAATTTACGAATCTAGCACTTAAATATGCCCTCAGGTGTAAAGCTTACTCAATTTAACTTTGAATAATTAAGGAATATTTGAGATAGATTTTGTAGTAAAGCTTGTTTCTGTTAATGGTTATCTGATAACCACTATTAAACAAGGGATTAAAAAAAGGGGGGTACAAGTATTATTGCTATTGCATCAGTTTAATTAAAGGCAGTAATTCAATGAATGAATCTGTTAAAATAAATTGTGATGTAAAAAGACACGATTCATTCTTGCATTGGCATCTTGTGTCTTGCCCTGTGTATAATATCAGGTAATTTTTTCAATATGAATTTCTCACCATCTTTATTAAAATAAGTTATTGCTAAGATAGTGTCTTTTTATTAATCCTCATCTAAAATTCTACAACTTGCAGTTTGATAATATAACTACTTGAAATTTCATGTGTCCCAGCTTTTATTCTGCCTATAGCCATTTAAAGCATTATTAAAATGTTTTATTTGCATCAGATACTTTTATTTATTTATTTGTAATTAGTTAGGCGAATGATATTCATGTTTAAATTTTGAAACAGCAAACTCGTTTGAATTTTTATTAACCTGTAAACTTAAAACATTCTATTGCTCATAGACAGAATTTGGTTGTATTCTGTTCTATTGAAAGTATATATTTTTTAAATAATGGAGAACATATTGAAGTTCTTATGTAAATTTTATCAAAAATTTCAAAATAATTTATGAAACCAAGAATCTGATATTCCAATGTCTTCACAGTATTCGATCTGCTGACAGTAAGTGGTGTGGTTGCACTGATTTTTTTTAAAAATGTTTTGTTGTTTTTTTTGCATTTAGAAAAATGGTACTTGTCTATTCACATATAAGGAAGGTATAATGTTACTACTTATCTTATTTTACTTTCTGTGTAATGTCATATTTAATCTTATTATAGTTCCCACATTAAATACAGTTCAGGAAGTTTTTGTTACTTAATATTATTTAACCTTCTGGGGTTGGAATATAAACAGAAAATTTATATGTTTCATGTTTCTATGTTATACTTATTTCATTGCATTCATTAAGTGAAATTTCCTGTTGAAAAAAATGTTTGTGTTATTTCAATAAATCTAGAAAATTGTCACTTAAAACTTTTGGGTGCTTATAAACTTGCACCAATTGTGTCAAACGAAAATATCTGCTACAAATAATGGGTTATTTTAACCATGTTTGTGCCAAAATAATCATATCATTTCTCCCTTTTTCATCCAAATTTAATTTCTATACGCATTTTCTTTTTTCACCAAAGAATTTTCTATTTCATACTTAAACATACAACAGTTCTTGTCTCTTCTCATCCCAAAATGATATGGGAACAAAGGATTCTGCCCCTTTCCTCTAGAGGAACTTTTCAAAATCTTAATAAGAAGTCGGAATCACCTCTGGAATAGCCATATTTACTTTCTCTTGTATCCTTAATTATTGAATTCTTGAATAATCATGTTTTTGATGTGTATTGAATTGAATAATTAAATGTCATTCTTGGGAAGACAGTTAAGTGTGCTAGTCATTCAGCAGTTGAATTCCACTTGGTAATGTTATGTCTATGGGTGTTTGGCTCAATATTATATATTCAACATATCTCCCTAAGGAATTAAATGTAAGTTCGTTTTTCAGTGTTCTCTTCTTAAAGGATTCTTTCTTAGTAAAGAAATATTTCTAAAATTTATGCTCAATTTAATAATTTATATTTTAAAAAATAACAAACTGGAAGTAAAATTTTAACACTTCATGTAAAATTATGCATCTGTTTTAGAAATATATTGTAAACTAATAAAAAAAGGGTACTATTCTGTTATCCCGTTGACCAAAATACCATCGCCAAATTATAAGATTAAATGCCAATAATGGATGATGGTGAATGTCAATTTAATGACATTAAATATGAAACATGTGTTTAAAACTTCATGAAGTGATTTTTCTTAATATTCTACTAATTTTTTTTTATTGTTTAAAATTAAAATTATGTCAATATGTATAATTTGGCTATTAGTTTGAGGATATGTATAATTTGGTGAAATCGGTCGATTGGATAACAGAGTAGTCCCCCCCCCCCCAAAAAAAAAAGGAAAAAAACACACACAAAATAATAAAACTTGAGAATGTTCTATAAATTCTACTATATAACAATATTTATTTTTATTGATAAATATGCATGCATATGTAATAAGAATATGTGTATTTGAAAAAACTTGGTTCAAACCTAAAAAACCCTGTTTTAACTAAATGAATTATTATTTTTTTTTTTACCTCGATCTTAAATTTACATCTTAACATAACATGGTCTTCTTCTTATTTTTCATTTAAGTACATAAAAATAAACAAATTCAGTCATTTTATATATTAAAAAATGTGTTTATTATTTTTTAATGTGTGGTACTTTGTTATTGTTTAATTAAAAATTAATATCAATTTATGTCTAAATTTATATATTCTTTGGAATATGTATAGATTTTTTTAAAAAACATATTCCTTCTTCACCTTTAGAATTTCCATCCAGTATTACAGGAAAATGAATAGCAATACTATGCTTATTAATGGAACAACACAATATAAGTCATACTTTATATATATATATATATAATTGCAAATTTTATACTTTTAGAATATGAATTAAATATATTTTATATATAGGACACCAAAAGAAATGACAATGTATTTACTGATTTTAATTGTTAAAAATAGTTTGAATTTAAAAGATTAGTTATTAATTACTTAAAGATATATTCAGTCATGTATTATAGAACTAAGTATGAACTTCTAAAAATATAGTTTTGAAGCATGTGAATACCTTTGGAGCATTTTTTTTTCTTTTTTTGCAAAATATGAAAGTTTACTCAATTTAACTTTGAATGATTCAGGAATATTTGAAACAGATTTTGTAGTAAAGCTTGTTTCTCTTAATAGCTATCTGATAACCATTATTAAACAAAGGATTAAAAAAAGGGGGGTACAAGTATTATTGTTATTGCATCAGTTTAATGAATCGCAGGAATTCAATGAATGAATCCTTTTAAATAAATTGTGATGTAAAAAGTCACGATTCATTCTTGCATTGGCATCTTGTGTCTTACCCTGTGTATAATATCAGGTAACTTTTTAAATATGAATTTATTGATCTCACCCTCTTTATTAAATTAAGTTATCGCTAAGATAGTTTCTTTTTGTTAATCTTCATCTAAAATTCTACAACTTGCAGTTTGATAATATGATTACATGAAATTTCATATGTCTCAACTTTATTCCGCCCATAGTCATTTAAAGCATTATTAAAATGTTTTATTTATATCAGGTACTTATATTTATTTATTTGTAATTAGTTAGGCGAATAATATTCATGTTTAAATTTCGAAACAGCAAATTCATTTGAATTTTTATCAACGGTTAAATTCAAAACATTCTATTGTTTATAGATTGAATTTGGTTGTGTTCTGTTCTATTGAAAGTATACCGTAATTTCTGGAAGAAACGCCGCGGCGTTTACGTGTTTAAAACTGAAATTTCAAGCGATGCGGCGTTTCTACCGATGCGGCGTTTACGAGCATTTTTTTTTTCAAACAAGCGTGATATTTTTCTGAATTTTTCCGAAAAAAAAAAAAATCGATCATAATTCCAAAATTTCGGACTTAAAATGTATCAATTCCGACAAATGGTTGCAAAAACAAATTAATTTCGATTTCGTCAAAATATCGCGAAAAAATGTCAATTTTCATTAAAAGACCGCAAAATGTTACGCAAATTTCGCATTAGATTACGAATACGAATAAACGAAAATTGCATTTTCGAATGAATTTCCTGAATTTCCCCCTCCCCTTCTTTTATAAATTTCAGAAAATTTGCTCTGAATCCGATTTTTTCCCCCGTTCCAAGATTCAGTGATGAATCATGATGAAATGAATGAATCATGAATCTTTGATGAAATGTGCTTTTTTTTAAAGATTTTTTTAATTGATTTCATACTTTTTTTTACAAATTTCTCCTTTTTTCTGCGTTTTTTGGCAGAATTTACGTTTTTTTATAACCAATTTTTTTTTCAAGTATTGCTTCAATTATCAAAATTCATGATTCATTCAAAGATTCTCGATTCATTCCTGAAAATTTTGTGAAACGATCGTGGAAAAATCCCGTGTAAGCGCCCCTCTCTAATTATTTTATGATTTTTCGTCACGTTTGGGGGGGGGGCGGATTAACCGTATTTTACGGTACTGTTAGGAAAAAAAATCACCGTATCCGCTGCGCCGCACTAAGCATATTTTTACTTTTAAACTCGTATGCGTCGCGGCACTTATTCCCGAAAATACGGTATTTAAATAATATTATTAATTTTGTATTTATTTATTAATTTCTGATTAATAATTTCATTTTTATGATGTCTTAATACAGCTTATTAATGTGTTTAACATGTTAAACCGCGATTACCGCGGAAATTTCACCTGCGGCGTTTACGACGATGCGGCGTTTACGACCATTTTCTAATTTTTTTTTGAGTGATTTTCTGCGATGCGGCGTTTCTTCCAGAAATTACGGTATATATTTTTTAATAATTGAAAGCATACTGAAGTTCTTACATAAATTTTATCAAAAATTACAAAAAATATCAAAATAATTTATGAAACCAAAAATCTGATATTCCAAAGTCTTAATAATATTAGATCTGCTGCTAGTAAATGGGGCAGTTACACTTTTTTTTTTTTTTTTTTTTTTTTGCATTTAGAAAAACGGTACTTGTCTATTCACATGTAAGGAACTACGATGTTACTATTTACCTTATTTTACTTTCTGTGTAATGTCATATTTAATCTTATTACATTTCCCACATTAAATACAGCTGAGGAAATTTTTGTTATATAATACTACTTAACTAATATTATGTAACCTTCTGGGGTTGGAATGTAAACAGAAAATTTATATGTTTCATGTTTCTATGTCATACTAATTTCACTGCATTCATGAAGTAAAATTTCCTGTTGAAAAAAATGTGTGTGCTATTCCGATAAGTCTAGAAAATTTCACGTAAAACTTGTGGGTACTTATATTCTTGCACCAATTGTGCCAAACGAAAATATCTGCTAAAAATAATGGATTATTTTAACCATGTTTGTGCCAAAATAATCATATTGTTTCTCCCTTTTTCATCCAAACATAATTTCAATGCGCATTTTCTTTTTTCACCAAAGAATTTTCTATTTCTCACTTAAACTTATGACAGTCCTTGTCTTTTCTCATCCCATGACGACACGGGAACAAGGGATTCTGCCCCTTTCCTCTAGAGGAACTTTTCAAAATCTTAATAAAAAGTTGGAATCACCTCCGGAATAGCATATTTACTTTCTCTTATATCTTTAATTATTGGATTGTTGAATAATCATGTTTTTGACATGTATTGAATCGAATGATTAAATGTCATTCTGGGGCAAACAGTTAAGTGTTCTAGTCATTCAGCGGCTGAATTGCACTTGGTAATGTTAGGTCTATGGGTGTTTGGTTCATTCTTATATTCAACATATCTCCTTAAGGAATTAATATTTTAAAGTTCTTTTTTCAGAGTTCTCTTAGAGGATTCTTTCTTAATAAATAAATATTTCTAAAATTCATGCTTAATTTAATAATTTATATTTTAAAAATAACAAACCGGAAGTAAATTTTTAACACTTCATATAAAATTATGCATCTCTTTTAGAAATATATTGTAAACTAATAAAATAAAGATATTCTTTAAGAAGAAAAAAAAATAATAATAAATCTTGAGAATATTCTGTTAATTCTATCATATAACAATGTTTATTTTTATTGATAAATATGCATGCATATGTAATAAAAAAATATGTATTTGAAAAAACTTAGTTTAAACCAAAACAGACCTCTTTTTTTTTAACTTTGATCTTAAATTTACATTTTAACATAAAATGGTCGTAATTTTTATTTAAGTATGTATGAAAAAAAACAAGTTACTTATATTTTTTGATGTGTGGTACTTTGTTATTGTTTAATTAAAACATAACATCAGTCCTGTATCTAAAATGCTATATTCTTTGGAATATGTATAGATTTTTCTTTTAAACACATTTCTTTTTCACTTTTAAAATTTCCATCCTCTATTGCAGGAAAAGGGATAGCAATACTACACTTGTTAATGGAACAACACAATATAAGTCATATTTTATATATATATATATATATATATAATTGCAAATTTTGTATTTTGAGAATATGAACAAAATATATTTTATATATTGATTACAAAAAGAAATGACATTACATGTACTGATTTTAATTGTTAGAAATATTCCGAATGTAAAAAATTAGTTATAATCGCTTAAAGATATATTCAGTCGTGTATTATATAACTAAATATGAACTTCTAAAAATATAGTCTTGAAGCATGTGCCGGAGCTTTTTTTTTTTTATGCAAAACATGACATTTTTATTAAACATATTTGATTTTAGTTAAAACAGGAAATAAAATTATGAAGTCTAATAATTTTTAAATTGAATTTTAAGTAACTTTTCAAATTTAGGCAATATTTATATTTTAGTGAAGAATTTTATTGATGCCAAATATTCTATAATTAAATCTCTTCAATATGCAATAGAATCCTGAAATTTGGGTTAATCCGAACATAACTTATTTTCAAAAACTATATTTAAACAAATTAACTGAATAGATTAAAATAATGTAGGGGAAAGTGGGGCCTAATGTGACACAGGGCTAATAGGACAAATAGCTTTTTTTTTTTTTTTTTTTTTTTTTTTTTTTTTTTTTTTTTACACAACAAATATTTTAGTGAAGATTTATATACCACTGCATGGCAATAGGTCTAGCACACATTTTCAGCATGGAAGGTGACCAATGACAGTTGACTGCTAAAGAAAAAAATATATTTAATTTCAAACAAGCCAAAGTAAATTTTATTCTTTCCAAATGATTCTGTTTTGTAAACAATTCAGAAGACTTGTACCTCATTTAAATACATTTATCGATACTGCAAATATTAGTGAATGAGAAAATATTACTGAAAAATAATGAATTAAAAATATGAATAATTATTTCTAAAGTTTCAAATTTGCGTATAGTGGGGTCTAATGGGACAGCTTAATGATGATCTATTTGACTCAATATTTCTTTAAAACAACATTTTAATGGTTTGTTTGTATTCATTTTGTGTATCATTTAATTAGACTGTTTGAAATGTTAACACAGCATATAAAAAAACTAAAGAAAACTGATTTTGACTTTCTAAATTGGGCATATTTTGTGATTGAGGATGATATTCTTTTGATGCAAAAATATCGAAAGACTTTGTGGAATTAAAATGTCTTTTGCTTAAATTTTATGCACAACAATTTTTGCATGTGCAGCATAGCGTTTGTTGATTAAAAAAATGCACTTGGCATTCATTAAAGATTTTTTTTCCAAATTACGCTTCATGTCCCAATAGACCTCAAGTATTGGGACTAATGGCACAATTGTACTAAAGTACAAAAGTTTATATAACACAAAGATTGGTAAAGTTTTTTACTTTCTTAGGACGTTTTTATTTATTTAACTGTATAAGAAATAAAAAAATAATGATAAAATGTTTTTATAAAATTTGTTTTTATTTTAGCCTAAAATTAAAAAAAATGACCCATTAGCCTCCACTTTCCCCAACTTAAAACAAATAAGTACTTTTTAGTGTGAAATTTCGCAGAATACAGGATGAATGTAGAGAGAAACGTGTAGAAGTTAGAATTAAACAAAAATTGGTAATAAACCATGTTTTTTATTCTCTAAACAGCTTGAATAGAATGAAGAAATTACTCAATAATGTAAAATTATGTACTACAAGTGTACACTAACATAAAAATAAATGTGCCTTGTAGGCCTATTTAAAGAAGCCATATTAACATATAATATAAACATCACTTTAAAATATCAATTTAATTTAAATGCTTTAAGTGATAAATTAAAATAACATAAAAAGATTATAGCTTGACATGTTTCATTGCTCTTACGGCAACATTTTCAAAAGCAAATAAAATGATAAAAAGGAATTTCCCGAAATAAACAGAAAAAACACAAATCACGTGAACATGAGCATATAAAAATAAACTGGAAATAAAAATGAATAAAAATAATTGTGAGCGTGACATATTACAAATTATTGTCTTAAAAACCTTTGAAGCATTTCTTTCCATATTTTAGGTAGTTCCATGGAGGCAAATTCATTGCAAATATTGTCTTTACATATGAAGATTTCTATTGATTCTCTTATGATTGATGGAAAATATGATCTAGAAGGGTATATTATTCTGCTATTTTTAAAATCTATTTGTAATGGTCCTTTGCTATATAATCTTGAGAGAGCTGTAGTTTTCCTATTGTATTTTTGATGTCTGCTATATGTTCTTTAATTCTAGTTTTGAGTTTTCTACTTGTTTCACCAATGTAATATTGTTTTGTTCCATCTTGTTTTGTGAATGGTATTTCATATACGCCAGATATTTGATGTGGTTCTATTGGGTCAATTTTCCTACATATTGAGTTTTTTAATTTAGCAGACGGTTTTTCAACTATGGATATATTGTATTCATTCAGTTTATATTTTAAACGTTCGAAAAATCCAGGAAAATATTGTAGAGAGAATATATTCGAATTTTGTAGTTTGAAGTTACTATTCTTTTTACCATTTCTCTTTGCGATGTCAAGAATTAAATGTAATATTTGACATCGCAAAGAGAAATGGTTATAGTAAAAGTACAATAGACAAGTTAATTAAAAGCATGGATGGTAAAAAGAATAGTAACTTCAAACCACAAAATTCGAATATATTCTCTCTACAATATTTTCCTGGATTTTTCGAACGTTTAAAATATAAACTCAATGAATACAATATATCCATAGTTGCAAAACCGTCTGCTAAATTAAAAAACTCAATATGTAGGAAAATTGACCCAATAGAACCACATCAAATATCTGGCGTATATGAAATACCATTCACAAAACAAGATGGAACAAAACAATATTACATTGGTGAAACAAGTAGAAAACTCAAAACTAGAATTAAAGAACATATAGCAGACATCAAATACAATAGGAAAACTACAGCTCTCTCAAGATTATATAGCAAAGAACCATTACAAATAGATTTTAAAAATAGCAGAATAATATACCCTTCTAGATCATATTTTCCATCAATCATAATAGAATCAATAGAAATCTTCATACGTAAAGACAATATTTGCAATGAATTTGCCTCCATGGAACTACCTATTATATATGGAAAGAAATGCTTCAAAGGTTTTTAAGACAATAATTTGTAACATGTCACGCTCACAATTATTTTTATTCATTTTTATTTCCAGTTTATTTTTATATGCTCATGTTCACGTGATTTGTGTTTTTTTTTCTGTTTATTTTGGGAAATTCCTTTTTATCATTTTATTTGCTTTTGAAAATGTTGCCGTAAGAGCAATGAAACATGTCAAGCTATAATCTTTTTATGTTATTTTAATTTATCACTTAAAGCATTTAAATTAAATTGAAGCCATATTAAATTAATCTTGAATATAAGTTTGTTTACCAGTCACTATAAAGATTTTTTCTGAAATGCAAAACGTATTTAATTCAGATGATAAAATTTTATTCTTCATTTCAGTAGTAAAACTTCACAAATTATCTACAGAAGTGTTTTTTATTTTTTTATTCCTCTCGCTGACATGGTGACTGAGCTTATATATTATGAGTTATAAATTCACGATTTTGAACCATTTGTAATGGGTTGTTAGGTAATTCTTCTATCTGATATTAGATTAGTTTATTAAAAATATCAGGAATTTGGCTTCAAAAAGGGAAATTTTTGCAAAAAGATATAAATAGCTATGAAAACAAATTTAATGAAAATGTATGTTTATTTTTTTATAAATGAACATTGGCACGGCTGTCGTATACACACCGGGTTACCTAATTGTCACCAAAATGACATTAATTTGCCTGAAATGGGAACCTACAGCTTGTCTTTTTATATTGTTTGTTCATAATGTTATAATTTAAACTATAATTCACTAATAATTATTTCTTTTTAAAAATAAAAGTGAATGTTTCATTTATCACTTTATTTCATTTTCATAACATAATTAAAAAATAACATGTTTTTATATCATTCTGTATGTAACTGCTATTCGAAACTATGTTTTTACCAAATTACTGTAAACAAGTCACATCAAACCAGGTGTGTATATTCCATCTGCACTATGACCATAAATATTTTATTTATAGTAATAATATTATTGTTTTTCATACACAATTTACTTCTATTTGTATATATAAATAGGTAAAGGGCTTGTTTACATTCAATAAATTGCATAAATCTTAAAAATATATCCTGGGGATATGAAATAATGAATAGGTTGCTAGAAAATAAATATAAGTTTATCTGTTTCTCTAAACCCATTTATTACCTTGCCAAGGCCCCTGTAAAGGAAATTGTGAACTTAATTTAAAATGCTATAAAGGAGAATGTAAATAAAATAAGAAAAAATATTGTTATAGATGAAAGTATTTTATTTTAACATAATATTACTAATTTTCACTCGCAAAATATAAAAGATGCTTTTGATGATTCAAAAATACTATTGGGAGACTAACCCAAATTATCAAATCTATGTTTTTATACCTCTTTTCTCTTAAATAGAAAAAAAAATCTAGAAATATTTTCATATTTGATTGAATATAAATATGTTTTGTTGCACGTCAATATTACTGCTTGCATTTCTTTTTTTTTTACTCCATATCCTCTTATCAGGTTCTCACTGGCTTTTAACAAACATTAGTGATTTTGAAAATAAGAAATAAAAAAGTAACCAAAAAAAAAAAAAAGTTAGCTAAATAGATTCGGCGTGAAACATAACTTTTTGTCATTGCTCAGAAAATAGTAATATTACTATATACTACAAAAACTATTAAAAATAAGTGATTGTAAATGTCTCCCATATGTTTGATTGTCTCATGCATTCTTTTAGGGAAAAATTACTATGAAATTTTGACTATAACCGTTCAGTTGATGATTGGGCAATGATACTTTGCATACAACCAATAAACAATATGATAAATGGAAAATTCAATGCAAAACTTTTCTCGATTTGATGAGTGATGTGAGTAATTTTGTTTGTAATTTTATTGGTCCATATATAGTAATAAACTATCAACAGAGGAATACTTATCATATAATACATTTTGTGTCTCTAGCTGTTGCTAAATTGAATTAGTATTAAGTCAGTATGTTTATAAATAATAATATAAATGGCACGGAGCAATTGAAAATGAAAAACTACATCAATTGTACAGTAACGTGGATAATAATCTCAACTGTAACCACACATAAAATACCAGATTTTCAGCACTCACAATTTGACGAGTCTGATTCCCCGGAGCAGAATCGGCGCCGCAACGCTGCGACGCACGTCGCAGACTCTTGGGAAGGTCTGCAGACTATTTTTCAACTGTTAAAAATTAATAAAATTAAAAAAATTTCGGTCCTAAAACCAAAAGATCGGACCTAAAATGTATCGCAAATTTCGACAAATAATCTTTAAAAATATATCAATTTCGTCATAAATCGGGAGTTTCGTTCAAATTTGGCGAAAAAACGGCAAATTTCGCCATAAATTCACGAAAAAACGGCAAATTTCATCAAAAGATCGCGAAAAAACGACAAATTTCTTCAAAAGATCATGAAAAACGGCGGTTTTCGTCAAAAAATCACGAAAAAAAATGTCAAATGTTCCTAATAAATTGCGAAAAAAATCACGAAAAACGACAAATTTCTTCAAATAATTGCAAAATTACGGATTATTTCTTCAAAAGATCAGGAGAAAACGGCAGTTTTCGTCAAAAAATCACGAAAACACGGCAAGATTCTTCAAAAGATCGCGAAAAACGGCAATTTTCGTGAAAAGATCGCGAAACGACATCGAATTTCTTCAAAAAATCATCAGAAAACGGCAAATTTCATCAAAAGATCACAAAAAACGGCAAATTTCTTCAAAAAATCGTAAAAAAAGCCAAATTTCTCTAAAAAATCGCGAAAAACGGCAGTTTTCGTGAAAAGATCGAGAAAAAACGGCAGTTTTCGTAAAAAGATCTCGAAACAACGGCAAACTTCTCCAAAAAAAAATCGCGAAAAAACGCAAATTTCATCAAAAAATCACGCAAAAGCGGAACATTTCTTGAAAAAATCGCGAAAAAAGGTAATTTCTTCAAAAGATCGCGAAAAAGCGGCAGTTTTTGTCAAAAAATCACGAAAAAACGACAAATTTTCTCAATAAATTATAAAAAAGGCAAATTTCGTCAAAAAATCACAAAAAACGACAAATTTCTTCAAGAGATCGCAAAAAAGGCAATCTTCAAAAGATCGTGAAAAGACGGCAGCTTTCGTCAAAATATCACGATAAATCGGCAAATTTCTTCAAAAACTGCAAAAAACGGAAAATTTATTTAAAAAAACGCGAAAAAATGCAAATTTCGTCAAAAGATCACGAAAAATGATATCTCGCCAAAAGATCGTGGAAAACCTGCAAATTTTTCAAACGGGAGCCCCCCCCCCCCCCCCCCACTGTTTCGGATAATGATGAGGTGTTAAAAATTCTGAGAACAAACGCAACTTCTTTTTTAAAAGTATACTTTTCTTTTATGTCTATCACAAATACTTGGGAGGTTTGAGAGCATATAATGTAATGCGATGGATTGATCTGCAGACTGTTTTTTAAGTTTTTACTTGTGTTGCAGACTGCAGAAAAAAAATTCTGCTGCTGGAATCTGATTATGTATTTACTCGTCAAATGAGCATTTTGTATCAGCTTGGGACAATGATTATCGGCAGCGACAACTCTGACTCTAATCCTGTTGTCTACGGAAACAGCCAGCTGGAAGAAATTCATACCCCCTAAACATCTATGACATATAAAGATAAATTACACTGTTTATCAGTTTTTTAATGTCATTTTTTAACATTTATTCTTCATAATAAGTGTATTTAGAGGTTTATCCTAATTGTATCTTCTGGTACAATCAGAATCTAAATCCGACAAATATTTTATGAGATATGATTAACGAAATGTTCTGAAGTGGTTTTAATGTCGATCGTATATGTTTATGGCTTGAAAATAATATTGTTCTGTGTATTAGATTTCGTTTAGGTCAGACAATTAAATTTCCTTTAAAATTATGACTGTTTCTGGGAGCGTTTTTATTTTTTTTAATATACACACTACTGGATTGAAAATACACACTTCCGGGAAGTTTTAAACACTAGCAGAGAAATGGGAAGGAAATTTGATGTACAGTATTTGTGGCCACTTGGAATATTTGGCAACTACGATCACTCATGTAGGAACACTCCTCTATTTTCGAGCTATATAAAATATGTATTCAATACTCGATAATACTCTAAAAATAACAGAAAAAATATTTTTTCGGTGAAGTTAAAAAGGATTTCATAGTTAGCCAATGCGCAATTTAAGAATAAAATTAGAAATGTAAAGCAACATCCTAATCATGGTCATTAAAGAAGATATGAATCATTGAAAAAATAAATATAGAATTTTTAAACTAAAAACAATCTTTGTACTTTTTATCAATTTCCTTTTTGAATTTAGTAAAAGTTAATTGAACATTTAAATCTCCTGCAATGGAGACTCATCATTCAATTACCATGAACATGTATATTCTTTAAGTATAAATATTATCGCACATTTGTCTTTTATAAATACATGATGCAAGCAATGCATGACCACTATGCTGATTTATTATGACTGGTTACACGAAATTGATTTTTAATTTATTTTTTCACAGTAAAATGCCCTTATTTAAGATGTTTATATGATTCATATTTAAATGCTTTTTGAGCACTTTTCCATTTTATATCCGCTTTAATTAATTGAAGGCTATTAGTGTTGTAACACAAATTATCTGTGAAAATATCATTATTTTATTGTTTATCTCAAATTATGAGAGAATTTTAACATAAAGCATTTGAAACCACCCTTTTGTTTAATGATTCATATTTACTTTAATAAATTAATTATCCCAAATACATTTCTCTACTTTCAAATTGAATTTTAAAATCTTACTCCGTTATAGACTTTTTTATGATACTTAAAGATGAACCATTATTACTGACGCACAATTATTTGAAATATTGATGCTTTGATATTTTTTTTCTAAGACACTGAAAGGTTTTATTTATTGATTTGTTTTTTAATGAAATATGCTATTTGTGTCCTTTTTCTCTCCCGTCTTGTGTTCTGTCGTGACAACTATACACTCTACAGAGTCTATTATAACTCAGTTTGATGTTTTTTCATCACACATTTCATAATCCTGTTCGCATGGTCCCATCTAAGGTGTATTTCCAAATGAGCTGTATTCTGAAATTACGGAAAGAAATATATTTTTATTTAACAACAATCAATTATATTCGTTTTTAAACAAGGTAAAATGACTATCTACGTTTTTACCATGCAACATAAATTGAATTAATAATGTAAATTCTTGTACCAATAATCGTTTATATTAGTTTGAAATTTGAAAAAGGTATTGAATAAAATATTTTTGAATGTATTCTGTTTAAACCAGGGATGCACCGAATAGTGATTTTGGCCGAATGCTGAATATTCGGCCGACAGATGAACCGAATACCGAATAGTCGGCTAGCCGAATAGTAATTGTTGGGCCGAATACCGAATATTCGGCCAGCCGAATAGTTAACTATTCGGCAGAATACCGAATATTCGGCTTTCCAAATACTTTTTATATTTCAAAATTTAAAGGTGTTAAAATGTTACTTTTTAAAAGAGTTTTACATAATATTTAATAAAAGAAATTTACATTTTGATAAACAAGAGCTTTTTATAAGAACATTTGGTATTGAAAAAATCTGCCTTGAGTTATTTAAGAAGCGCAATTATGAAACTTTAATTAATAAAACTTTCTACGAATCAAAACAAACATCTTAATATCAAATAATGAAAAAAATGGCCGAAGAAAAATTTTACAATCTGATATTGTCCTTTTTAAAAAACTCAAGGCAGATTTTTTTCAATATAAAGTACAAATACTTTCAATTTAATTCTGAATAAAAGCATGTTTGGCTCATAGTTCTTTTCTTATGAATGGTGGTATTTTCCGCCCTTTCCATCATATCATACTTTACATATATCAAAGCATGTGAGTTGAAATTATGTTATCTTATTCATTGTTAATGTAAACGAACACACAAGTTTTGACCTAGAGTGAGATGAAATACAATGTACTTATGACTCAATAAGTTGATTATGATTATGGTTTCATGAACAAAAATTGTCTGCCTTGATAGCTATTACTAACCTCAAAAGTTTTTCTTTTTTTTCTTTTAAAGGATTTTTATTTGGGGAAAAGCAAGAAACAGATTATTTACTAAACAAAATTTAGAAACTTGTGTAATCTGCACATAATTTATTCTTAAGGAGAATCCTAATAAATCACCATTTTAATCCTTTTCATGGTTAATTTCCTTAAATTATACTTTACAAATAGCAAATAAATAATGTAAAAACATTCTTTTATATTTAAATATGATTTTGTTTCTAATTATTTTAAATATAAATTAAAAAATTGACAGTTAAAAGTAGAAATAATGAAAAGGTTTTAAAAGGTTTTATTAAGTATTGGATTCGGCCGAATACTTTGATATTCGGCTCAACCGAATAGTTTAATATTCGGCCTAACCGAATATTCGGTAACATGGCCGAATAGCGAATTCATACCGAATATTCGGTGCATCCCTAGTTTAAACATAGATGTACTTTGCCATTCTTGTTAGCGGTGCCCCTGGCAGAAGGGGATTTCAAAAGAAAATTTAAAAAATGAAATATATATTAAGTTATATTAAATTTATTTCTCGTACAACACTGAAAATATTTCTGACTCATTAAATCCTACTTAAATCCAAAGTAAACTAATTTTGACACATCTATGAAGTCTTTTTCAATTTTAAATGCAAGACATTTGCAAGTGCACATATTCAGAGCAAATGTAATTGATTAGTGTTTTCCATTTTTCGATAAAGGCAAAGAATATTTTGGAAAATCTCCGCAAAATGTGGGTTTTAAATTAAATTTCATGTCATGACAGCCAACTGCTCCTTCATGACGGCCTTTCTGTAATTGTTTAGTCCTAAAAAGGTTGTCTTAAAATGTTCAACTTCTGAATGATTTTTTACATTTAAATTTTGTCAATTTCTTGATATCTGAAGAAAATGTGAAAATTCTATACTTTCACAAATATCAAGGAAATTTTTTTGCAATGAATGAAAATAATTTCCCAAAATTATCAGAAAAATAGCCATCTCGGGTATGGGAACAGCCTTTAATATAAAAATTGCTTATTGAGATGTGCCCCCCTCCCTTTAAAAAAAAAATAGCCATGACCCCCCTCCTCTAAATGGAGATTACTGGTTATAAATTGTTTCATTATTTTCGTTTATGATGCAAAATTATTGAATTTTTTTCTTAAAGTTTCTCGATATTTTATTTATAAATGCTATTACCGAAATGGTTTATTTATAAGTATTTGCTTTATATTTTAGTTACAATATTTATTTATAATTTTTAATTTTAATGATTTCTTCATGATTAATTGTTTGTTTCAAAATACTAGCTATTTAGTTTTTATAATTTTACTAATCTTTAAAATTTTATTACTTTTTATAATTTTAATTACTTTTTATAAATTTATACGTAGCTTAATCATTATGTAATTAAGTAATGCATATAATGCTTTTTTAGTTCTCCAAGCGTCAGATATTTAGTCTTCTATTGTAGTGTTTAAAAATAAAGCATAAATTTTATTTCATTTCGGTTTAATACATTCATTTTAATTTTTTATCATAAATTTATTTTTTCAGATAATGTTTTTTCATGAATCATAAAAAGTAATTAACTTATTACTATTTATTGCAGTTGCGCAAAGTGAGATATTCACCCCGTCACCCAAATCGATCTCTAAAGACTGGAGTATGGAGGAAAATACATCTTTAAATGATGTTTTTGTAAAAACAGCTTCTAGCTCACAGCAGGGGAAAACTTTTGAGTGTGAGATATGTAACAAAAAACATTCTGACAAGAGTAACCTGAGAAAGCATCTGCTAATTCATACAGGTGAGAAACCTTTTGCGTGTGAACTATGCAACAAGAAATTCACTCAGAAAGTTGATTTAAAGAGACATCTGTTAATTCATACTGGCGAGGAACCTTTTGTTTGCGAGTTATGCAACAAGAAATTCAATCGAAAGAGTAATTTAAGCCAGCATCTGTTAATTCATACTGGTGAGAAACCTTTTGTGTGTGAGACATGTAACAAAAAATTCTCTGTAAAAAGTAGTTTAAACACACATTTGCTAATTCATTCTGGTAAGAAGCATTTTATTTGTGAAATATGCAACAAGAAATTCTCTCGAAAGAGAGCATTAAGCACGCATCTAATGATTCATACTGGTGAAAAACCTTTTGTGTGTGAAATATGCAGCAAGAAATTCTCTCGGAAGTCTCATTTAAGTAATCATCTGTTAACTCATACTGGTGAGAAACCTTTTATTTGTGAGGCATGCAATAAGAAATTCCCTGTTAGGAGTAATTTAAAGAGACATTTGTTAATTCATGCTGGTGAGAAGGCTTTTGGGTGTGAGATATGCAGCGAGAAATTTGCTCTAAAGGATCATTTAAGCAAGCATCTGTTAATTCATACTGATGAGAAAGCTTTTCTGTGTTAGATATGCAATAAAAAATTTTCTCGGATTAAGCAAACATCTTTTAATACATACTAGAGAGAAAAGTTTTGTGTTAGATATGTAATAGTAATTTCTCTTCAAAGAAAGTTTTAAAGAAGCATCTGTTCATGTATTGAAAAAAATTGTGTGAAATACAGGGTGTTTATAAAGTCCCGGACCCGTTTTGATGCTTAATAACTCATAAAATAATAAAGATAGAATAAATTAATAACATAATTGGTTAGATAGACTCAAAAAGTTTCATGACCCTTGTCAATGAACTTCCAACTGTGCCCCCTTTGTCGCACGGAGAATATCAAGTCGATAGTCAATTTCATGCCAGTAGCGGTAAGCATGTCGGCATCCACAGAAACTATTGCGATTATTCTGGCTTTTAAGTCATCAATGTTCAACACTCTCTTCCTGTAAACGTTGTCCTTTATAAACCCCAGCGGCGTTATATCAGATGATCTGGGTAGTCAAGGAATTGGACCTCCTCGCCCAATCCATCTTCCTGGAAAATGGTCATTCAAAGCAGTACAAACTATGGTACTCCAATGAGGTAGTGCACCATATTATTGCAAAAAGACGTGGCTGAATCTCTTCTAGTTGTGGAAACACGAAGTTTACCAACATGTCTAAATATACGACTGATAAGACCATCTTTTCTGTAAAAAAAAGGCCTAATGACTCGGTCGTGCATTAATCCACACCACACATTAATCTTTGGGGAATCCCTTTCTGCCTCACGGTATTCATGGGGTTTTTTTAGATCCCCATATGCGCACATTATGGCGATTAATAAAACCAGAAACCATAGTTAGACGGGAAAATGAAATTATCTTAAATTAACTACGCGCGCAGGCGATATTTACAAAAGTAAAGATAATCAAACCTGATAAGGAAAATATATGAGTTATTCCATCAATAAATCCCATAAGTTTGTATATATCTGAACTGTTTTATGAGTTATTAAACTTCAAAATGGGTCCGGGGTGTATATATATATATATATATATATATATATATATATATATATATATATAATCTCAAAAGAGTAATCTGTTAATTTTCGCTCCCATAATTTGCTAATTGGGGTTAACTCATTTGTATACTTCTTTTATGTAGGAACTGTGGCATATTCTACTATGAGAATAGTATTTTATTCCTTATATTATAGAGCCTAAAATGAAATGTCTACTAACAAAAATTTTGCCAATGTAAACTAGCAGATTAGGAAATGATTAGCTTTAAGATATTTTTTGGCAAATTCATTTTTTATCAGGCTTGATCTTTTATACCAATACAAAAAACATTGCAATACTTTTTTTGAATTATTTATTTTGTGTGCATAGATTTATAAGTTTGTAAGATTGATTCTGAAAGCTTTGAGAACATTTAGATTTAAAGATTTGTTAAAAGTAATTTCTCACAATGAAGTTCTTTGATTTTAAAACTGTTTTTCTAATAAACTTTTAACCTCTTTAGTACTGAGACAAATATTACATGGGACTACAAAAATCATTTAAAATTTTTTATAAAACGTCTCCAAAAATGTCGATGCTTATATCGATGTCTATGTATCGATATAGAGGTCTGCACGGGCCGGGCTCGGGCCGATTTTCAGTAATGGCATTCTGGCCGGGCCGGGCCTAGTCACTAATCTTTTCGGGCCGGGCTGGGTTCGGGCCTTAATTTTTTTGCTGAAGTATCGGACCGGGCCTAACTTTTTTTTCCGTACGAAGCCGAGACTGATTCCATTCTTTCTAGTTTTCATGGACCAAAATAATCAGTTCCTATTGAATCTTCCTATATGAAAATCCTTTTCTCGACTTTTTATAAATCAGTAATATTTGGCTTTGTCCAAAAATTTCTGCAAAAAAAGCATATACTTTTAAGCCGTCAAGAATCGTAGATCAGTAGGCGTTTTAAAATAGAATTAAACACACACACACACACACACACACACACACACACACACAAAAAAAAACATGATTATGACGGAAATTTTTTTAAACTGAAAACTGAAAGTTTCTTTTAAAATGTTCATCCATGCAAAATGAATACACCAATACGGGAGAAAAAAATATATTAAACATTTACATCTATTAAGAAGGGAATGCATTTTTTTTCGTTCCAAAGCGATTTCGTCTTTGTAAATTTTACCATATACCGGTTTTTCGATTTTTTGTCTCCATTACAGGGAATATGGATTAATAATACTAGTGATAACTAATACACTTACATACAAAAAACAAAGATTCATTTAAAAGCATAAATATCGCAGCCTACAGCACTTCTGCATAAATGGAGATTATAAACATGGAAAAAAAGACTAATATAATTTTTTTGGTCAGAACTCTTCCATAAGATTAAAGATCAATGTTCTGTAGAAATTCACTCGAGCCAGGCCAGGTTCGGGCCGAATTTTAAACTTTTTTCCGGACCGGGCCGAGCTCGGGCCGAAATTTTAACTTTCGGGCTGGGCCGGGTCGGGCCATTATTTTTTTCGTTCGGGCCGGGCTCAGGCCGAATTTTTAACTTTCGGGCCGGGCCGGGTCGGGCCAATATTTCTTTCGTTCGGGCCGGGCCGGGCCCGGGCCAGGAAATTTCGCCCCGTGCAGACCTCTATATCGATGCTTATGATAAGCACACATTTGTTAAAAATGTAGAGGTAATTTTAACAATTCTCGAAGCATTTAACTTAATTTAAGTAATGGACTTTAGTGTCGCTCACAGGCGTCATCAGGACTAAGGAGGTTATGTTGAAAATGATGTTTTTTAAAGGAGTACAGCCCTAAATTCCTTGTAATGTTGAAAATAAAAAATAATGTGTTTGATACGCTGATTGTTATTTTTAAATGCAGTTTACTGAGTTTTCAAAATTTAAATAAACGTTGCTAAAAAGTGTTTTAAAATTATGTTGTTTTCAATCAAGAATCTATAAAAAGAAAATAACTTAATTTACAATGTCAGTACTAATACTTGTTGTTAAGAAATTACTTAGTTTCAAGATCTTCTGAATCTTGATTGATTTTTCATAAAAGTATAAAGATCTGATGTGATTTTTAAATATCAATAAATGTGGTAAAAAGCATTGGTTTTTCTTTTTTTTTTTTGTTTTCTTTTTCCAATTCTATCTCTCTTTAAAACTGATTGATTACTATAAACTTATGATTACTATCCTACATTCCCTATTGAAAATGAATTTCGCAATATTTATAGTTTGTTCAGAGGTACAATAAAAATAATTCCATCTTTTCCATCTTACATTATGGTCTGTAAGTAAAATTCTTTAAGGATTATTTAAGACCATTTCAAGTATTTATCTAAAGAAACGAGCATGAATTTCTGAGGTTCCTTGAAACATGTTTTATGTGGAAGGCAATGTGCAAATTTTTTATTATTCATGAATACTACTTATACAAACGCTCAAGTCCTTGATGGTCCGCAACTTCAATACCACATAACATTTTTAAACGGACCACTAATTTGAAATATTTGAAGATCCTCAGTACCAGTAACTTTTTTCCTTCTCTAGTGTAAATGTCATAAACGCACATTTCCCCGACTCTGAAAAAACTGCAACTGATTCCAAATCACACACCTTTATTTTTAAAAAAATAAATGAATAAAAAAAAGTAAAAAATCTTTTTTCCCAAGCAGTAGATCCATTGCTGCAGTTTACGCTTGCTCTTTCAAGCAAAAATTTTGAGTGTCATTTCTTGGTTGCGGGGGGAGGTGTCTCAGTCACAGTGTTAAAAGGAATTACCGTATATATTCGTGTATAAATAGAAGAATTTTAGACAAAATTTGGTAAGTCTTTAACTAATAACATATGGTTCTGGTTTCGAGAGAAAAATAAAAGCGGACAAATATTCATTTTTCCTCTTATTGCCAAAAAAAAAAAAATACTCAACAGTAATCTATGTAATCTGCACCCATTTTCTCGATATAGAATTTCCTTTAATACTGAGGTATTCCTTTCAACATTTAAATGTCTTTTTTTAAAAACAGTTTAATTTGAGGATGCTTTTAGATTTTTCTCCTAAAAGTCCTACAATGCAAAGAAGTAATACTATATTTTAGCATTCTAAATTATTATCCTTATAAACAAGACTTGAATAAATTTTTCAAAGGAATTTTTTTCAAATATCATTAAATTGATGTGAATAGTTTCAAATAGTTTAAACTTTTTATATGTCACATAATTATAGAGTTTTAAAACGTTGAATGAAAAAAAACCCTAATTAGAAATTTTAAAATGTTATTAATTTGAGGAAAAATGATTATTTTTTTACCTCGATTTTTAATAATTTTTTGACATACGTCTAGAAATGTGTTTCGGTTTACGCACGAAAATTCTTTTTTTTTTTTCAAAATTTTGCTTCGTAAATTGGGGGTTTGACTTATACACGAGTATATACAGTAATAGAATTTTATGTAGCAGACCAGTTAATTCTCATCTTAATTGCCTTTGGTACCAATCACTTTTTTTTTAATGATAGAAACTCGATAGAGTTTCTCGCCAAACAAAAGAAACAGCAATACAATCAACCGTAAATAAAAGGAATTTTAGCCAATGATGCAAAACGATTTTACTTTTTTTTGTACTTTGTCTGTTTTTATTTTGCGGACTGGCCAAAAAGGGATTTTAACATCTCTATATATCGAATTCCATTTTATGATAGAAACAAAATTCTTGATTCTATCGAATAGGGTATGTCACGTGACTAAGAAATCAAAAGTAAAATGGAATCATGGGAATTGATTCCAAGTAAACGCGATTTCAAAAGGGCTGTTTTTTTACACTTTTTAAATTATTCAGACAAAAAACTGTTGATAAGGCTACAACAATATATAATTATTGGATTTTTACTCGGTTTAGGACATTTGAATTGTTTTTATGAGTATTTAAAATCTTTATACACTTTATGTAAAGATATTAATATGTTTTATAATCGTTTAAAGTAATTGATTCCTATACTAAACATAGAGGCAAAAAAATATACATTAAATATCTAACTCTCGTAAAAATTGTCTTAATTACATGATATTGAAATATGCTCCTACAGTCGACCCAACAAAGCTTTCCTTTTTGAAACAAAATTGGAGCATTTATGGATCGTTTACAGCGTCACACAAAAAGCTTTAGATAGTGTTAAAGAGTGTGTAATCATCCAATTTATAATCATATTATTATTAACCAGGGCATCGTCCTCGTAGCTTAAATAGTAGAGCACTTGGAGCGCAATTCCAAGGGTTCCTGGTTCGATCCCCGGCTTGGACATTTTTGACTAAAATTGGTCTTACGCTTAGTAGAAGTACTAATTTTCACGAATCTATAATCATATTGTTGCTTTTGAATTATTTTTATGAGTAGTTCAAATCTTCAAAGTTTCGTGCAAAAATATTTATGAGTTTTAGATTTATACGAGTTTGAAGTATAATTCTCATATTTAACACAGAGCAAAAATATATTAAAGAGTAAAACTCTTGCTAAAATTATCCTATACACATTATATTAAGGGGTCTTGTACCTTTTAAACGGGATGAAAATCAACAAAAACATCCAAAGTTCGATTCAGTGTATCTTTAAAACTTTTATACATATTAACATGAAAATTTCACCGTTCAATAGAAAAGATTATGCTTTTTAATAAACTGTCATTAAACATGTAATAGTCTTTCATATAATATATGCATTACTGAAATTTAAAAACCTCTATTTTTTACTCCGTCGTGCCTTGCGCGCATCCTAACGACCCTATAAATCAATATTCTTGCATAGATATTTTTTTTTCTGTAAAGAAGAATAATGTATTTTTAAAATGAACTACTCTTAAATAAAAATTATTTCATTAACCTTGTAAAAAAAATTTCTAAATAAAAAAAATCAAAATTTTACATTTTTTAATAAATAAAATTATTCATAACTAAAAATTTTATCGCTATAAATACATAAAAGTAGTTCATTTTAAGCATACGTATGTGCTTATTAACTAAAAAAAATTTCATAACAATTCATTCATATGTTCTCAAGATATCATGCGCGCAATGTCTAAAAACGCAGTTTTTCAAAACCTGTTTCAAAGTTGTAACTTTAGTTAATTACTAAACAAAATCAGCATCTTATTTTTGCTATAACTTCAGTTCTAAAGGAAATTTTTGCACGCGGTTTGTTTTAAAATACTTCTAACGAATTATTTTATAATAATTAATGAAAATTGAAAAATCGTATTTTTGAAGTCTTTAAAGGTTAGATAGACCCCTTAAGATATATCACTACAGTCAACGCAAGTTAGCTTAGTATAGTGAAACAGAACTGTATCATTTACGCTTTGCTTACAGAATCATTCAAAAGATAACTTATAGGACTACATAGCAATTTGTAATTACCGGATTTTTGCGTGATTTGCCTTATTTTATTTTACGCAGTATAAATATTTGAAGTTTCTTATAAAAATGTTGATTAGTTAGATATGCTCCCCAATTTAAGGCGTCATTAAAGCGTATGCGGATTTTTTACAGAGATAATATATTAGGGATACTTAAGAGATATTACAATTGATATGCATTTTAATGACTTTATAATACTTGAATCTTTATAATGTTTCATTATTTACTTGAAAAAGAATATCAATTCAGTTTGTTTACCTGAAAGCTCGTCGATCCAGGTTTCCACTTTATGAAAGATGTTTCTATTATCTATTTTATTAAAGATTTTTTTTCACCGCGTATCTTTTTAAAAAATCCAGTACAATAGAGATTTTCGGACACAGAATTTAGAAAAAATTGATATGAAGTTTTATCTCGCATTAAATCTCAATGATTTTTGTCGGAATTACTGTGAGAAATAATCATCGCAGAATATCCTGAACACATTCGTGAAGTGGCGGTGCATCTCGATTATGGAAAGATTGTAGATGACATCGACTACAAAGAAGCCGAAGAGACTTAGAATGACTACAAAGAAGCTTAGAAAACGCTAAGTAGAAAACACTACTCTTTTTCTACATACCGCACTCAGAAAAATAATACAAGCACTCCTATAAATAAGTGAGTGCTTACATTTGGGTAAAGAATTAGACAAGATTCCAGCATTTTACTCAATCTCACCACAATCGTTTTTAAATGTTTAATATAGTTGAACAAAATGTGTGAAATACACAAATGCTCTGATAATATGTGAAATACATGAATGCTGTGATATATGATATTAATATGTAAAATGCAGTACAATTCTCTGTTTTTTTAACGGAACTATTTCTGTAAATTCTAGAAAATTTTCCATCTTTCCTGATATTTACGGGAATGTTTCCGTGAAAAAGAGTTAAGTGTTCTGGCGTCCGATTACTAGTACAATTTCCGTAAAATTGTCCGTTTTTAACGGTGCATATAAGCGAATTTTAAACTATTTTTTATTAGAATGAGGGAAACCGTTGTATGCTTGATATTATCCAATAGTACTAAAATATCGTGAAACCTCTCAACTTCAGAACATCAGCATTTTTTAAAAATTCGATGAAAACTCATGTAGATAAATACTCATGCATATTTAATTTTTTCTACGAAATTTATATCAAATTTAAAATTCTTCATTTTTACAATACTTTTTCAAAAAATGGGCGATTATAATTTTTTTAAAACGTTTTTATCGAGTGAAATCAAAATCCCTTCCATTAAAAAATCATCTCTAAAATGCATTTTTAAAATAAAATATGTCAGTTTTGATTTAATTTTCTTCCTGCATTATCATCTTTATGCTCCTTTAATGTAAGCTATAATAGCAAAAACTGTACTTCTTCAAATCAATTTAATTACTTCATTCTTCCCAAATGAGGAGAAAACAATAGCGATGGTAAGAATATTAAGTAGTTCGTTAATTTTTTCCTTGACATGTCCTTAGCTTTTTGATTAACCCCTTTGAGATGAGAGTCTTTTACAAAATTTTCAATGTTTTGTCACCGGTTTTTTTTTTTACACAGAAATTTGTGACTTATTGATCGAGAAAATGTTCCGATTAGGCACATTTTACTGGGGGGGATAAACAAGGTTTCTTAAGTCTTTTTTGTGGCACGTATACGTGTCGCTCGTCTCCAAAGGGTTCATAACTTTAAAAAAGTTCGAACAATTTCATTTCGACGCATGAAATTGTCTACTTGCATTGTATCGTGTCTACTTAGTATAAACTCTTAAATTAAATGTGAAAACTTTTGTAATCGGGTGAATTAGTAACTGCCGTATTTTAGCAAGAGTGATTTGGCGCAATAGATTGAATTTAACAGGTGTATTTTAACTGTATCTACATTTACTTTAAAATATATTGATCCTGCATCTTTGATCCTTGATGCTAACTTGGTTGACGATTCGATCACAAAAATGAGTTCTTTAATTTTTTTCCTTTTAAGCATTTTTCAAAATCTTTTATTGTCAGGAAATAATAACTATAAATGAAATATTTTCATAAATGCAATTTCTTTACTACATCATTAATTACTGTTGCTAGGTAAGGATTAAAGAAACCCATAAAAAAGAGCTAAGTGAATGGAAAATATCTAACATTAATATATTTTACATTTTTCAAATAGATGCGCAAAATTACGTAAGCAAATATATAAGTAATTTAAAATTTCTATTATAAGTTTTGACAAAATTTCAATTTTATTGGACTGATTTAAGATGTTAATTTGAAGGTTTTAACATTCATATTTTGACATTAAATTGAATTATCCCAAATTTCCTTTCAGCGAAAATTGGAAAATCGTTTGATTTCTCATTGAAAAGATTTATGACATAAAAGAAAAATTTTCTTTATATTTTGGGCGAGGGAGTTAAAAGGCGTTCAAAGTACCTATCGTCGTGGAAAAATTAAGGAATCATGATTTTCGAAAAAAAATTTCGGAAATTAACCGAGATATTAACTTCAGAAACGCGAATGGCGTACTCTATGCGCCACCAGTTTTTAAAGCCTCGAAAACAACTTAGTACTTTTTAAAAATTGTTTTTTTTTTTGTAATATTACAGTTACTAATTAATATGCTTACTATATGGAACCCTATAAGCCCCTGTTATACTCTCACTTGTCTTATTATTAATTTCAACAATGACTCAGAACAATGATTGTCATCTTTGTTTGACAACTTTAGAACAATGACTTTCGTCAACAAAAAAGAAATAACCGTTTTACGCCGCCGCGCGTATCTTAGTGTTTTATATATGTATAGATAACAAAGTGAAACACAATTTATAAAGATTTCACAAAACATTAAAATTTAATATCCAATGCGTTAAATACGAGGTATATCGGCAAAGTAAACTCCGCTTCTTTTTCTATCCGCAGCAGCGCTGCGATCACAGTTCCGAGCATGCGCGGCAGTTACTCTGAATGAAGGAGAAGAAATGTATGTCAATTTCCGATCGCTGCTGCCAACGTGTTATTTGTAGTGCTTCTTTAGAATGCCATCGTTAAATGAAAATGCCGCCGTTTGTGAAATCAGATCTGTGATTCGTTTTCCCAATGCAAAGAAAGTTAGACTATGTGAAATTTATCGGCAAATATGCGAGGTTTACGGGCAAAATGCTATCAATGATTCTATGGTTAGAAGATGAGTCAGACAGTTTGAGGAAGGACGTGATCAAGTGCATGATGAAGAACGAAGTGGATGCCCGTCTTTGGTTACTGATGAACTGGTTCACGCAATTGAAGAGAAGGTTAAGCAAAACCGTAAGTTTACAATTAGTATCCTTGCCATGGAATTTCCGCAAATCTCGCGATCACTAATTTATAAAATTCGTACTGAAAAACTAAAATCTCGAAAACTTTGCTCACGTTAGGTACCCAATATTCTTACTGAAGAACACCTAAAACAACGGATGAGCAGTGCACTTCAGTTTTTGGCATGCTACAATTAAGATGGTGATGATTTTCTTTCTCGGCTAGTCACGGGGGATGAAAATTGGATTTCTTACGAAACCCCTGAGAGTAAACGCCAATGAATAGAAAGAAGGCACACTTCGTGCCTAACGAAAATTAAGTCCAAGCAAATCCTGACACCTCGAAAAGAGATGTGCACAGCTTTTTGGTACAGTAAAGGTATTTTGCTGATTGATTTCTGACCACGAGGAAATACAATCAATGCACATGCTTAGTGTGAGACCATTAAGAAATTGCGCCGCGCAATACAAAACAAGCGCGGAGGATTACTGTCAAACGGTCTTGTTTTTTTACACAATAATGCACGAACTCACACTGCGAACGTCACAAAAACTCCCACAAGAATTTCACGGGGACGTGTTTGATCACCCTCCGTACAGTCCAGACCTCGCTCGTAGCAACTTCCATCTCTTCTTACACCTAAAATCTTTTCTTGATGGTCAACACTGTACTGATGTTGACGAGCTGAAAAAACATGAAACCACATGGTTGAAAATACAGGCAAACTTCTTTGAAGAATGCGTACAAAACCTCGTGGCGCACTACAACAAGTTCCTACAAAATTTCGGAAGCTATGTCGAAAAGAAGTTTCATAGTTGTAGATTTTTATACAATATATATATTTTTTGTATCCTAAACACGTTCTTTTATATAACCAAACGGAACTTACTTTGTGGATATACTTCGCATTAAATGTGATGTGTAATTGTTGTCAAAATAAAAATGTGTTTTTGTGTTTAAAGCAATAGTATAAATTAAGAAGAAATTATGGTAATTTTCAAATTATATATTACAAAATTAAAAGAGCTACACTTAACAAGTCAAAACCCTCTTTATTAATAGAACTCGATTATACATAATTAAATTAGGTAACAGAAGTTTTTTTGTCACATACCTCACAAGAGAAAGGTTTGTCTCCAGTATGTATACGCTGGTGGACATTTAAATCAGAATTATGAGGAAATCTACTTTACATACCTCAGAAAAGGAAAGATTTTTACAATTATGAATACACCAGTACAGTTTAAATAACATTTGCAAAAAATTTATTTGTTACACAATTCACTAGCGAAAGGTTTCTTGGTACTACTTGTTTATATCATCGACCAAAAAGCTACCACCAAACTCTAAGATTAAATACCAATAATGAATTCTCCTAATGTCATATTCATCTGATATTAAGCCTGATGCACACGTTTTTTATTTCCTCAAGTGATTTTTCTTTTGAAATTTCCTTTGTATTTTATTAATGTTTTACTAATTCATTTGTTTTTGAGTTATGTAATATAAAAAATATGTCACTTGTAAAATTTGGCAAAACTGGTCGACGGGATAATCAAATAGCACTGGTTTCATTTCACTATGAACACAACTGTGGAGACTTATTAGTATGTATGCGACAATGGACATTTAAGTCAGATTTTCTAAAAAAACCTTTGTTGCATACTTCACAAGAGAAACGTTTTTCTTTGGTATGCACTAAATTCCAGTGAACATGAAAATTAGATTTTTGAGAAAATTTTTTGTTGCACACCTCACAAGAGAAAGGTTTTTCTTCAGTATGAATACGCTGGTGAACACGTAAATGAGCCTTTTGTGAAAATCCTTTGTTACATACTTCGCAAGAAAATGGTTTCTCTTTAGTATGAACTCGTAGATGAATATTTAAAAGAGGTTTTCGAGTAAAACCTCTGTTACATATCTCACAAAAGAAAGATTTTTCTTTAGTATGAACAAGCTGATGGATACTTAAATAAGATTTCCGTAGAAAACTTTTGTAACACACATCACAAGAGAAAGGTTTTTCTTTAGTATGTATACGCCGATGGACATTTAAATAAGATTTGTCAGAAAATCCTTTGTTACACACTTCACAAATGAAAGGTTTTTCTTTAGTATGAATACGCCTGTGGACATGTAAATGAGTATTTTGAGAAAATCCTTTTTTACACACTTCACAAGAATAAGGTTTCTCTTTTGTATGAATACGTCGATGGATATTTAAATAATGTTTGTCAGAATAGTTTTTGTTACACACCTCACAAGAGAAAGGTTTTTCATTAGTATGGACTCGCCGATGGACATTTAAATAATGTTTGTCAGAATACGTTTTGTTACATATCTCACAAGAGAAAGGTTTCTCTTTAGTATGAACACGCTGGTGGACATTTAAATCAGGTTTTCGAGAAAAACCTTTGTTACATATTTCACAAGAAAAAATCTTTTCTTTAGTATGGACAAATCTGTGGTCACGTAAATGAGATTTTGAAGAACATTCTTTGTTACACACGTCGCAAATTAATGTTTTCTGTGTCTGAATAGGAAAATTTTTATTTAATTCAGATGAGTGAGAAAATTTTGCACTACACATTTCATAATTGAAATATTTTTCTTCATTATCAGTATGTTGGTGCATATTTAAATATAAAAAATACTGCATATATTATACCATAAAACTGAAGTCTTCTCAGTCGAAAAATAATTCTATACAATTTAAAAAAATGGTTGTTCAGACTTCCTTCATACGTAAATACTCCTAAAGCATGACTTGCATTTTTACTGTACAGTCAGAATAAACTTCAGGAAAATCTCTACCTGAAATACAAATAATCGGATCAATACACACATTAAAATTTTATTATTTATGATATTTTAAGTGATTGAATAAAAAATTCATTACAATGCCATTAGTTAAAATAAATAACATTTAAGGCAAAACAGTAATCCTTTATCCAAGTCTCATGTAAAATTACACAGATTACAAAAACTGAGATTCCATTAAATAACAGAATTTATTTGATAAATTTACAACAGACTCTGTAAACTAACATCGTTAAAAATACACAACACTCTGTAAATAGATCATACAGCACGATAGTGCTGTATAGTAGAGCTCAGCTGCATCTCTAATGTTAAAGTCCAAAGTTTGCCTCTTAATAACTTTGGACCCGATCATCGGATCACGACGAAATTCAAAAGGGGTAGTGTCCTACCCTAGATCTCAAAGTTTAAAAAAATTCATCCAGATCCACCGATTAGTTTCGTAGATCCAGAACCCCTGTTTTGGCACTTTTTGCTCATGAAACAACAAAAAAAGAGAAACAACTCAATTATAACCCGAACCAGGAAACATTCAGCGACGTGTAATAGCTTGTTCGAAAGCTTCTAATTTAGGGATTTGCCTTTCGAAGGTTCGGTAAAAAAATATCAAAAATTAAGGAAATGGCACCCATTTAAAATTTATATAACGCTATTCCTTTCATAATTTAACATGATAGATCCTTTTTAATTGCTAATTCAATTGTTGCTTTCGATTTGCCATCAACTAAAAACAATTCAATAATTTAAAAAAGAAACGATAACACGTGATCCTTTTTTTATAGATCAATAAAAATTCTGATTCTCCTGATAGTTTTGAACCTTTGAAATTGACGTCATTCGAAACAGAAAATGCATATTTTTCATAAACACATATGTAAACTGTAATTAAATATCTGTTAAAACAACATCGCCCCTTTATTTGAGTGTTTTCGAAGTAAAACAGTTACTACAATATAGATATTTCAATTAAAAAGGGATAATTATGAAAAAAAATCTTCTATATTTATAAAAATAACTATTTGAAAATGAAGCTATGAAAATCTGTGAAGATACCTATCGTCATAAGAAAAACTACGTAGATACCGAGAAACTGCAATGGGACTACCGTCTGGGAGAGGGCGGTTCTGTCGCCAAGTTTTTCGCCAACTTGGCAATATATCGAAAATCTGGCGTCCAAAATTACTCGCCAAAACTAAAGCCAACTTGGCGTCATTTCAAGTATTTCGCTAAACTAATATGCCTACTAATAATTTTAAATACTAATAATAGTTTAGATTTCTAGTTGAAGGTGATAGATAAAGTTCCTGAAAGGATCTGAAAAAGGTATGAAACCATACAAAAAACTGGTGGAACCAGAGAGAAAAGTAGAGCTCGATTTAAAAAAAAAATCTTACAGTAAAATTTGGGAAATATTTTCAATGTGCGTGTAAAAGAAAGGGAATCAGATGATGTCACTCTTCTGAAAGAGAAAAAGTCCTTTTGTAAGAGAAAGACTTTTATTCTTTAATAATAATAAAAAATCTATGCATGATACTTTGCGCAAAACAAATCATTAGAAAATTCATGCAAAGCAGATGATGAAATTTTGATAACATTTTGACTTTCGACCTAACTGAATGTAATATACAAAAACAAACTACACATTGTTTGCTCATTTTTCTTGATGTTTTTATTTTGTTATGTATTCTGTATTTCTCTGGTATGCTCTGATTTTCTTCTAGTTTAGTTTAATGAAAATTTGTAACACATCCTAATTTACACTATCAATGCTGAAAATAGGAATGAAATTTGTCAATTTTTAATGTAGATAGAAATTTTTTATATCCACAGTAAGATAAAAAAAAGCTTTTCTTTCAATTATCTTTTTTGTTTCTTTAGTGCTAAATATTGTTTTGGTACTACTTGGCTATCCTGTCGACCTAAAAACTATCGGCAAATTACCGGATTAAATGCCAATAATACACTAATGTGCAAAATTTAAGGATTCCCAAAATGCCAATTTTCAAGCGATATTTTTCACGTGAATATTCAAATGGAATTAATATAATTCAAATAATTACTAACCTTGTATAACAACTAGTCCATAAAAAATCTCATGCAGATCACACGTGGTCACAAGAGTCACAGTCACTACGGCGAAAAAAAATAAGAATTTCCATACGTCTTTTTGATGAGTCACAAATCACTACTATATGTGACTCCACTGACAGATTACTGCGACTGTTGCTTTGCGTCGAGTCACCAGGTGACTTTACAATTATCGAAACTCTCATGTGACTGACATTTGGAAACTCATTTTCAAAGTCATTGTGAATGCTGCATTATGATAAATCACCAAATAATGTCACATTAAATTCACATGGTGACTTTCTGTCACAAGACTTTGTCAAATGATGACAAAGACCCTAATGTGAAGTACCCACAGTAAAATGTGTTGAAAAGTCGCCAGTGACTTTAATGGGACATTATTTGCTAATTTATCATAATGCAACGTTCACAATGACTTTGAAATTGATTCTCCATACGAGACGTCAGATGAGTGTCTCAATGTAACGACATTGTAACGTCACCTGGTGACTCGCATCAAACCAGCAGTCACAATGACATGTCAGTGGACTCACATTTAGTAGTCATTTGAGACTCATAAGAGAGACTTATGGAATTTCATATTTTTTGTTTCGCAGTAATGACTGTGACTCTTGTGACCATGTGTGACCTAAATGAGATGTTATATGGACTAGCTGTTATGCAGGGATAGTAATTATTCGAATTATATTACTTCCTTTCGAATATTCGCATGAAAATGTCTCTTGAAATTCCCTTGCAAATTTCATTTTGGGACTCATCCTTAAAATTTGCTCACCAGTGTAGATGATAGTGAATGCTACATTCAGTGACATTAATCATGAAATACGTGTTTAAAACGTCTTCAAGTGATTTTTATTTCAAACTTTCAATTGTAATTATATCAATATTTTAGTAATTTATTTGCACTTTCATTATTTAAAATAAAAATTATGTCAATATGCATGATTTGGCTATTAGTTTGACGATTTGCATAGTTTGGCGAAATTCGTTGACAGGATAACCCAGTAGTACCATTTTTTTTTTACCCGCATTCAAACAATTCAAGCTTGCAAGCACTTTTATGAAATAATATTTTTAAAATTCAATATACTGACCCATCTTCTTTACTAAAATAAATTAATGGTAAGATGTGTTAATTTAGTTATTCTTCACAAAATTTTAGAATTTATAAATTCACATGTGTATATAATAGTGTAAATTCTCCAAGTAGGTGAAAAAGTCTGGGCCTTGTAATTCGATCATATGATGACAAAAATTTTACCTGTCAACTACTGCATTTATTGACTGATTCATTATTTATGAATGATCCCTTTTTTCATGATTTATTCATTGTATTGGTGTCTGTAACAAAATGGACAAAATGATTCTATTCTGATTGTAACAGTAGACATTTTTAAAATTCAGTACACTGACCCATCTTCTTTACTAAAACAATGGTACTACTCTGTTATCCCATCGACCAATTTCGCCAGATTATACATATTAATTTTTATATTAAATAACAAAAAATAAATAATTAGTAGAATATTAATAAAAATACAAATAAAACATAGAAATAAAAATCACTTAAAGGCATTATAAACACATGAATCGTATTTAATGTCATTGAATGTGACATTCACAATCATTCATTACTGGCATTTAATCTTATACTTTGGCGATAATTTTTTGTTGATGGGATAACCCAGTAGTACCAAATAAATTAATGGTAATATGTGTTTCTTTAGACATTCTTCTGAAAATTCCCGAACTTGTAATTTGATCATATGATGACACAAAATTTTGTGTCGCTATTTACTTTTTTATATATATTATTTTTTATATTCATTTATTCATAGTTACTTCAAATTATCTGCACACATGTCAAACGAATAACTCTGCTAGCCGAATACTTTATTATTTTTGAAATTAAGGATGTTAAAATTTGCATAACATTTAAAACAGATAATTTCATTACGATAAACAAGATTTTTTTAGAAGTAAAATACTGTAATTAGTGCATTATATGCACTATAAAAATTACCGTAAAATACCGTTAATCTGCCCCCCCCCCAAATGAGGCGAAAAATCGTAAAATAGTTAGAGGGAGGCACTTACACGGGATTTTTCAGCGATCGTTTTATGGTGATGAGCATGGGATGATTCATAATGCAATGAATGAATCATGAAATTTGATACTTGAAGCAATACTAGAGAAAATTTGCGTTTAAAAAAAAAAAAAAACATAAATTTTCCTGGAAAAAAGGAAGAAAAAAGCCAAAAATACACAAAATCTATTTAAAAATCTCTAAAAAAATGCTAATTTCATTAAAAATTCATGATTCATCCCTATTCAGCGATTTTTTTGGGGTAGGGGGAGGGCACTTTCTCGGGATTTTTTAAAATTTCAAATTGTTTATAAAGTGGGGAGGGGGCGTTTGATCGGGAAGGGCGAATTAACGGGATTTTACAGTATGCTTTAAGTTACTGCATAAAAAATCATTTTTAATTAACAAAATTTAAAACTTCATGGTTATAAAAACAATTTTTTTTTATTCTAAAACATTTATTTTTAAATTAAAGACAATTCTTGAAGGATTTGAAAAGAAAAAATTATTGTCAACTATTTGTTTGAAAATAATAATAATAAAACACTGAAGTAAAAAATATATAAATAATTTATTTAATTGAAAGTAACTCATATTAATTGTGCATAATCTATGCCAAGTCAGGAACTAAAAATGACACCAATTGTATGGAATTAATTAATCCTTAATTTTTCACTGCTTGTTAGCTTATCAAAGATAACAAGAGCAATAATGTAATAATAATAGTACTTAGTATAGTTTATTTACCTATCATAACTTATGAGAGGTTTATTTAGCAGTTTATTTTTTGTAAGTTATGATATAAATACTTTGCCTTGATTCATTTTAAGAAGAGGATAGTTTCAAATCATTTGTTACTTTGTAAAATTTTAAATTTCATTGTTTTTTCTGTTAATTATAACAGGTAAATAAAATCTTGTTCCATTTTAAAAGAAATATTTTAAAATCAAAGATATATTTTAAAGAATTTGAAAAAGAAAAGATAGCCTTATACTACTTATTTGATAGGCAGGAATTAGAGCAGCAAACCTTTTTAATGGTGACATCTCAGGAAAAATTTAAAATGTTCCTGTTCCTTTTGATTTAGCAAGAAAATTTTCAAATGCACCAAAAGAAAAAAATAAGTCTGCAATGGGTGATCATTTAGCTTAAAAACACAGGTTGTTCCTAAAATTTTGGAACAAAATGGCAATGTGTTCCACACAAACATCTTTTCAATAAGAAACAACATCTGAATTCTCTTACTCTAGCAGAAATACAATACATTTAATTAAATGAATAGAAAACAATGTTGTGAAAAGAAAAACAATTTTAAAAGAAAGGATTTCATAAATTACGGTCCAGTAAAAATACAGTTCTATATTATTTAAAATGTGTCATTGCGATATTATCATATTATAGTAATAATGCAAAATATTTTCTTTAAAAAATGCTTTAAAAAAAGATGTACAAACTTTGCATGCTACAAAAATAACCAGCGCGATATAAAATATATTTATTTATAGTATAAAAAGTGACAATTTATGCATATTTTCTTACACGTTTGCCATTTTTTTCCCTTATATATACATCGATCATTTGGATGTATGTATAAATTTGGGAAAAGCACTTTACGAACTGCAATTTACATACTATAACTATAAATAATGTATATTATAAAACTTACTTTAATCCAATTGTTACATTCTCAAAACTAATCATAAGAAGGAAATGAAAGGAATGAATGAATGAAAAAGAATGAATGAAATGGAATGAATCTGGATCAAAAACCAGAAAAACACTACCACAGAAAATAATTCGATAAAGAGTCGCTAACAAAATGAATGCATCACAGTTGAAGAATTAATTCGTGAATAATGATTCAGTCAATGAATTTGTAACTATTAATATAAAACATTTATTTGTAAAAAATAGAACGAAAACATTAGTAAGAATTTGCGAATTTAGCGATTAAATACAATTTTTTTTTTTTGCTGTTTAATTCGCATTTCACCATTTTCGATATCAGTGAATGATTCTTTTTTAATTAACCTATTGTAAAAAGTCACGATTCATTCTTGCATTGGCGTCTTATGTTTTATCTTATCTGGTGTATAAAACAACTTTTAAGATATGAACTTATTGATCTCACCCTCATTACTAAATAAGTAAATGCTAAGATAGTTTTTTTAGTTACTCTTTAACTAAAATTCTACAATTTGCGGTTTCATAGTATGACCACACGAAATTTCATGTATTGAACTTATATTCTGCTGATAATTATTTAAAGTATTATTAAAATGTTTATTTATAGCAGATAATTTTATTTATATATTTGTATTTAGTTAGGTGAATATTATTTATATTTATATTCCAAACAGGGAATTCTTTTCAATTTATATTAACAGTTCATTTAAAACATTGTATTGCACAATTTGATTGTATTCTGTCGGAATCTAGGAAAAAAAAGTGACCGGAAAAAAAGTTATCAGAAAAAAGTGACATAAACTACAAAAGCGGAAAATTGACAAGGAAAAAAGTTACCGGGAAAAAAAGTGACAAAGAATTGATTTTGGGGATTTATTATTGATTTTGGGGATTCATTACTTAAGTATGAAAGGGGGATCGGGGAGGGAGGGGCTCATAGTTTAGGTAAATGGGTTTTTCATGCTGAATTAACTGTTTTGGTTCAATTTGGATATACGTTCATACTGAAAAGACGATTGCCTGATTAGTTTTGGGAAGGGACGATTACCTCCCCCCCCCATCTGTCCTCAATTAGATGAATGGGTTTTTATGCAGCATTGTCTAACGTGTGTCAAATTTGCATATAGGTTCTTTTCGATAAGGCTTATATATAGTATATAATGCCTGAAGAGATTTAGGAGTTCTAATGGTTAAGTATAGAGAGGGAACGAAGGGTAACCTTTCTCAAATTAAATTAATAACTTTTTACGCATAATTATCCGATTTGCTTAGAATTTTGGACATAGGTTCATTATGATAAGACGTATCTCTGATTAGTTATGGGGTTCTTCTGCTTATTATAAAGGGGGGCGAGCAATTATATCCCCCTTAAACTAGAAAAATAGGTTTTTATGCAGAATTATCCCATGTATTTCAAATTTTAAATATAGGTTCTTTCTGATAAGGTTGATCTCTGAATAGTTTTAAGGATTTAATATCTAAGTATAGAAGGGGAATAGAATATAACCCACCTTAAATTAAATTACTTTTTACGCAGAATTATCAGATTTGCTTCAAATTTTGGAAAAAAAATGAGAAAAAAAATAATAGACTTAATTTTTTTTTTTTTTTTTTTTTTTTTTTTGGAGTGGAGTGGAGTCAACTTATACAAAGGTTTTGACTTTTTCTGTGTTTTTAATAACATAAGTTAGGGGATCGATTTATACACAAGTATGTATGGTGTATAATTTAATATGAACTATAGGAAAAAATAAAATATATTCAAACATAAGATTACTAAAAATTAATTAAAATATAAATTACTCCAAAATTTAAAAAATGTCACTCTTCTAAAAGAGAAAAAGTCTTTTCATAAGAGATAAAGTCTTTTATTCTTCAATAATAATAAAAAAATCTATGTATGGTTTCTTTGCGCAAAACAAAACACTAGAAAATTCATGCAAAGGAGATGATAAAATTTTGATTATGTTTTGACTTTCGACTTTAATAAATAGGAATAAACAAAAACAAACTACTCATTGCTTGCTCATTTTTCTTCACTTTTTATTCTGTTGTGCGACTTTTTGTGGGATGCTCTGATTTTCTTCTAGTTTAGTTTAATGGAAATTTGTAACACATCCTAATTTACTCTATCAATGCTGAAAATTGGAATGAAATTTGTCAATTATTGATGTAGATATAATTTTTTATATATGCAGTAAGATAAAAAAAAAGCTTTTCTTTCAATTATCATTTCTGTTTCTTTACTGCTAATATTGTTTTGGTACTACTTGATTATCATGTCGACCTAAAAACTATCGCCAAATTACAGGATTAAATAAATACCAACAACAGGTGATAGTGAATGCCACATTCAGTGACATTAATCATGAAATGCTTGTTTAAAACATCATTAAGTGATTTTTATTTCAATTTTTCATTTGTATGTATATCAACGTTTTACTAATTTCTTTGTTTTTTCATTATTTAAAATAAATATTACGTCAATATGCATGATTTGGCTTTTAGTTTGACGATTTGCACCATTTGGCGAAATTCATTCACGGGATAACCAAGTAGCACCATTTTCCCCCCTGTACTTAAACAATTCATGTTTGCAAGCACTTTTATGAAATAATATTTTTAAAATTCAATATACTGACCCATTTTCATTACTAAAATAAATTAATGGTAAGATGTGTTTATTGAGCTATTCTTCACAAAATTTTAGAACTTGTAATTTGATAACGTAAATTTTCCAAGTAGGTGAAAAAGGTTGGGCCTAGTAATTTGATCAAATGATGACAAAAATTTTATCTGTCTAGTACTGCATTTATCGACTGATTCATTATTCATGAATGATCTCTTTTTACATGATTCATTCATTGTGTTGGCATCTGTAATAAAATGATTCTATTCTGATTGTAATAGTAGACATTTTTAAAATTCAATACACTGACTCATCTTCTTTACTAAAATAAATTGATGTAAAATATGTTTCTTTAATTATTCTTCTCAAGATTTCAGAACTTGTAATTTGTTCATATGATGACACAAAATTTTGTGTCACAATTTACTTTTTTACTGGCAATCATAGTCACTTCAAATAATCTGTGCACATGCAGGGCCGTAGCTAAGGGGGCGCTATGGGCGGCTCAGCCCCCCTAAAATATTTTGAGCCCTCCCTGGAAAAAGTTCCATGGTCACTAAATGTTCCGAAAATTCAAATGAAATTCTGTTCAAAAATCTAATTTAGTTTTGTGACCCTTTCACAGTTTTGCAGAGTTACTAAATTGTATCTAAAATACGTGTTTCAAAACTCCTTCATCCTATTGGTACATATGAAGCTAACAGGATGTTTAATTTTGTACCAGTTATACAACCAAAATTTTCATCATCCTATACTTTTCATAGCATAAAATGAAGTTATTACAGCATTTTAATAAGAAACATAGTACCTACAATGTGAATATGCAGTAATTTATCTTTCTGCATTAGAGAGAGAACAAAAAAATATGAGCCCCCCTATTGTACACTTCTTGCTATGGCCCTGTGCACATGTCGACCGAATAACTTTGCAAGACAAATACTTTATTATTTTAGAATTTAAAGATGTTAAAATTTACATAATATTTAAAACAGATAATTTTATTCCGATAAACAAGATTTCTTTTTAGAAATAAATTGCTGTAATTAATGCATTATATGCAATATAAAAATTACGCTTTAAGTTAATGCATAAGAAACCTTTTTTAATTAACAAAATTTTAAATTTCATGGTTGCTAACACAATTTTTGGTACTACTAGTTTACCCCATTGACCAAAAAACTACTGCTAAACTATAAGATTAGATGCCAACAATGGATGATCTTGAATGTTGCATTGAATGGCATTAAATAAGGTACACGTGTTTATAACACCATTAGGCGATTTTTATTTCTCCTTTTTATTAATATTCTATTAATTACTTGTTTTTTTGTTATTTAAAATGAAAATTATGTCAATACGTACAATTTGGTGAAATTGGTCGATGGGATAACCAAGTAGTACCCATTTTTTTAGTTCTAAAATATTTATTTTAAAATTAAAGACAATTTTTGAGGTATATGAAAAAAATATATATATTGTTAACTATTTGTTTGAAAGAAAAAAAATAATGAAACAATGAAGTAAAAAAAATATTAACAATACAATTTATTAATTGAAAGTAACTCATATTAATTGTGCATTATCTATGCCAAGTCAGGAACCAAGAATTATACAAATTGTATTGATTTAATTAATCCTTAATTTTTTACTGCTTATTAGCTTAGCAAATGCTAACAAGAAAAATAATGTAATAATAATAATGCTTAGTATTAGTTTATTTACTTATAATAGCTTATGAATGGTGTGTATAACAGTTTATTTATTTATTTATTTTTGTAATTTATGATCTAAATTCTTTACTTTTCTTCATTTTAAAAAGAGGATAGTTTTAAATCTTTTTTTTTTTTTTAACTTTGTAAAATTTTAAATTTCATTGTTTTTTCTGTTAATTAAAACAGGTAAATAATTTCTCGTTGCACATTAAAAGAAATATTTTAAAATCAAAGAGATATTTTGAGAAATTAAAAAAAGACTTTTTAATGGTTACATCTCAGGAAGAATTTCTGTTCCTGTTCCTTTTGGTTTAGCAAGAAAGTTTTCAAATGCACCAAAAGAAAAAAATAAGTCTGGAGTGGGTGATAATTTTAGGTTATAAACATACAGGTCGTTCCTATAATTTTGGAACAATATGACAATGTGGTCCACACAAATATCTTTTAAATAAGAAACAACATCTGGATTCTCTTATTCTAGCAGAAATAAAATACATTTAATTAAATAAATAGAAAACAATGTTGTGAAAAGAAAAACAATTTTAAAAGAAAGTATTTTCATAAATTACGGTCGATTAAAAGTACAGTTCATGATTACTTAAAATGTCACATCGCGATATCATAATCATACAAAATATTTTCTTACATTTAAAAAAAGATGTACACACTTTGCATGCTACAAAAATAATCAACACAATATAAAATATATTTATTTATAAAAGAAAAAGTGGCAATTTATACTTATTTTCTGTCGCATTTGCCATTTTTTCTACAGGCAAAATACTTATTTGAACACTCTAATATGTTTAATTTTTACCAAAATAAAAAACAGATATTTTAATAAGAATAGTTTTAATATAGTGTTTTTACTTTTCATTTTAATTTAAACAATGGAAAATTTTGATAAAATGTAAAATAAATTTAAGACCAAAGAAATTTAAAAGTTTCTCACAAAAGAAGTATTTGTACGTTTCCGCAGCAAGTTTCGCACTATATTTATGGTACTCATGGTTCAAAGTTGAAACATGTTTTGGAAGTTGTTAATAATTGTAAACTTCATATTATGTTTGCCTGGCATGTAATCTAATTTGCTCTTGAAGAAATTAAGATAGCAGCTAAAACTAGAGGGCTCTCTCTAGGCTTAAGGGTGTTCTTAACTGATCCGCTCAACAAGCCAAAAATGTTTTGACACATTTACAAATTCATTTTTAACAGAAAGTTATAAAATTTTAATGCCTGACTATGAAAGCGATTTCGAATTGAACTTATTTTTCCATTTTATGATAATTCAATTATTTATCGAGTTATAAGCTATTTCGATGACGCAATCACCCGTTTTTCTCCTCCTTTTCGACCGGTTTTTGTGCTTCTGTCAGGAAATAGGCTCAAAAGTGCAAACTTTGAAGGCTTGTTATGAAAAATCTATTGTGTTTTTTAAAAAACAAAAGAATGAGTGCAATTAGACAGTTTCTGAATAACAACACCTGCTAGTTTCATGCATTTCCGAACAAAAATAAATTAATGCATGTGTCACAAAGTTGCCCTTTTTGATTTAAGAACACTCTTAAGGAATCGTATCATTGAGCTTCATAAAAATGGAAAATCAAACCGAAAAATTGGAAAAGCTTTTAAATTACCATTTACAACTGTTGGATACATAGTGAGAAAGTATGAGGTAATTTTATACATAAAAAAAATAAAGTCCATGACACCCCAGCAAATTATCAATGAAGAGAAAGAGAAGTTTAGTTAAAAGTTTTAAAAAATCATATGGGTTCAGCTGAAATTTTGCTGAAGACCTTGCAATATCTTCTAACATCACAATAACAGCTCAAACAATAAGAAATGTTCCTCTAAATGCAGATTTAAAAGGAAGAACTCCGAGAAAAAAGCATTCATAATCGAAACAAATAGGTGAAAATGCCTGGAACTTGCTTTGGCATACATCATTAAACCAATAAATTTTTGGAAAACAGGGTCATTCCACATGAATTCAACCAATGGGTGTTGCATCACAGTCACAGATTTTTTTTCAAATTTTATCATAGTTAGACATAGTAGTAAAACCCTCAAATCTGAAATTTAAAAGTGATTTTTACAATATTGGTTGAGATATAGCCATTTGAAAACTGACCATTTTTACGAAATGGCGGCCATCTTGGAATTGTATCACTGTCTAAATATGGCCATAACTTGACAACTAGTGGCTCAAATGTTATATATCTGGTACCAATTTGAAGCTATTTGTACAAAGAATGAATATTTCCCATCAAAACAATAATAAATTTTCAATTTTTTTACTTTTTATTATGTGCAAAATGAAAATTTCACCCCAAAAAAGGGCAGATTGTAATGGCTCATAAAAAAAATGAATCATCATGAATTTTTCTGAAAATTTGTTGTTTTAAAATAAATGGTTTTTTACACATAAGGTATCATTAACCAAATAACGATCTTTTTAGAATCTGTAAGCATTCCTGATTCAAAAAATAATGGTTAAAATAAAATTTTCTAATATCTAAATTAATGTAAAAGTATATTCAAAACCTCATTTGTACTAATTTTGTAAGAATCTGCCCCCAGCCCCCCCCCAAAAAAAAAAAAAAAAATTAGACAATTTAAAAAATTTTACACTGAAAAAGATAAGAAAATACAGAGTTCCCAGCAAAACATGAATGACAAATTCCCTGACTTTCCATGACCTAATCTCGAAAAATTCAATGACTTTCCCTGACCAAATCTCAAAAATTTCCCTGATCAAGCAGGTATACAATGAAATTTGCTACTTATTTATAGAATTCTTTGACAAAATTAATAATTTTTTTCTGCAATTGTTTTTCAAATTTCTACATTTTCTTTTCCCTGATTAATTGATGAATTTCGTGATTTTTTTTTCAAGATTATTTTGTGAATTTTGTATCATTTTACATTTTTTCTCCAAGAATTTTCCATGACTTTTTAGAAAATATTTGTAAATTCCCTGACTTTTCATACATATTTTGAAATTTCCCTGACTTTCCATAACTACTATGAAATTCCATGACTTTCCAGATTTTACCTGATGCTGGGAACCCTGAAATAATTAAGGAATATAATGTATAATTATAAAATACCTATAAATGCAGTGCATATATATATGATAATTTACTTCACATATAGGGGCGAGTGGGGTGGAATGGGACAATAGGTTTTTCTCTTTATGTATCATTTTAAATATTTCATCAGTGACACATTAGGTGAAGTAATGGTACCCCAATCTTCAGTTGAAAAAAGTAGCTGGTTTACATAAGCTTGCAATTATATAAAGAAAAAGATTATTTCAAAAATGAAAAGTAAATTTAGTTCATATACGTTTTACGCTTTCTGTATAATGATTTGATTATGCATAAATGTAACAGTTTCTCTATATATGGAACATTATACTGTAAAATTAGAGAGGTAAAATTTGTTGTTTTAAAAATGGTTTTCAACATATAAGATGTCATTGACCCAAATAATGATTATTTTAAAATATGTAAGTATTCTTAATTTAAGAAGTATTGGTTAAAATGAAATTCCCTAGGATCTAAATTAAAGTATTGTGTTTATATTATATAATTCAATAAAGAAATATCAATTTGCAGTTATTTACACTAAATATTCATTTTTACAGTAATTTTTATTTAATTTCATTCAAAATATGATAATATAATTCTCAAAACATATTTACATAAATATTTTAAATAACTTACTATGGAATGCATGAAAAAAAAAAGGCACATAATATTTTCTCCAGAAATGTTGGAGAAATACTAGCTGTAAATTACAGAGTTAAATTATTCAATTGTGTAATTTAAATAAAATAAATATATATAAATGAGTTAATTGAGTTGACATTTGTTATTTTTTGTTCACACTGAGTTAAAATTTATATGAACAAAAATCTAGATATGATGAGACAAAAAAATAAATAACAATAATATAATACAAATCCAGGGCCATCTTTGAATTGCATGAGCTTATATAGAACATAATGCAATATTACATCAGCTTATAGAAACATAATGAAATTTTTACATCATGTTTTAAATTCAAAATTCAAAATTTTGAATTCATGTTTTGATTCTTGAAATAATCTTTTTCTTTATATAATTGCAAGTTTGTGTAAATTAGCTACTTTTTTCAACTGAAGATTGGGGTACCATTACTTCATCTAATATGTGATTGATAAAATATTTAGAATGATACATAAAGAGAAAAACCTACTGTCCCATTCTACCCCAGTCGCCCCTATAAGTGAAGTAAATCACCATATGTATGCATTGCATTTATAGGTATTTTATAATTATACATTATATTCCTTAATTATTTTCTTATCTTTTTCAGTGTAAAATTTTTTGAATTGTCTAATTTTTTTTTTTTTTTGGGGGGGGGGGAGGAGGTGGCTGTAAAAATGTAAAAATGGCCTTTGTAAAAATGGCCAGTTTTCAAATGGCCATATCTCAGCCAATGTTGTGAAAATTGCTTTTAAATTTCAGATTTGAGGATTTCAGTACTATGTCTGTCTATGATAAAAATTAAAAAAAAAAATCTGTGACTATGATGCAACAAGTATTCCTTAAATTGGTTGATTTCACATGGAATGACCCAACAGTAATTTTTTCTGATGACAGTAAATTTAAAATTCTATTTGCACCATACATTCGAAAAATTTGGCATAAAAATAAAACTGTTCCAGAACCAAAACATATATGTTCCCAACTATCAAGCATGATGGGGGAAATATTGGTTAGAAGGTGTGTGGCTTCTAATGGAGTAGGAAATTTGGAATTTTCCGACACTAGAATAAGAACTTTAACATACGTAGATGTGTTGCGGCATAACTTCTTAAGCAATAATCAGAAATTAAGATTAGAGGAAGCTTTTCACTTCCAACAGGATAACAATCCCGCTACTACTATAATCACCAGGATATGGTTACTCTATATTGCTTAAGGCTTTTGGTAACTCCTCCACAATCTCTAGACTTGAATCCAATAGAACATTTGTGGATGCTTTTGGATGCACAAATTTGAAAATATATATATATCAGGTAAAAACAGTTTAAAAGAAGTTCTTATTGAGTTATGTATTAACACAGATAAAAAATAAAATAAAAATGGTGGAATCTATGATCTAGTATCTCGAAACAATCATCAATGCTAAAGGACTTAACACAAACTAATAATTTGTATCATTTGACAATTTTTCATTAATTATAGTACATTAATGTTGTGTACAAACACTTGTTTTGCATTATATTTTTGGATATTTATTTATTAAAATGTAAAAAATAAAGCATTTTTATTTTGCTCTTTTATATTATTTTAATGCATTGAATTAATGTATTACATTGTTATTTACTTACATCTTTTACCTGTTTTTATTATAATTTAAAAAATGAAGTGTATAAATAATTTCTTTGCCAAATGTATATAAACAACGATCATTTGGATGCAAGTATAAATTTGGAAAAAGCACTTTACTAACTGCAATTTACATACTATAATTATAAATAATACATATCATAAAACTTACTTTATTCCATTAGTTACATTCTCTAAACTAAACATGACAGGTAGACACGCATCTAGATCACAAGCCAGAAGAACACTACCACGTGGAATATTTCGATACAGGAACGCCAACAAATTGAATGACTCACAAAGAAAGAAGTGATTCATCAATAATGATTCAATCAATGAATTTTTAACTAATAATATAAAACATTTATTTATAAAAAAAGAACAGAAACATAGTAAGAATTCGCGAATTTAGCGATTAAATAAGCCTTCGGATACAATTTTTTCTTCGTAGTTTAATTCCGCATTTCACCATTTCCGATTTCAAAGAATGATTATTTTTCAATTACTGTATTCTAAAAAGTCACGATTCATTCTTGCATTGGCGTCTTGTGTTTTATCTTATCTGCTGTATCAGGTAATTTTTAAAATATGAATTTATTGATTTCACCCTCATTACTAAAATAAGTAAATGCTAAGATAGTTTCTTTTTTGTTACTCTTTAACTAAAATTCTACAATTTCCAGTTTGATAATATGACTACACGATATTTCATGTATTGGTACTTATATTCTGCCGCTAATTATTGAAAGTATTATTAAAATGTTTATTTATAGCAGATAATTTTATTTATTCATTTGTAATTAGGTGAATTTTATTCAAATTTATATTTCCAAACAGGGAATTCGTTTCAATTTTTATTAACGGTTCATTTAAAACATTTCGTTCTCAATTTGATTGTATTCTGTTCTATTGAAAGTAAATATTTTTAAAATAATTAATCTCATGTTAAAGATGTATAAAATTTATTAAAATATCAAAACAATGTACAAAACCAAGAATCTGAACTTCCAATGTCTTCATAATATTAGATCTGTTGCCAATAAGTATTTTAGTTGCACTGATTGAAAAGAAAATGTTTCATTGTTTTCTTTCATTCGGAAAAATGGTACTTGTCTATTCTCATGCTGAGAAGTTACACTGTATCAACAATGTTACTACTTACAGGATTTCTTTCTTTTTTTGTAATGTTTTATTTAATCTTTTGTAGTTCCCATGTTAGATAAAGTTGAGGAAGTATTTATTATGTAATACCACTTATTTAATATTATGTTGCCTTTTGTTTTTTTGATTGGAACTATACCGAAAATTTATATACATTATAATGTTTCTTCTTTCTATGTCATACGTATTTATTTCATTGCATTCATTAAGTAAAATTACTTGTTAAAAAAATGTTTGTGCCATCTGAATAAATCTAGAAAATTTTTACTCATGTAAGTACTTATAATCTTGCACTAGTTCTGCCAAACAAAATTATCTGCTACAAATGGGTTATTATAACCATGTTTGTGCCAAAACAGTCATTCTGTTTCTCCCTTTTTATCGGAATTTAATTTCTTTGTACGGTTTTCTTTCCTTTCCAAAAGTTTTCTTTTTCATTCTTAAATTTACAACAGAGCTTATCTCATTTTTTCCCATGACAGTGTCCCCCCCCCCCCCCCCCGTCCTCTCCTCAGGAGTAACTTCTCATTTTTTAAAACTCAGAATTACCTCCGGATTAGCCATGCTTACATTCTGTTTTATTAGTGGCGTAGCAAGCAGAGGGAAGGGGGGGCTGCCCCAGGTGCTACCCTCTATGGCGTGACATCTAATTTCTTTTTGCAGATTTATGTATATATTATCTTCTATGATTTTGGAAAAGAATTCTGAAATAAAATAAAAATTCTAGCACACAACACATTTTTTTTTTTTTTTTTTTTTTGAGTATGTGAATTTTTTCTAAATGAGGTATGCATCAGAGAACAAAATTCAACTTATCCAACGAATGGTTAGCAAAAGCAAACTTTAAAAGAAAGACTTATCTTCTACATACAGACACCGCATTGACTTACACAGATTGTGGGTTCAGTTATGAGTCTCCCTTGTGAGTTTTTTTATGCAGGAGTACAAAAGGTAAATAAAGAATGGTATGGTCACTTGTTGTAATAATGTATAATTGTGACTGAAAAAATGTGACAGATGGGGTAGGGGGTGATTCCCACTTACCACGGTAAGTGGGAATGACACCATTTACATCCGCCCCATTGTAGGTATGCTGCTGTTTTATATGCTCAATTATTGGAAAGTTGGATAATCACATTTTTATGTGTATTTAATCAAATGATCAAATGTTGTCCTGGGGCAGACAGTTGAGGGTGCTAGTCACTCAGAGGCTGAATTCATTTTGGTAATGTTACTTCTATGGGCTTTTTAATGCATTTTTATATTCAAAATATTTCCTTAAGAAATTAATATTTTTAAATTCTTTTTTTCAGTGTTCTGTTTTTAATGGATGTCTCTTTCTTCTTTATTTATGGAAATATTTCTAAAATTTATGGTCAGTTTAATATTTTATGCTTAAAAATAAACTTGAAGTAAAATTTTGAAACTTTATATAAAATTAAATATAGATTTTAGAAACATTTTGAAAACTAAGAAAAATGAGACATCCTATAAGAAGAAAACACAAAAGAAATTTAAAAGTATTAATATCTTAGGAAGACATTTTGAATACAAAATGCATCAAATGCGTAAAGAATTAAAATTTCACAGAATAATTTGCACATTGAGTGATTAGCACTTTTAATGAAATTTGGTATCAATCATTGTGAATACAGACTTTTGGGTTTAAAGTTCTCCGATAACAACTGATGGAATACATCAAATTCTGAAGAATAAAATAGAACTGAATAAAATGGTGATGCATTTAAAAAAAAATTCCTTTAATCTTATTTTACATTTTATTACTTCTCACTTTTGAGTGATATTATTTGCTTTAAATAAAGTTACCATGAAATTTGAGAAATAATTCCCAAGCCTTCCCCCCCCACCCCACCCCTTACCTTTGAATACTTGAAATATTGTCAAATGTGAGGGAAAATGAATTATAAATGAAAATTTCATCAATACTAACACTTAACATTAATGTCTATTCAGAAATTAATCCAGAAATATCTAGAAATTAATTGGTACATGTTAAGATTCATTTCATAAATGTGAAATAAATAAAAACAAAGAAGTATTCAAATATTATTTAATGAAAGTATCTGCAAGCATGAATTCAGTAATACATTAGACTCCCTGAAATCCGCACAGCTTGGGACAAGAGATTTTGCGAATTTATGCTCCTTTGTTCACATTTTTTAAAATAGTAATTTGAATATAATTAATGATGAAATTGAAACTATAATGAATGTGTACAATAGTATAATAATAAAATATTAAAATATGTAATTAATTGAAATAAAAATTTATATATTTTTTAATATGAGTAAAATATTAAAAAGCGAAGGTCAAGTTAATTATCAATAATGTGTGATTAACTATTTATTATAAAGATGAACCGTATTTTTCCTAAATTATTCAATGAAACTTGCCTCATAAAGGTACATTACTAATTCATATCAAAATCATGAAATAAGGAAATTTTATTTCAGGCTTAGCTAGACTTAAAACCAAAAAAAGGTTTATACATATATATATTTGGTAAAAAGACTGTGATTATCAGTGATATCAGCAATATCTTAAATATTTTCAGAAATAAATTTATTCTTCTTTCATAAAAAAACATAAATTCAGAAATACAAAAAAATATAATATGAATTAAAATTGATATGGAAATTGATATAAAACTAAAAGAATCAAATTTTGCCCTATATATGAACTGAAATCTTCATTGTTTACATGTATAAATTATGTGTGGATTTTAGAAAGCAGTGGATTTTAGGTTTGCGTCTACTGTACTTGATTATCCCTTCGACCAAAACATTGTCACCAGATTATCAAATTAAATTCCAGTAATGGGTTTAACGTCATCTAAAACTGTTAAATAAAAGTCATCATCATCAATTGATTTTAAATTTGATATTTTATCTGTATTTTTAATAATGGCTTACTGATTTTTTTTCTTCTTTCATTATTTAAAATAAAAGTTATGTCAATTTGTATAATTTGGTGATTTATATATAATTGCGAAACTGGGCAACAAGATAATCAAGTGGTACCAACCAACTCAATGTTGTTTAGATATAAATGGTGGCAATTTGCAACACTGTTTGCCATGTCTAAGGCTGGATAATTTATCAAACATCAATTTTTATATCACCTCAATTAATTTTAGTCTTTTTTAAATATCAATATATCAGCTCTCATCATATTAATAT